>JACJUY010000021.1:128371-147850 GCA_014220935.1 Platorchestia sp. MABIK
ACCTTGTGGATGATGGATCTTCTCGGGCATCATTTAAAATGTGGGGTTGAAAGTCGAGTGCTGCTACTGTGCAAGTAGTGGAGGGTTATTATTTGATAACTCTGTTGAGGGATCGACTGATATTTTCAAAACACAATGATCCTGTTCATCCAGGATGAGAAATTTTTGGCCTGTCGCATTTGAGATGATTAGTGGTATAAGGTCTACAGCAGCTTGATCAAAATGTTTGTCGTCAATGTAATTATCCATGAGGTTTTGCAGGTCTCCGCTGTTCTTGTCAACAAACTTAGCGTATTTGCTTTTGTTTGCTTCTCTCTCCGTTTTGATTGCAGTCTTTAAGGAATTGTAATTCCATTTTGATCCTGGTTGTTCCATTTTGATGCTGGTTGTCCATTTTGATGCTGGTTGCTTTAAAGCTTTAAAGCTTTAAAGCTTTAGGTCTAAGTATAAACAAGGACCAAGTCGTCTGAAAATTTACCTTTAAATGTAAATTTTCAAGTGACAAACCCATCGTTATGCAACTAACGAAGGAGCAACCCATTTTCATCGACAACGTCTACGCAGGAACAAAGAGCTTAAAGGAAATTCGAAATAAATTCGAACAGAGATTTCTTGAAAGAAGTTATTCAGCCAAGAAGACTGTCTTGAAAACTGTTAATAAATTTAGAACTTTGTTCCCGCGTAGACGTTGTTGATCAGAATGCATTGCTCCTTTGTTAATTGCATAACGATGGGCTTAGTCACTAGAAAATTTAAATTTAAAGGTAAATTTTCAGACGATTTGGACCTTGTTTGTACTCAGACTTAAAGCTCTGTTGTTAGGATACATATATCTGTGTGTAGTGCAAGAAATGAAACTGAAATATCTTAATCCAATGTTTTTAACGCTTAAAGTTTGGTTTACGTTTTCGCGGTCCATACGGTACATACAGGCGAAATTATATATATAATATATAGAAGTGAAATAGGTTTTTCAATAAAACAATATAATACTAATTATAATTGTCTGAAATAGATTTTTTGTTAGTGTAAAATCGAATTACTGTTGGTGTGGAATTGAATTTCTTTTGTGTGAAATTGTTTTTTTCGTTTGCGTGATATTGAACATCGTTTGTGTGAAATTATTTTTCCTCTTGTGTGAAATTGAATTTCGCTTGTGTGAAATTGTTTTTCCGCTTGTGTGAAATTGAATTTTGTTTGTGTGAAATGATTTTCCGTTTGTGTGAAATTAAATTTCGCTTGTGTGAAATTGTTTTTCCGCTTGTGTGAAATTGTTTTTCCGCTTGTGTGAAATTGAATTTTGTTTGTGTGAAATTGTTTTTCCGCTTGTGTGAAACTGAATTTTGTTTGTGTGAAATTGTTTTTCCGCTTGTGTGAAATTGAATTTCGCTTGTGTGAAATTGTTTTTCCGCTTGGTGAAACTGAATTTTTTTGTGTGAAATTGTTTTTCCGCTTGTGTGAAATTGAATTTTGTTTGTGTGAAATTGTTTTTCCGCTTGTGTGAAACTGAATTTTGTTTGTGTGAAATTGTATTTCCGCTTGTGTGAAACTGAATTTTGTTTGTGTGAAATTGTTTTTCCGCTTGCGTGAAATAGTCCTGAAAATGGTATACATGGTTGTTTACATGCCTGTTTCTTACTTCTTGAAACATCTAAGCGTTCACACTTTCCACAGGTCATGGCTAATGACGAGATCGATCGTGGGCGGCTGCCAGATGCACCAATTTCCGACTTCTTCCCCAGTTTGAAGACTCCAACGTGCTTCTATCAGAAGAGCGCGAGATCCTTCCTTTGTTATTTAATTGTCATCCTAATGCAATGACACACCGAAATAATTTAAATTTATGCGTTATTTCAATGTTTTTGTAACCCGCTCGATTTTTTCCTTATCTTACCGTCAAAAATGAGAGCTTAAGTTCGGTGTCATTATGTCTCATTATATTTTGTGAGACTTAAATCTTTTAAGTTAGTTTGCACAATATATCAAAACATTAATCCCACATTGATTATTTGAGCAACTGAAAATTGGAGGAGAGCGTATCTGTAATACAGACTTCACATTGTTTCTAATCTTCTCTATGTTAAGTTAACCCTTCCGACATAAGCAGGAAACAAATACTTCATCCAATAATAAAATTTTACTTATTTTCTACTTCTAATAATTAAAATCAAAGAATTTAGGACACTATGAATATTTATTTAGATTTTTATCTATTGTTCAAATGTAACCTGAAAAACTGAAGGCAACTTATAATAATTCGAAATTCAAATTCAAAGTTGCAGAACGTAACTCATGGCCTCCCCCAATTGGATCAATCATAACTTGAGCTCCTTCTATTCCTCACTTTCATAAACGAGTTTGGAAAATCATCGTGCTTCAAATTTATACTTTTTCCGATGACGACGGCACATTATCCATGAATTTTACTCCCAAAAACAGCGAAAGAATTTCCAACCAAATAAATCATGAACTAAAGGCGTTTTGCTCTGGCTCGAAGCAAATAAAATCGACATGAATAACAAGATTAAACAGGTACTTTTCTCTTACGTGGAAAAAGTACGATTCCGTAGCGGTATGGTTAACCTCAAAAAATCAAGAAGTTGGCAGTTGAAAATTTTTGGTCGTAATACTAGACAAAAATTGTTTTTTTCTCGTACCATATTAATCACACACGCACGGAACTATCCAAATGTACGAGTTTTGTATTATTAGTGACTCGTATTAGAGTTTTGCTCAGAGTGAAGCACATCTTACGAAAGCATACACTTAAAATCTTTTACTGCGCATTGATGCATCCGGTCATACAATATTGCATTGAAGCTTGGCTTAGCACAGACATGAAAATACAGTAACTGATATTCACACTACAAAAATAGACTATCAGAGCTATCTTCAATTTTAAATACTACGCCAGCACTTATAATTTCTTTGAGATATTTTAGAGCTGTCCGGCTACTGCCAACTTCCTCTTAGAAGTTTCATGTTCAAATTACTCAAAACCAATGAGAACTCTTGACGTCGATAATTAACGTTCCAACTGGCTACCATGACCATTAGACATCTAATCGGAACAAAGTTATAAGTTCCATATTACTCAAAGGCTGAATCTCAAAACAGTTTACTTCTTCATGGGATCACTTTGTGGAGTTCCATCCTTAACGATGTTTGCGACTTTCCCACCAATTTAGCATTCAAAAGTATTTGGGTTGAATCTTGTATGGTCTGGAATTCTTTATCAAACGTGTGGTAGAGACAGAGGCGATGCAAAAAAAGTAAAGCAGAAGCAAAGAATGCGTTCGAACTATTTTCATCTTGAATATTTTTCATCATTTGGAAGGAGCTACACTACATGCCGTCTCAACAAATTCCATTACGATATCAGATTATTACAAAGGGAACTTTTCATGTCTTACCGAAAAATAATAACAAGTTTCAGTTTACGGGGAAAAATTTGTAGTTATTGTGTCCTGTTCTGAATTTTACTCAACAGGGTATGATGTTATTAAGACGATCGAGAAACTCATTTATTTGCTCATATAAGTCATGTATTTCAACTCGGCAGCACTAATTTTCGTAGTTGCAATACTGCTAAGAGGGACGGAGAGACTGTCCAAGAAAGCGACCTACAAACTTAGCATGATGATGCTGGGGAAATTCACAACCTAAATGTTGTATCATATTTTAAGAATTAACTTCAATGGAAATATACTGTTTTCTCTTTTTATGGTCATATTCCAAATATGCACACCATGCATGACCTAGAGTTATAATCGCAGTTTCGTGAGAAATAAAATAGATCCAATTTATAGGGTAACAAATTTCAGCATAGTGTGTACGTTTGATCATATCTTGAGATAAGAAGAAACTGTTCTGAAACATAATGGAATAATCAATCTTATAAAGATTTAAAAATGCAAAAAAATTGAAAGAAAATGATTTGTAATCGAAGCAATGAGTCCAATGCCGTGTTTAAGGATTCAATTGAAATACTCCTTACTTTTGCTGCCAGAACAGGTTCTTGGAAGGACTTGTAATATATTGATAAATTTCATTCAATAAACTGAAGCCAATGTGTGAGATTAAGGAGCTATTGGATTGGCTGGCATAAGGTAAAAAAATTGGAGTGAGGTTAGTGTGTAGCGTGAATGAGAAGACGTGTGTTTTTAGAACTTGTGTGTTCGTGTGATGTTTGAGCTAACAGGCATGCGCATGAGATTATATTTACTTGGGAATGTGTTGATTGCGGAGTGTGACGAGGTGTTGAGGGCGAGTTAGTTGGAGAGCGTGTGCACGACAGCAGGTTTGTGGAAGATTTGTAAAATTTTGTGGTACAATATTATTGGTAGGGCAGCCTGATGTAATATTTCACGGGGTTTCGAAAAAGTACATTCGCTGGGGAGTGGGTTCGGAGCGAGTGTGATTGTGAGCAGGTGGGCAGTCTTTTTGAGATGGTGTGTTTTTGGATGTGAGCGTATTTGCAGGACAGTGAATTCATGGGGCAGTGTGTCTGAAGAAAAGGTAGCTAAACGTTCATGTTTTTATGTGTAGGAACATTATGAGTGCAAAGTGCATTTTTGCGACATGAGAGGGTAACGTGTTTTGACGGCATGTTCAGTGAGGAGTGTATTAGCAAGGACTTCCGAGTTACTTTTGAGTGAAGACAATATTTTATTGGGGTCTGGGCACAGTGTATGTTTTGAGGAATGTGTGTGTTGGAGACAATTAACTAATTCTGGAATTAAAAAGGAGTGGAGAATATTATTGAACAGTGGAGTGGGAGTGAAGTGTTTAGTTGGAGTAAGAGTGGAGTGTTTGCATGGAGGGTGAGTGAAATGTATACATATAAAAAGTGAGGGAAAGACGGTTGTGTCACAAACGAACGTATTGAGAGTGGTGAGAGAGACTTGTGTAGGATATGCAGAGAGGAGATCGAAAGAGAAAAGAAGACAACTTACCTGGAGAAAAATCGTAAGACGATAACAGAGAACTCTCTCATCGTCAATATAATTAACACACTTGAAATCGTTTTTTCATTGGTTATGTCTTAAAAATAGGAAATTCATTGAAATGCCAAAAGACAATCGTAGCAAGAGCGAGCTAAACTTGTTCAGTGAAAAAGATTGATTGGTCAAAAAATTGCAAAAATCACCAGTCAATTCCTTGGCTTAATGCAACAGGTGGATCTTGAAATGACGATCCTGTGAGTCAGTGATAAGGAGTTTGAAAGCAGGGCTTCTTCGACTAGACTGCGCTTGATTGTTATTCTACCTCGCATATGATAAATGAAAAATTCGGTTCGTATCGTTGTCAGTAAGAATTTTGTCTGCATGGACTAGTGTGTTCACCTTTCCCAGGTGCTTTGCTTTCATTAATCTTTAGATACTTTTTGTTCCTTAGGTAGCATGCATAAACCACTAACATGAAAGTTTGTTATTTGGTCCTATAGAGCTTCGTAACGCGGGGTAGATCATGATGCGTTTTGAAAATCGATGCCAAGAAAGTTAGGAAACACAAAGACTTCCAATTACTTCTAAACGATAGATAAAATATAAAATTTATTGAAGTGTTGTCCAACAATGATAATGCATAGCTGTATCACAAATTCTTTTGAAGAAGCCATCGTGGCCATTCAGTGACTGTGGATGGAAACCAGTGAAGGCGAATAATTCTAAAATATTTGCTACCTAAGATGTAAAGTATGAACTTAAAAAATACGTGGTTACAAGGTGAAGTTACTGTAAGAAATCCAATGGCTATACTTGAAATAATTTTTGCACACCATTTAATTTCACGTTACGGTGACGCGTTGCGGCCACCTCCATCTTCAGAATCAAATGCGTTTAATTTTTCGCTTTGGAGGTATTTGAAGAGAGCTGTTTACTTCAAGAAACCTGATGCTTTCAATGGATTGGAACGCAACATTTTCAAGAAGTTAATAGTGTAGTTCCGGAGGTCTTGAATAAAGGACCAAAAAATACCGTTAAAACAGTACGTAGTTCTTTAAACCACAATATTGATGTTAACTTCTAAGTAAAATTTTAAGCTCTCCCGTATCACTTTGAATAAACTTGAGCTCTTCATGTTTCCCACTTTTCTAGTCATCAATTTTCAAGAAAGGTGAGTTACTTATTGAATATCTTGTGTGAACATTTTTCCATTAAAAACTGTGTAGCTAAAAATATAAAGCCACCATCCCAAGACTGAGCCCCGGGGAACGTCCAGGTATGAGATTTGGCATCGTTACTCCTGCAAGTTCGCCGTTTTCTACGGACGGCGACTCATCTTCGCTGCGAGGACGATCTTGTATTGCCGCTTTCCACTTTTTTGGTGCAGGGCTCGAAGGTCACCGGGAGGATCATCTTTGGTGTTGCTGCGGTCACCTGCTATCACATCACCTCCAGTAGTCGCTCAGAGCGCACGCTCCGTTCCAGCACGTGCCAAGCAACCACGTGCTCGCTATCGCTCCTTCGCTCCCGTTTCCAACCCCCGCGTCACCGCCGACACACGGAGGAGATCGCTCTCGTAGCTCTGACACGCCGGTTATCTTAGCTTTTGATGTCTTTGTAGTGTGGATAATATTGTTTCCAATAAGAGAAACTCTTTCATTTCGTAATTTATGGGAAGCGAACTGGCAAAAAGACTGCTGAACTGTAAATTTTGTGCAAATTTTACGTTTACACCGTAACCTTTCGAAGTGCATTTGAACAAAAAATCAGAAAGATTACAACTTTCGCTCTCACAGAAGAAAATGTGATCTGTAACCAGATACTGCTACTATTTTGAAACATAATTCGTTACATTTTTCCTCTATATAGGTGTAAATCCTACATAGTCCACTACTTTTGATAATCAAACTTTTCATCTGAAGTCTATCGAACACACAAACACAAAGTGCAAGAATTTTCGGGTGGGTACGTAAGAACTGCGTGATGAGAGGAAGCTGCCTGACCCTAGTGAAGTGATGCTGCTCACAACTCGCGGATTTTGAAGTGTACTCGTAGGGCGTTGAGTGCGGCGTCCAGCCTTGTATTTTACAGAAGCCTGGAAAAGCCGAGAGAATAAGTGAAACGAGGATTAACCGTCAATGCCAGCTGACCCTCCTAACGTGAGTATATTCCGTAGATGTTATGATGCGCTGTGACGAGTTAGTTCTTGGGTCAAGTTCACTGATTTCTTGGCGTTCTTCTCGTGAAAAGGGAAGTTAACACACAATTCTGCTGCTCTTATGTACGCGTTTGAACCAGATGTTTATTTAAATGACCACCAATTTGATCGGACGCACCCATTCTGGTATTTAACAGATGGCCTTTGGAACTCAAATGTTGTATACAGCAATGCACATACCGACTTGATTCAAATATATGTTTTTAGCGTCACGCGGCTGTACTAAAACAGATCCAGGGTCAGGTCGTCATGCTTTGGCCACCCTTAACTTCTGGCGGTTAGATCACACAATCATCACACGTAGGTTCAATGGGGATAATTTCCACTATATTTTACAATTGAGAATCAGCTGCATTAAACGAACACCGAACTCTCATTGATCTTCTGACGCGTGAGTGATTTTGTACCTCGAGCAGAAACATCTTTATTAATTGTTCCATTTGATTATGACATTTTGTTTGCAATTGCGAAGGAGTTTCAGCTCTCAATATAAGAAAAGGGGGGGAGTGAAGTTGAGGATCAGATAATTTTTGGTGGGGAAACATTTATTTTCCAAAAAATTCGTGACATCATTGAACCACCTTCCACCAGCAAGCATAAGAAATAGGAATATCCTCATTCTTATAATATTACTGCTATTGACGTCACAACGCAACTGTGACGAAATAGCAACTTGGTGACAATACAGGATGCATTTCCCAGCACAAGTCAGCGCTTTTGGTACTGGGTTACACAGCGATGATCAAGTTATTTATTTCAAGCGTAACCATTCGTGATTATTTACACTGTACATGCTTATTTTTTCAAAATGACTTGAGAAAATATCTCGATCTTCTATTGTGGAAGCTGGTAATTTTGGGAGAGAAACGGGTAGTTAGAGTTGCCAAAAAGCGTCTTTATCTGTCATTTTGATTATAATGCAGCTCTCAATTTGAAATGTGAAAGAAACAGCGAGACTGCTTAATATTTAGTGAGTCTTACGCTCGCTTTCATGGAAGCAAACTTCATCATGCATCCTGCTTTCGAAATCCGTTTTTTACCATGAAACTGTACGGGCATAACCAGAATTACAAAGGGTATTTACAAACATAACATAACGGTAACAATTTACTAAATAATTGGAGTTTACTGCGAGTTTTTGATTTATTTTAGACTGTCAGGCTGTTATTGTTCCAAAATTTACTGATACTCTCAATCCTGGACACGATATCATCTTCCGTGAATCTCATCTTGTATGGATAAAAAATAAATCCTAGCTAGTAAAACAAGACTATGCTTGATTCAAGATTTGACAATTTACCATGATTAGGCCTGCCAGCAACATTTACGTTTCTGAAGCGCACCTCGTCCAGCAGCATAGCCATGTTTTTATTACTACACAAGTCTAATGCCTCTAGATCTGCCTCATTATCGCTTTTTTGCATGAAAAGCTGTGTTTTCTGTACCGTTGCACAAAGATTTCATCAGAAAGTAACCGCATTTAGGAGCATTAAAATGTAGGGTTTGTAATCCTCTGACGTAAATACTAGGCAAGATTAGATTTTCAAACAATTTACGTCGACATGGCGGTATTGATGGCAGCGTAAGTTCTTCTAAGTCAACTTGGTTGCATTGCATGTTATATGGTTACGTGAGTTGTTGAATAAAACGTTCTGATACTTTACACAGGACACGCCATCTTAAAAGAAACTCTGAAATTGTGGCTATGAAAATAAAAAGACATGAGAAATACACTAAATTTTCACTTACTCAAGACCACAATTATTAAAGCAAACTCTGAATCACGTTTCGTGTGCGCTGTTTTACAGCGATGGAAGACAAAAGAGTGAAGTTTAGCTATGGTACTGCTTATCATATGACTTAGAAACAATAAAATGTAAATGTATGAAGAGAACAAAAGATTCGAGGAAACCATGACCATTCGTCATTTGGACAGCACTCCAACTCTTTTCTTAAAACGTAAATGCAGTAGCCAGAATTTTTATAGCGTTTAGTTAGTATTAAACTCTTTTTTTTTGGAAGCAAAGAAAAAAGGAAAAAAAAACATTTTATTTCCAATAAAGTATAACATGAAATGTTGAAAAATTGGTTTTTAAAACACCTTAACATCAAACATCCTTAATTGATAATAACACATTGGTATCGTAATACTCGTGTAAAATGTTGAATCAAAAAATGATTGATAGAAAAGCACATCAAAAATGAGTTCCTTTCCTTTGCGTAATCTGATTTTGACAGTGCATTTGAATATAAGTTACTAAGAGAACACAATCCTCGTAACGCTTAGTTGAAAAATGTATTCGTTTGCGCGCATTTAAATTGAACTAAAAGCAAAAATTGCGTTTAAATACCTTAACACAGAGACCCTTAATTGCTATTCATACATGGTTATCGTAATAAAAAACATCTTCGTAGTTAAGTAAGAAGTTCTCGCTCGTAATGAAGTAATGAAAGGTGCCAGATAAATTAATCTTGTCAAAAAAACATCATTTCTGTTTTTCTGTTTTGAAAACTATCAAGTTTATTTGATAATAAACCCTAATTTGAATATTCTGCTTCAGCTAGATAGATAACATTAGTTTCAAATCATTAGTTTTAAATCTGATCATACAAGAATTTCTGAGAAGACGTGAGTTGAATATTGCGCTCTTTTTCACATTGTACTCTTTAGGATTTTATGAGAAGTGCAATTTTAGTCAGAAAAAAACTTCACAATGTCTTCATTTTTTGATACACAAGCAAGGACGGGAGCAGAACTCGCACAATCCAGCTAAAATTGCACATTAGCATTTTTGGCTACGTGGAACGAGCTGAATCAACCTTGCGTTCAATTCACTGAGCTTTTTGAGAACTGTCGTCATCATTTATTTCAACCAATATGAAAGAAAAGTCCCAAAGGATACATTTTATTTGCTATTTTCAACCCTATTTCATTGACTCTAATAGGAGGAACTCGCAAGATCGTTCACAACGAGGTATAAATGATGTTACTTAGATACACGAGTGACAAATTGGCTCTAAACTAGAAAAATTGGTAAATGAAATCGGTCATTTGTTGGACAGTTGGGCACCAAGAATTGTATAAAAAACTAAATTGATTTGAGAAGAAAAATAAGTGACTCCTACACTTTTAAACTTTCACATAATCAGCTCGTCAAAGAACCAGAGGACTTTTAATTGACGTATCAACTGATTTCTACAACAACACACGTTCATAGATAATATTTTCCTCCCAAATAACTATTTGGGAGGGATGTTATTTTAGATAGATTATATGTACTGATGTCTATTGTTGAAATTTCCCTCATGGAACAACTGTCACCTCATCTTACGTCTGCTGACTATTATAATACAAAAAAAGAGTTATTTTACCTAAAACAAATGAAAAAATATTCGTAAATTTTCAGCAAAAAATATACTTCGGCTGATTTCAAGCAAATGTGAATGTTAAAATGAACAAATGAAGAAAAGTATGGTATAATGCTTGAAAAACTCGATTATGGTTGGGGTAAGATTGTGATGCTGAGAGCTATTTTTTATCGTCTGCTTGAAAGGAAGGAAAGATCAAAGCCATTCTTTTCATAGAGATATAATTCAAATAAGTGAAGGCAACTAATCAGGTCGGATTCGATGACAAAAATAAAAAAATGACCATAACTTAGATCAAATGAGTGCAGGAAAGAATATATCAAAGGCGTTTTGTCGTTTTCAACAAGTTCAGTTCTAGAAATGGACTACAGTTCTTAACTTCCAGACTGATGCTAGGAGTGCCAATTATATCTGCCGTCTCTGCTTGCCATCCCTTTCTGTGCTCTGCTGAGTACTGTACGAGCGGAATGTAGTAGTAAATAGTATTACAAGTGATGCTGAATTATGATAAGTTTTCAGGCTGCACAACGGTTGACTCAGCTGTGTGTGGTACATAGTTACGCTGCATTACTTTATACAGAATTTACAAATAACTTCTGCATTGACAAATTCAAATGCACACGGTGGAAAATGAATCAGGTAGTCCGGGAGAAAAGAAAAAGAAAACACCTAAAATTTTTCAGAGGGTTGAGAACCGCCAGTCATATTTACTCTTTAATTTTGAGTTTTTTTTATTTTCATTTACCTCGTATCACATATAGAAGAAAATTAGGACATGGTTTTTCCCATGAGCTTACGAAAAACTCAGCTTGTCACTTTCTCTCCATTGATCATGTATCATCGGAACGTTTGGTTCATCTGTAAAGCGTTAGTTGATTTGATAGCGAATCCTCCGATGGAATTCATAATAAGGCTCAAGTACCTCAAATATTTCATGCATATATTTCATTTAATAAAGCTTTAATGAGCCTCAGTAATGATAAGTAGGGAGCTAATCAAAATCATTGTCATTCACATCTTGACTAAGAAGGCGAAGAACATCGTCAGGCTCGCGGTAAATTTCTGCTTTGAAGTCCCAGGAGAGCCGCACGTGTGTGAGAGGAGACTCTGACGCACGAATTTTGGGTTCACGTTCACACAGAAGCGGGGTTGAAATTTGTTGAGGGATTACTGTACAGCCTGGCATCATGCAGGACGTGGAATGCGATGATGGGCACCTGCAACAATTATGTGCTTTAGAGATCGTTCTGCTTGCTCCGCTGTGTGACTTTCCTTTGAGATTGGAAGATTTATCGTCGATGTATTGTCGTTAACTCTCTTCATAATTATTATAATAATCATCTCTCAATCAACGGAATATATGGGTAATATGAGAACACTACAAAACTGGTCCTCAGCATTAATGTAACACGAATCACTTGCACGCACAAGTGCAAATAAAACACAGTTTTAAAAGTGACTTGCACATTTATGATGCACGAAATTATTTAACGTAATTAAAGTGTTTCAACTCACTGGTAAGGTTTGAGAGTGGAAAAATAAATCAGCATATCAATCAACAGTGTTACACAAAATTGTTCATACGCTACTTTATCACCAACACTTAAATTAATGTTTCTCTTATCCGAGCTGTTAAATGAAAATCCCTCAGAAATAAACGTCAAAGAAATTTATGATTTTCAGTTCGGGACGGACGGTTAAAGCTGCCGGAAGATACCATGGAAAATTTAGTTTGGCTCTGGTGTCACAATACATAGGAGGTTCACAGAAATGCATGATTTTTGAAGAGGCAGCATGAAATTTTTACTCTGGGAAGATTATTATTTTCCCGTGAGATATGACAGCCCTCGATGCTAACGTCTGCAGCTGTACACAATCATGTGTTCATGATGCCGCTCTTGATCGTTTGTGTTGTACTAGCGATCAAAGAAGAAGCGGATATTTTTTATTGCCAACAAGAAGCAAAGAGTCCTGATTTTTTAAACGTCTTCCTCAAATTTCTGTTACCCCATTATGATGACAAAGTAAGCTGGTCATCACGACGAAATGAACTACGAATGCTGCGACTGAAAGCAAATTCACACGGCCTCACGCAAGCGAATTGAAGAGAACGGATCAATTTGCGAGTTTCTGAGGGTAATTACGGCACACAGACTCGGGGATCACCGTCACTATAAGTGCACTTCTTTCTAACACGGTGTGTACTTAGCAACCAATCGAATGGCTAATTCTCTTAGCATAATTTGCTATCTGATGAAATTTTTTGCCATCTGTGAAAAAAACCTAGTACACGATATTTCCTGTTAACTGAAATAGTTAAGTAACAGTCATTTAAAATTTGCATGCTTTCCTTAAGCGTTGCGTTACAAGTCATCCGAAAAAGTACATGTGAAAAAAAGTTATGAACGCTCACATTTGTAAAATGTTTAATAAGATCACCCTCATCACCAGTCTTAGGTTTTGGTTTACTTTCTATGTCGTTTAGAGTTTCGGATCGACAAGCTCATGAACTGCGGTTCTCGGCAACGTTCTCCTCCACTAATTTTTGGACGTACATTTTTTACTCTCTACCGTTGCAAGAAACCTTTAGAAGTGAGAAACCCTACAATAACATATATAGCACAAGCTTCCTTTTGAAATGTGATGCGGTCGAATTTTATACATTTTTCACAACCCAGTACTCTCCCACTCAGTTCAATTCTACTAGTAATATAGTGGTGTTCCCCTATTGCACCCATTCTCCAACCTTCTCACAAGTCTGCAGAAAGCTATAAGCCAATCATTACAGTATCTCTCGGATTACAGCGAAAAATGAATTATCAGATTTTTAATGCTGGCTCGAAACGAACTAATCGCATCTTCATAACCTCGAACTCCCAGGAGTTAAAAGCTAGCATCAATTCATTTTTAGAGCCAAGTTTTATAGTGCATTGTGAGAGTAGAAAGCACATAACTTCTTGGAACGTATTGGGACCTCGTGGTATCGGGTGAGTCGTATTTGCTCATTCCATAATCCCATGAACGAATGAGCAGAACAGTTTATGTTTTTGTGCACAGAAGATACCCTTAGATGGACATGACTAGGTGAATTTCTCATTACTATTTCGATGCCCGCAAACTATGCGAATGTTGTTTAAAGTGGAAACAATCGAAATGACGTCTGAATTCCAATAGCCTCGACCAATCTCATTACAGAGCAGATGAGACGGGCCCTGGAATGCGGACTGGAATGGCAGTGGCGGTCTGCAGAGCTCATAACATTCAAGGACTCTTTTTACCTGCGTCGCCATCGATGTACTGCAAATACTAACTGTCTCATCAAAGAGATTATCTCAAAAGAACTTAATGAGTAGAGTAATTAGGAACATCAATTACTTCGCTAATTACAACTCGGGCACAATTATAAAGCGTCATGGAAGTGATTCGGGTAATTCAAACCGAGAGTCGTCGCAGATGTGGGAAAATTCAGAACACTTTTGGTCGGGACGTGTTGTTCTTACACGAATCTCTGTTTTGGGCATTTCTTCCTTCATCACAGCTGAACCTGAAATGATGCTGACAGCCACCCTTTGTTTCTTGAGAGATGGAAAATAGCTGGCATCATCCCACGTTCGAGGAAAATGTATTGGCTCACACAAATGTGCCTCAGAATGTCTGGTTGGCTATTAACGAGGATGGAAAAATAAAGGGTACGATAGACATGTACAAAATCCAAATTGATGTGAAAATTTTTTCAATGACCATGATGGCTAAGGTAGATGCTGAAATTTGAATTTCTTAGATCTCATCACAAGGCTGAAATGAAAGCCAAAACAATGTTAAAAATCTTTTCGAAAGCGTACTAATCTGTGCAAATAAGTTTCCGTAATTTACATTGTATCAAAAAACTGGGTGAGGCAACACCTCGTGCCACACTGTCACTCAGGAGAATAATATATAATGTGGAAACAAGTCGTAATATTTTAAAGAAGCCAACACTTCCATACCTGTTGAAATAACTACGAAAACATTTTATCACAGAAAACAATATATATTCCAGCAGAAATTTCTTCAACGATGAAACATGACACTACTACCTACATAGGTGTCCGGGTGTTGTCGGAGAGTACAGACTCAATGAAGGAATTAAGAGATCCTATGGTCAGTTTACAAAATTGAATCCCCTCAGCCGCAAGTTAGTCGTTTGACCTCCATTTGAACAGGTGTTGCACGCAACAGTAAGCTCTTCCTTGAGTAATCCATGTTCACGAGTGCCCACTATGATGAAGCTTTATATTGATGTCATGTAATTAATTTGAGTAGAAAATGTAAATATTTGGGTGATTTCACTATTTGTGGAGTTCGAAAATTTGTCTAATGTTTCTATCGCATCGATACAAATTTCACAGTTTGTAGAACTTGTCTATTCATGCCATGGAGCTTTGATAGCTATCGCACCGATAAATAAAAAACTTGTTGCCATAGCTTTCACGTTCACGTCTTTCAAAAATCCTCCCGAGGGTTTTTTTCAATTTCCCCTAAGGCGAGAAGCAAAAAAATATCCCATATAGTAGCTCCCGGTTCATCTCCCCATTGTTGGGTATTTTCTTATCCTCCGTCTGCTTTGTGCTTCAATCTTTAAATTTACAAACGTTTTTAAACAGGTAGTGGCAATGAGCAAGAAGTCGTATTTTGAAATCAGCTTATTCCACGGCAAATGTTCCATGGAAAGCTCGTTCAATAGAGAAAAGAGGACACACTAAATTTTTTGAACCGTTTTGTGTACAATTCTAATAATGTAAGCCTGAGTGCTAAGTTGAACACGAATTGCTTGAACTATGCACCACATGCAGACCGTTAAAGTATGTAATATATCACAAAATAAATTGCCAAAAAACCTACCTCACCTATACAATTACTCAAGTTTTGACCTTTGTGTCCACAGTACTGGCTGCTGTTGAGCATTTCATTTTTTCAAACGATTCGAAATTCAGCCGGGTTCAAAATTTAAAGCTTAAAATTATGCTCTGCCTATCTTAAGTGCATTGACTCGCATATGACATTTATAATGGTGCAATCGGATGTCTGGTAACGAAGCAACGTCAATTTAGCAGAGCTGATATCTACTGTTTACTACCATGACAAATTGAGCCCGAATCAAAAAACCGTCGTTCTTTAATTTACGTACAGACATGTGAAACAAATGAAGCTCGTGTTTAAAATCCGCTCTCAGATGTGGCTAAAAATGATACTAAATCCAGAAGTGCGTCGCACCAGTCAGGAAAGCCTGCACTGACTCGGTCGAGTTCAAAACTCGCTTCGTTGCAAGGTTCCTATAAGCTCCAGCTACGCTCCTCAGGAGGTTCCCACGGACAGTGACAGCTGTCGCAGAGATGCAAACCTAGGCATCCCTGAAGAATTAATTTTCTACCTCCTTGTCAGCCAAACGGACCCCAACCAGATGGTTTCGTATGAGAATAAAGTCTGTGACAAGAAGATACCAAATAATTTTTTAACGTGTGTTAAAAGAACTCATTGCGTTACTTTATTTTATGTATACTTAACTATTTTAACACTATCACTATTCACGCAATACAGCAGACTTTCCGTTTTCAAGCAATGAACTAAAAGTTGCGGATGTAGGCTATTCTACTGTTAGATCCAATGTACATTTCGTTTAAGGATTTAAATGGAAAAAAGAAATGACGTTTCTTATTCTTCAGCGCATGTCGTCTGCCAATGATAGCATCTGCTATTACTTAGCTCACTTTGAGATGCTCAATAGGAGTCCAGCACGGAGACGGCAGCAAGCTCGCTGTGTGATGCAGGACAGTTTCATGCAGGCTCCGTGGGATTTTAACACTGCGGTCAATTGGCTTAGCCACAAATGCTCAGGACCACCACCAACTAAAGGGACACCAGCCCAGTGTTCATTTTTGAAGCTATCCCAGACACATGCTGGAAGCTCGTGTTGCAGACCGGCAACTTTGCACCGAAAACTTAAATTTTATGCCGAGGCAAGTTATTTGATCCGTCTACCGCGTTTTTTAGAAATATAAAAATTAGGTTTATTATCGCAGTGAATGATTGCTTCTTATTTTAACATTGAAATTATTTTTCATGCGAGAAAAAGTAGTTGAAGGCTCAACCATTAATAATTCACGACAATATTTCCTCACAAGAATCATTCAGCAACAAAATCATGAAGAACTGATTTCATGTGATGGATTTTTACATTCACATCTTGTTTGCTGTGAAGGAAAGTGGTTTGCTAAAATAACGGGGTTTCCTAGAGGAAAATGAGCAGGTAGGCCCTAGATTTACTGCAGGCTGGAAATAGGACTTTGTAGTTATGCTCGACGTTCGGAGTATGCTGAGAATGCTGCGGCAGCTGCACATGCTGGGCAGCTGGAGCATGGCTGTTGGTGCAGGGTAGTTGGTGCATGGCAGCTGGTGTACCATAGCTGGTGCACGGTAGTTGGTGCACAGTAGCTGGTGCATGGTTGTTAGTGGATGGTAGCTGGTGTACGGTAGCTGGTGCACGGTAGTTGGTGCACGGTAGCTGGTGCATGACAGCCCCAGGATTTGTTCCCAACTGACGTTCTGTAGGAATCTTACGCAATTGGACGCAGGCAAAGTCTATGGCAAGAAAAATTTCATTGTAAAACTTGCTTGATGTTCACTCCATTGCAGCAAATCACTAGAATTTTTGAAATCAAGCTTGAGAAAATGTCTTCATCATGTTTGCTTATTTGAACTTAAAGTCATTATGAGAACGAATTCATTTGAGCGTCAAGAACGTAACGATAATTTGCGAGCATGAAACGAAATTCACTACATGTAAAACGCAATGATTTTAACCGCTCACTCAAGTCTGAGTTGATGGATAGGAAATAGAGCGAGAGAAATTTCAAGCACAAGTCACGAATTTTATACAGAATTGAATCAATCAGTTGCTCTCCATTACAAACGATTCAAAATTCGCAGAACGCTTCTACTAGCACAAATCAAAATAGAGCAGAGGATAATTTGACAACACCAACGAGCCAAGCGGCATTTTCTTGGGTAGCTTCCCTGGTCCGAGCCGTCTGACACCAATCACGCACTACGCTCAAGCACCATTACGTTCATTTTAATACAATAGCTCAACACGTGAGAATTTTTACAGAAGTGTGATCTCTTAATTCGAATTTTTTCGCATTATCAGTAATATTAGGGCCGTTGCAGGATCCTTTTTTAGAAATGTTGGCGGTTTTGCGAGATGACGCATTCCCAATGGAATCTTTAACAGTACATAAAGATAAAAGACTTCTAATGGTTTTCAAGTTACGCGTACAAAATTTTTCTTTCGGGAGCTCCCGTCAATCATCGTACTTTAAAATACTGAATGATTTCCAACCCAAAAGATGTCACGACGTATTTTGAATCCGAGAATATTTACTTCGCCATTAAAAACATTTTCGGGCAGGTGGTTGCAGATATACTGTTAATTTTAGCTAGAGAGGAAGTCAGGGCCAGGGCTGTTTTAAAGTTGTTTCTTATTAATTTCAAGCCGTTACATCTCGTTCAGACATTATCCCCAGTGTTGGAAAGCCCTCCTGGGCTGCTCGTGAAGGCCATTAAGATATTTGTAGGTCTCGATTGATTAACCTCGCATACTTCTTCGTTAAAGGGAAATGAGTTCAGTCCGTTGAAGATGTCGTTCGTCTCTAAGATGAAGTTTTGGAATTATTTTCGTTGCTGTACGCCGAATTTTCTGCAATTTGGCTATATTTGTCTCAGGGTAGGGACCAGAGTTACACAACGTACTCTAGATGTAGTCGAACTAATGGTTTATAGAGGGGTAGTGTCATGTCCTTAGATTTGTAGTCAAAGTTTCTTGTTATAATGCCTAGGATGCTATTCGCATTCTTAAACTTTTTTTATACTAGTTTATCATATTTGGGATCTCTGACGCTAGGGATGCCATGATCTCTTCGTTGGTCTACTGCTTCAATTGGAGTATTAATTAAATTTAAGTTCCCCAATGAAAATCCCATTTTCATGAATAATAAACTTAAATTCCCGAAAAGGATTTTCTTTCCTATTTAAATGCCTCTTCGTATCATTAATTGCTTTTCATTGCAATATTGAAGGCTCAGAAGAGCCTTTAACGGTCCATGGTACCGCAATTCCCAGCCTCACAAAACGCAGCTAACGATCACAAGTAGTGCAATTAGTTTGCTTCTGCATAGGTGTTAATAGTCATTAGTATCGCAGTTAACAGCCACTATGGGTGTAGATAACGATCACATGTAACACATCATAACGGTCATTAGCGGGTAGCAACGGGGTTTGAGCGGATTTAAATATTTTGGGCATTTGAGTAGCAACCATCTCTACCAGAGGACTAGAATACATTTCCTTTGAATGCTTTCAATAGAACCAGGAAGATAATTCGTTGCAGTTTTACCCCCCACTTCTTGTCAAGATATGATACTCAAAAAAAGCCGAGAAGAGAAAACTATTAAATTGCACCCCTGCCTCCGTGCCGACGTTACGCTGATCCTGCCCCACAGTGTCGCGTGCTTGGCAGTTATAGTTGAAATAGGTAACTAATAGTTAAAAACAGTTAATTACTTCATATTTATAGTAATTTAAACCTGGGCAGTTATAGTTAAAATGGCTAATGAACAGTTAACAATTGTTAAACAGTTAATATTTATAGTTAATTTACAGCTTGGCAGTTATAGCTAAAAACCTGATGGTTCACAAGCAATTTTAGAACTTAACTCTATAACAGCGATGAGGGTTTTGCATGGTGAGGGTCATGAATGGTGAGGGTCATGAAACATGAATGGTGAGGGTCATGAATGGTGAGGGTCATGTATGGTGAGGGTCATGTATGGTGCTTCAAGCGCCTAATGTATGATTTAAACATTGTATCGCAAGTTCGCCACCTCAGTGATAGTTGAGCACAGCTATTTG
>JACJUY010000021.1:148065-248936 GCA_014220935.1 Platorchestia sp. MABIK
GCCGCCACGCCAGCTGTGCAGAAGCCGCCACGCCAGCTGTGCAGCAGCCGTCACGCCAGCTGTGCAGAAGCCGTCACGCCAGCTGTGCAGAACATCACCAGCAGCCCCACACCGCCGCAGCCGTGCCCCGTTGCACACAAGCGTTTGCTCCCATAAAAGCGTTGGCTGAACGCATTCCAGTATTCCAGCGTCTGTAGAGTACAGGAGCGTAACTTTGAGCTTGTGTTTCTCTTTGGCGTATGCAACGTGTGACAACCTGAATAAATTCGAAAAAATTTGATGGTCATTTTTGTGTACAGCGACACAGCTACATGCCCTGCACAAATGGAAATAAACCGAAGCGATTGCTAATTTCACGTTCGACACAGCGAAAATTACGACCGTGTTTGCAAATTGTGCGATCCAATAAAGTGAAAAAATTAACTTTGCAACTATCATAACCTGTGAGACGACGTGACTGGAAAGTTTTTTATGGTGCATTTTCAACCAGATGTTCTAAACTACCTTGGTTCGAAATTTTCAATGTAAATTCTTTCTTTTGCAGTTTCAACTCGGGGACCTATGAGAAAAGTACGCTAGAAAAGGGTACTACACGTTCAGTTCATAAGCGCTTGCTTCCTCTAATTTATGTACATTTGTATTTTTTATTTATTTTCCTCTGATGCAATATATGTATGCCATTTGTCACAGCTCAGCAGTGTTGAAAATCCTGCCCCTGATTGCTGGTTGGCGTGCGTGGGCAGGTGCGGAGGCTCAAGCTCACGCAGACAGGTGCTCTGGGACGAGTTGGTCGTATTGGCAGTACTCGGGAAACTTTTTGAAAAACAAAGAAAGAACAAAACGGCCCATTCTTTTCAATTAAAAAATGAACAGTGCATGAAAATGATGTTCTGTAATCTCCTGATTCTCTCGCTAAGCGTGTGAAAGGACTAGAACAATTAAAGTTTTTTACTAAAGCGGAAACCTTTTATGTGAATTAATTTGAATTCAAAGATTAGTATGTAATAGAAGCCTCATCAATGTTTAGTTCTAGCAAATCAATATTTTGATAAACCGAATTTTTTAAACTATCATATGAAAGTATTTCTAATATACTTACGACTTTGCTTACGCTTTAATTCCCATCGTCTAATGGATATTTTGGTTGCCGGCAAAAAAAAAACGCTTGGGCTTAAGCCGCCATCTACTACTTCAATCCTTTTAATGAATAAATACTCAGCTGCCGGAAGTACCGCATCTACCAAATCCTTTGCGCAGATAAAGAGTAGTCAGTGGCTTAGTTGTGTACTTCAAAAGTGTCTACGATAGCTGCTCTGCGAGGCGGAACAACACAGCGTCACATGCCAGCTCAGGACGAGGGTATAGTTATCAGGTCATAGTACGAATCTCCCACGAGTTATCAAATTTCCTTTCCTTCCATCAAATGATTAAATGTGTGTTTTTGCAGATCATTTCATATCATTCTATAGGTGAGGGAACGTTTCATGTTGCAACATTGAGAATAAAAAAGAAAACTCGGACTCTTTCCCGCCGAAGGATGTGGAAGTCTTCTTGAACGATCTTAACTTTGACATTTTTCAGCTACTAGAATCCCAAACTTATCACGTATCACGAAGCGTCTAACAGTCCACTCTGAAACGACAGTTGCAGCAATCAGTTATGATAAGCTGCATCGCGGCATCCGCAACGAAATGAACGCTTCATTTTGAGCTGATGTTCGGTCCGAGCTGACACCCGCGTGAACACGTGATGAGTCACGCATGGCGGCGCATGCGCATAATAATGAAAGAGCCTGCGAGTACAGTGGACGGTAACCTTAACCTCACTAATTAACAGTCTCATCGTCTGCCGTCAGATAACGCTTCTTCTAATTGATATGGTCGAGTTACTCGAGCGTGAAACTGCGCTCGTAGCATACAATTAGCGCTGTATTTTCCCCGTTTTCACATTAACGTCACTTTAGTGGGACTGATATAATGCTAATTATTAGTGTCCAGATCACCTATCATGTCCATTTCCAGGTCTGATGAAATATGGATGAAGGGGCTGTTATTATACAGAAAATTTGCATAGGCATTTCTGTTAACTTATTGTAATCAGTGGAGCGTTTAGGAAGATACGCTGTCATCGAGTATGACATCATAAACGATGCAACGTGCGCGGTAAAACCTATTAACTCGAACCTAAATTCATTTCTTATTTCACAAAACAAGTTGAGCGGAAAAAATTGTTCATCAATCATTCTAGGAGATCCGCCACTGAAATGAGTATTTAGGTCACTCCAGATTAATTTCCATGTATAAAATATGGAACGACGCTGTCATTTCGACCATCAGCTTAACATTTGGAATTCTTGGGTTCAGTTACATGTGTGAGCTAGAATACGATTACTGCCATTGTATTTTTGTATTTGCAACCCTAATTGGGGATGCGAAGTGTGACCATGCAATGAGACCCAGGACTTGGAGGGGGTCCCATGTCAAAAGCTCGACTGGGCAGATAAATGCTACCGTTGAATTCTCTCGCTGCCGGGCAGAGGACGCTGTCTCGTTACGCGTATTATGACATCAATCTGAGCAAGCAAAACACGCAGCAGCTGCTACGAGTGTCCCCTGCAATGAAGATAGCATCTGACCATCAGAAAGTCATCAAAATGCCTGACTTGGAGCGCTTGGAGTCAGCGCACGTGTAAGCTGAGAAAAACTTGCCCATGAGCACGCAAGGACTTCCCTATAAGAGGTCCCCACGGCGTCGTTAGTCGCACCGGCCTGCATACCAACAACGGACAATACTATGCATTTACTAGCCATAAAGTGGACAAATTAGTGCACTATCCACTGGGGTGCCACTTCAAGAAGCGTGGGAGAAATTCTTCTCGGGTAAATTGTTGCAGGTTTACTAAGGTAGGACTTGACGTTTCATATCCCGTAGTCTTGCTCAACGTTGCGAGGCAATTATGGAGTCTGGCAAACCAGATTTTGATACAAACATTAAAATAGGATGAGAGTGACTCGTTCTGCTACTGCAGCTGTCGAATTGAAACGCCCGGATGAAATTCTCGTAAAATGGTGTAACTGCAGCCGATTGGTTTCGTCATCAAAATTAGGTCCACCGATGCGTAAAGTAATGGCAGAAGAAAATTACGTACAGAACTGGAGAGCTAAACAGAACAACGAACTACAGCAATGTCATCCCAGGTTGCTGGAGAAGTCATCACTTTCACTGTCTATTAGTGAATTCCTTATAAGTTGTACAATAGGACAGCCTTCGGCCCGGTAACCCGATACCGACTCTCCGTTGTTCCCGTGAATCAAGCCGTGTGTGTACCATGTCAGGTATCGGGCTTAGGCTCGAACTTTCGCGTGCAACTTGTGGTGGAGTTTTTGTAAAGGAGTAATTGTAAAAAGTTGAGTGCATTTCATTCTGAGCTGAAAGAACTCGTGGTAATTTATTTATTAATTTTTACACATATGAGGAAGTGACGGAGACATGATGCCGTAAATGCTTATGCATAAAAAGCATCGACATTTCATTGCCAGGATAAGTAAGATATTCTTTGTGATGCAAGGGAAAAATGTCCTACTTTGGACTATAAGGTCCCAGGTTCAATTTCTCTCAACTGCGCGATACATTTGCAGGAGCAAGTGGCTCATCTGATGATGTAACAAGCTGAGGAGGCGAGTAAGAAAGGGTATAGAGAAAATCTTCTCCTCAGAGCTTGCGTTTTACGTCCTCCTAAATTTACAGCTTAAAAAATTGTAGTTGCAAACAAAATACATGCGTTAAATGAAAGGGTCAATATTGTTCTAAAGTTTCCTAAAAAGATACGTGCATGAAGAGCACACGGTGTGTCAGAATAGTGCACATCACATCAAAATTAATCTCGTACAGCTCGCATTAATCGCGCTCGAATTAAAGTTCCCAACAAAGAACATGATGGGCGTAAACGCTCACGATTTTATGTTGTTTATCCTAGGAGCTCAATTCGCATTTGCGATTTAACATGAACACAATGCCTTAACACAAAGGACATTTTGCAGCGTATTTGCTGATGAACTTTTTCTCGTCGAAATTTGGCTAAAAGTCTCTGATTCACGCACGTTTTATGATAACAAACTCTAAGATGGCCAATAATGATACTTTTTTAAACTTGATTCGAGGAAAGGATGCACAAGGATGCACCCTTGATTTCTGGCAAAAGAATCTGTCACCGTGCTTTGAAATACTACAAAACATAGCTTTGAAATCTTCAAAACACAGCTTTGAAAGTATGATTTTGAGTTTCGTCTATTGCATGGGAACAAATCTGAACTAACATTCATTCTCGGCATCGCAAAACTTGGGGCTTGATGCCTTGAGAGCGAACAGTTACCCTAAACGGTCTTTGGGGTATATATGCTCGCGCCAGTTCTGGTCGTACAAACCTAAATGTTATTAGAACGCTGCTTATATTTTCGTTGACCACAAAGCTTGCCTTCAAGGATTATTAAATTTTGCTATTGTATTTCTCTTGTGTGTGTTGCGTGTGTTGTGTGAGAGTGTGCGTGTGTGTGTGTGTGTGGTGTGGAAGAGGGTGTGAGACAGTTTATAGAATTTCGTATTTCAATTTATCAAGAGGCATTGGATCGAGTTTCACGCTTTGATTTTAATATCTATGATAAAACACACAGTCGCTATGAATTATAAATCGCTGCAATGCCAGCAGTCCACTCACAGTAATGAGCAGCTTTTCGACTGCTGGCATAAATTTTTCATTGATGAGCCCATAATAGCAGCTGCTCTCATCAGTCCAGCTCCCCTATGCAGGGTAGACTGACTTCCCGGCCTGGCTGACCTCCGTCGCAACTTCCTCAACTCGGAGGCTCCCACGGCAGCCCCACACTCGCCTCGTGTCCTGCAAATTGGCTCGAATCATCCTGGCTGACCTCCCCCACACTCACATTCTGTAGTGGGTCGCTAGGCTGGCCTTGAAATTGGCCTAAATTCTCAAATATGACAGTTTTAAAATAAAAATGTTCCTGAAGAGCATCGACATCTAACAGCCATGAAAATTATTGCTAAATTTTACATGAAGAATAGTTAAATTTGAGAATTTTATTTAGAGAAAAGTCAGCTCAACATCCCTGTTCCTGCAAAGCTGCGGGTCCCGCACTAGCAGAGCAGAGATTAGCAGTGAGGAAGGAGGGAAGTTCTGAACGTCTGTTCCCGCTCAAGAAGGTATCGCTTTTTGTTCATACGGTGTGCAAATAGTCATGTCAACCGAGGTAGAGTGCTGGAAGGAATGGCATGAAAGCATTAACTACACATTGAATTGTTAGGAGTAAAAGAACCTAATCAACATTCGAAAATAATTATTTGGTGCATGTTCGTAAAAATAACTGCAATCTGACGTCCGGCAGCAAATTTCAAGTGTGTCATAAAAATGACAAGAAGCATCGAGCGCCGAAATATGTCTCGTCAGCAAGGCACTGGCTGAAAGATATACGGAGGTCAAGACGGAACGATTAAAAGCATTTGAATGAGGTGTGTGGATTGTAATGTGAGTATTATGTTGCAATTATTTGCCTGAACCAACTTTTGGTACAATTTTCTTACATTACCACGTTATATTGGCTGATTGCAATTGTTGAATCGAGATATACCGCCGCCATGACTGCGATTTTCTCAGTTCTCTTGTAACTATAGAATGCTGAGAAATCAGATGTCTTCAACATACCCTTTTGGAATTTAAATACGTACTCAGAATGCCAGTAATTAAGCTCTTGTTGATCTGATAACAGCCTGCCAAAGATATATCATCGAGACAATACAACTTAATCAGCCAATCGAACATTCCAATATAGCATTATTCAGGATCCAAAGAAATATCCCATCACTCATTAAATTTTCTTAGGTAAAAATATGCGTGATTGAGTATGATCCGTCACTTGAGGCTAAGTAAGTGAGCCGCTAAATTTGCGCCTGAAATGCCGTATTTCTCAAAGATAGAGAATTTTCAACTGATATTTTCAGCCGGAGATGATGTAGCACCATGCCTGCTGGGATCAAACTTTTAACTTTTTGCGCCCTCGCTACTCATCCTTCTTTTTCCTTAAAAACGAACGTAAAATCGATGTACTAAGTAAGTAGTAAAAAATTTGTCGCATAAAACGCTCAGCAGTTTAGGTATTAAGCGTGATGGTGGTATTTTTAGTTGCACGTAACTATTAATTAAAATAAGATACTTCAGAATAATTGTGATATGAGAAGATAATATGATAGAAAGAATAAAACTGCGAAAATATTGTTCTGCTGTTGCTTACGTTGCCATTAATATAGGGAGGTATAAAATGATTTTCTGCTGAAATTCGGTTTTTCTGTTAATGTTTGGAATAAATTTCATGTCATCATTTCCGAGACCAGTGTTCAGAAGTTATTTACTCTCAGTATACAAATACAGATAATGATCCGCATATCAGTTAGCAATATTATTTGAAGTGTGAAACTTGAATACGTTTTGCTTTGAATATAAGATCAAGCCTCGGCGTGAGGAACTCAAATTTAGCACCACTCTACTCTCTGCTTGCTAGGCTATGCATTCATCAATTTCTATGTAATAAACTGCATAAATTCTAGATTCTTTAAAGGCCTTGAGGACTTCCTTTTTATAATTTAACCTAAGAAACAGATCGAGCATCACATGGGTGAATGAGCACAGATGACCAGTTGAACGTTAGTGTGGTTTATTCGAAGCTATTTGAGCTATCGTTCCTGAATAAACGTTTTATTCAGGCTATCGTTTTAGTTAGCTATTCGAAGCTAACTAAACACCGGTCGTAACACTGATGTCAACCTTCTAATTTGGTTTTAAACAGAGGGTCCTGATAATGCATTTCAGTCTGAAAATACCATTTTATTTTATAAAGCCCTAATTTTTGTATTCAAACATTAAGATCAGTCTTATCGTCGGTTTTAAACGTTTACACTGTCCCACGAAATGGTATGAATTTCAAAGGTAAATTTCAAGTTAATTTTCGAGATCAAACTACCAGTCCATTCTAAGAACTCCATTGATGAACTTATGAAAAAAAGTCTATTGAATTAAATTTAAGAAAACCGGTGTTTCTAAGATTAGCGTACACCACATAGCAATCGGCAATAATTCAACCGGTATAAAATTCGAGTTCGATACTAAATGGCGGAATAAATGGGTATGAATTCCTTCTACTTGTGACCAGTTATTTCGATAAAAATTGATCGACACATATCATTAGAATTCACGACAAGATCAACCTCGTTCCTGTTCCGGCACCAGTCGTGAGAAAAATTGAGAAGCTCCAGCGTGCGTAAAGTCTGAACCTTCAAAGCTGCCACATGCAGTGAATACTTCTGTGGAGTGACGGGCTCCAACTCGAGCTTGAACCCTTCAAAGGGTGATATCCGTGTCAATATTTCGTCCCAGGCCTTTCGAGCGATCGGGGAACTGTCATCTCTAGATTGTTTTCGATGGTCAGGATTTTCAGACGCTCGCCAGATCTGGCAGAGATCTGGATCTTGTTCGTGGATGTTTCCCCGGATCCATTTCCTGGAACTCATCCGCTGCCTCGTCCTCTATAACAGCCTTCCGCCCTAATTTTAGATTGATGTTTCAGCCCGGGCCCCTAAGTCATTGTCCAATACCATGCAGAAAATAGTCTCTTAATTGAGACAAGGCCGCAGAATCGATGAAGAATGAAAGTTTAAGGTTTACTGTGAATAGTAATTGCTCTAAATCACAGAGGGGTAGATGGGAAGAGTTGTCATCGGTGAACATAAATAGATCATGTGAAGACGAGGCCATGCTGCTAGAACCTTCGCTCACGGATCACTGACAACTCATGTCCGTGGAGAGGCGTACGTACGTTCGTCGGTCTCGTGCAGTTCGTGACAATGACTCTTCTGAGTTTTTCTGAAGTTCGTCTGCGATTTCGCCTCTCTCTCTGAAACCAGCAATTTCTCTATTAAATAATTATATCCTTCCTGTTTCAAGTATGGCTACACATGCGTTGGATACCTGGTTCCTGATTCAGGGACACTAAATCGGTCTCAATTTCTATCCATTGAGTGAAGCATGATCCCAACTTGAGTCCGGGGACCAAAAATGGTCCCGACGGCCACCCTGCCAACATGAAGTAAGATTCTGAGCTGACTGCACGGACACTAAAGTGATCTCCACATGAAATTTTGTCACCGCACCCGCGTATTTCTGCTCTGTTTTTAAACTCACGTAGAGCAGAATTTGAGCACAGCTGTGAGATGAGTCTCGGTCTGCGTTTTCGTCGTTGCAATCCAAGTAACGAATAATGTCTTCGCAGGTAGAGGAGGAACTTTATTTGTGATGAATTGATTAATCAATATCAATTTATTGTTCTTCACAGTTTAGAAGTTTTTTCATCTTCTAAATTCCCGTTACAAAAATCAACGAGGAAATCGAATTTAGCCTCAATTCAGTTCATCTCTGTTCCAAAATTTACTGACATCTTCGTAAAGGTCTAGCATTTTTTTATCTGACTATATTAGAAAGAAATACAGTAAAATTGACGAAAATATACTACAATTGGGAAAACATTTAAAGCAGAGGATGGAAATATGATATAGTAATAAGCACATACTATGGTAAAAAAGCAAATGTTTCATGAAAAAAGCCACTTAGAGTAAATTTGCTACAATCAAAGAAAATAACTTTTTCAGCATTAGCCTTCATCAGGCTGAATTCAACCAATACCTCCTACATCTCACGGCTTTCTCATAGGAATCTTAACGTCACACTTGGGGTTGGAGATTTCGCGCCTTTGTGATGAATCGGAGTGGAATTAAGTTAGCTCCAATCTATGGTTGATTTCCCATAGAACGGGGCTGACCAGGCTTTGAAATATCCTAAGAGAAATATGGTGTTACTTTCTCTGTCGAACAAGCATATGACAAAATTCAGTTGTAGTTGGCTAGAATTCTCAGTGATACGACAGTAAATAGAAGCGTTGATGAGCTGGTGTGGGTGAGGCGTTAGGGTGCGCCATTAAATTAGACCATTTAGACAACGGGAATATTGTACTCACGCATTTTCTTGTAATATCAGTAGTTCAAGGTGTTCCTTTTACCACTGAGCATGACATTTATGTAAGGTAGGGCTTCTACTCATCATTTGCTGCTTATACTGATCCTTTATAACACTAGATTGCCAAAAAGCGTCAGTTACTCCAAATATGCATCACAGTTCAACAAGCGTTTAGAAAAACGACCAAAATAAGACAATAGTACTGAAATTTGCCGAAACGGCTGTGATTTCTTTCTTTAATACGCATTTGAAACAGAAGATACACAATTTATATACCCAACATTTACAAACTAGGGCTCTTTTTCCCTAGACCCTTCAAATGAGAGTATCAATCTCTCACGCAATATCACAATGGTCTGATGCAAATTATACAGAGCTACTCGCTCACTTCCATGAAGTCGGTTATTTTAAAACTGGTGTCATTGTAATGAGTACCAATAGTATGACGTCATTGCCTTGTGGGCAAATCTAAGATCGGGCTTGTTAATATAGGAGGCATTGGCTCAAGTGACCATCAAGCACTTCATGACTAGGCTATCACAACCAACCTAGGTCCTATTATTATCTCTGTATTCAGGAGTGCAAATCATCTAGAATTTAGGAGCTAAGAGCAATTTATTAACTCTATGAAACTATTTTTCGAAACACCGTTTCAGCAGTCACCACACAAAAATAACGGTGTCTGCTATATTCATGTGATACCAAGCGATCAAGAGGTAATAAAGGTTCTGTATAAAGGTTCAGGCCAGTCAATCAACTTTTTAGCACTCATTTCCTCAGAAAGTGGGTCTAATAATTCGTAATAATTTATTGTACATCATAATAGTTCCTCACAAAATAGATTCTACTGCTCAGTTATAACTTTTGAGCCGTTTTGATGGCGCAGCCATTTTCAGTAAATCAAAAGTTGTCAAACAAGAATATTCTTTGTACGAGAGAGAGCATCTTTGCTGAATGAGACAGTTTCATATTTACACACGTCAAATATTCAAAATTCTTCAAGAAATTAGGGTACGTGTGTTTGAAACAACTGACGGTTTAAAGGACATGAGATGCGCGCTATTTCTCATAAATAATAAACTTCGAGGCAAAATCATAAAAGAACTGAGATTAATCTGATGATTGAGAACTTAATTTTAATAAGACATCATCAGGCCGGATTTTTTTTAAATTGAATTCGATTCCACTAAAGAAGTCTACGCCCATGAAGAAAAAGGTGCCAGTCACGTGCCTGTGTTGCCTTGATGGGGAGAAGGACAAGTCCCCGCCACTTTTTATTAATATCTCGTCGTTTATCGCAATTCTTCCAATGTAATTATGAATTTTTAGGTGTTCTCACATCTCCAGAATGACGGGTTGGTTGCTTCAAACGCATTGCGTTCCTGAAGCGAACAAAGTTCCGAACAAGAATATTTTGAAGCGTCTCGATGCTCTGTTGAAATGACGGGCGGTAATTTGAAGCCTAAACTGAAGTCTTATCGCAGCTATTGAGAATTTTTCTCATTTAACTGAGCTCTTTTTCTTTTCAATGTCGAGGAAACCGGTAATTTTGAGGCACAGCCTTCATTCTTGTTCCCTCAGTGAGCGATGCTTTATTCGCTGCTCTTGTCGGAACAAAAGGCGGATCTCAAGGCAAAGATGACTGCTGCGATGGATCAAGCCAAGTCGCTTCAGACGGAGATGTGGAGTCAGTGTGAGATCAGCAAAGAATGAATCCAAAGGAAATCATAGCTATTTTCATCTTCAAATAAAAGCAATTAATAGTCAACGTAGACGTTATAATGACGGACTGTTTTGGAATAATCTTTGGCCCAGTTGGCTGCACCAGCTGTGCAACGCTTGAATATCGCATTTTTCTGACGTACCAGGAGAATGCAAGACATCCTTGAATGATCTGTAAAAAATAGAGTCGTTATTTTGAGCACACAATTTCAATGACAATTTTGCATGATTGGTTAGATCGTAGTCTTGCATATTCAAACAGGACATAACATTACAGAATAATTCCAATCACTAATTTTTCTATGAAGTGTATATTTCTGTTAAATTTGAGTTCAGATACGAAAAATATCGAAGAATTACCGTCTTCGGAAGCTGTGAGCTAGTTCTTGTAGTGGAACCGAAGTTCGATTTTTTGCCAAACTCCGCCCAAATCATAACTCATCACAGCGACTCTTAGGCGGTGTGGATACGGGCGTCTCCTGATGATATACAGAGATATATCTTCAAAAAGAACAATTTCTTCCACCTTCAACTGACGACCATAAGCAAAGTCAAAGGATGCGAACTTTACAAATCTATGCTCTCGTCATCATTTGCAGGAATCGGAACAACCAAAACCGAGAATTTCAGACAGGTTCAATTTCACTTAGCCTCTCAATGTCTCAATTCTTGAGAGTCTTTATCGAAACTTTCATGTATTCTTGCAACTGCAGTACACTGAATTACAAGCTACATTATTGCATCGCAGTTAATTCAGCAATAAGTCATATGGGGCTGATCAGTTTGTTTAGTCAAGAGTACAAAAGATTAACAAGAATGAGAAGTCATTGACAAAATTTTACGGATGCCAGTTTGAGAACATTATAGTAAACGAATTGAAATGATATCTATCTTGAAGAAATTACAGCTCAGTACCTTGTTCCGGATGTTTAAGAAAGACTTATGCATCATTCATGGGAGGGCGATCAAGCAATCATTATCAAACAACAAAGCCATAATAATCGAGCCAGGTTTGAGGTCATGATCGCGAGTTGGATTCGCATGTCTGAACTTGACGTACGGATAATGATTGTGCTCAGATTGGGCCACGGCTGCACATTGTGCTCGCGCTCATCTCGCATTGTCAGCGACAGTGAAACTCTTCCACTGATACAGAGAACTTGTTCGTTTGCGAATGTGCGGCTCGTTTGGGGTCAGTGCGGGCACTTTAGGCTCAAGTTGCATGCCGACCAAATCTCACTCATTTTGTGTCGGGCGCCACTGATATCGCCGACTGACTGAACGGACAAAACAGGGTTCCGTTCACTAGTGCTGCTAACGTGCACGAAAGCTTGAGAAAGAAGGCCTACAGGACTATTCAAGAGAACCATCAGCTTGAAATAATTGAAATGCTACTACTTGGTTGTGGATTCTGCGGAGGCGATAACAAAACTTGGATTGACATTTCAGGTGACAAACGTTAATGTAACCGCCTCCAACTACTGAGCACATCGTGTTTAGTGAGTCATGTTTGCGAAAATTTTGTGAAGAATTGATCAATTTTGTCTGAATTTTAGTTTGTGGCGGAAGTTTTTGAATTTTTCATTCATTCCCAAATGAAATTGGGAATGAACTTTTAAGCGAGAATGCAAACTACTTGCTTTCACTCGAGAGTAAGTTGGTCTGGGCTTTTGGATGTGTGCAACTCTCATAAGAAGTAAGGTATATTACTGAAATAATATGACAGCAACCAATTAGTTTCTAAATTCATCGCCCTAGGTGATCGTGAAATGGTGCAAATAAATCTCCCAAACAAGCATTTCTACTTTTTCCAGGCTTTTAGAGTTTGCTTGACATTTGAGTGTTGACATCACAGATTTTACCATTAAAAGCTCACAACACTGCACACTACTGGCAGCTGGTTTATACAAACAGCTCACAACACTGCACTGTACTGGCAGCTGGTTTGTACAAACAGCTCACAATACTGCACTGTACTGGCAGCTGGTTTGTACAAACAGCTCACAACACTGCACTGTACTGGCAGCTGGTTTGTACAAACAGCTCACAACACTGCACTGTACTGGCAGCTGGTTTGTACAAACAGCTCACAATACTGCACTGTACTGGCAGCTGGTTTGTACAAACAGCTCACAATACTGCACTGTACTGGCAGCTGGTTTGTACAAACAGCTCACAACACTGCACTGTACTGGCAGCTGGTTTGTACTAACAGCTCACAATACTGCACTGTACTGGCAGCTGGTTTGTACAAACAGCTCACAATACTGCACACTATTAGCATCGGCGGCGCAAAGAATTAATTCGATTTGTATAACATGAAAACAAATTGATGCCGTACTTTTTTCAGAACATTTCAATGCTAGATTTGTTTTTTACCTATTGCAGCTGGAAAAACATGTACTGATCTACTTTTTAAAACATGTTAAATCGATTATCTATTAATTTAGGATTAAATATGTCGAGGGATAAATGAGTGACGCATTTACGATACCATCGTAAATCAAACTACTGCATTAGGCGCTTAGTGCTTTTGTGTTAAATTAAATTGAATTGAAATTTAAATAATCAGAATTATTTGTATTGTCAAGAGTGTTTGGTTAATATATTGGGTATCCTAGCCATGACACAATATTGGGCATCCTAGCCATGACACAATAAGAAGCCATGCGGATATTGTTTCAATTACCTTGTTTGCACTTGTCAAGTGACGTAATAAAACGACGCACTCTGAACAATTAGATGTACACACATGGTGATAGGCAAAGCTTCCGCTAAAATGTGCGATACTGAAATGTATTTATGTCTTCCACAGTTACAAGAGGGTAAATTTATGTTTCTTTGGCTTACGACATTTCGTCAATGCAAACCTAACATTCCATTATTTATTTTCCCCATCATGAGAATTTAATGTTTGTTTATTGTCATTTAAAATTTGAATAACATCGTTTCAAGTCATCAGCTTTGTACGTACATCATCGGTTGTAATGCTAGGAGTGATTGAAGTAAAATGTGTTTGTTCGTGATGATAGTTTCAAGTACCTCAGAAAATGGCTGTTGCCAAAGAGACATTGAGTGCACAATAGGACAAGGTCGCATGTGTTTGTGAGTATCTATCTTAATATTGAACAGAAAACCAGAATCAATTTTACATTTAATTTCAGCTTGGAAAACTGAGATGCATCTTTGCTGCAAGTTCACTCTCCTCTTTTAGCCCTTTTTTAAGTTTACTTTAGGTAAGCAAAAGAAAGAGGTTATTATTTTTCCTAAGAAATTCAACTTGAGCGCTTAGCATGAGCCACATACGTCATCACCGTCGCACATCACATACAGTACAACACAATCTCCCAGCAGAGGCTGCCGTCAGAACTTGAGACATACAGTACGCAGGTGTGCACGTTCCGGCCGACCCAAGGAGGCTTGTGTTTCACCTTCTGAGATCATCAGATGTTCTCTTAGCAAAAAATGCCTCCGTCAAAAATGCTGTGTTTCATACCAGGTAAAATTGAAGTCATATCCTATAAACTTTCCTCAGGCGCTTACGAAGCCCTGAGTGAACAAACATATGTTGCCATGCGTTGCTTTGATTAATACCTTCCTCTTCAATTGCCGTTCGCTGTGATGGAACACATTTTTTATCCTGCAGTGTCGTACCGTGTCGATCCCTTCTCTCGTACAAAAAACAAGGCTACCGGATAGTAGCCGAGGCTTCCGAGACAAACTTCTTTGCTCTGCCATGTCCTTTGAAAGAGCAGCACTGAAATCAAGCTAAAGTTGATATATTTGATCGAGCGATCCTGTTTTTATCTCACGAGCAGGGAACGAGCTGGTCTGATGCCAGAGGCTCAATTTTACTCACGCTCAGAGCAACCATAAATTGGCGGCCCAAGGCACGAGTTGGAGGACGTTTTTTATTGCACAACTCGGCTGCAAGGAGCGAACCCCTCACGCAAAACTGGCGCTGAGAGCACGACGCGGCGCTCTCCCTTCCAGCGCTGCCTTCAGTGCTTTTTATTCCCGTCGCTAGGCAATAAAAAAGCGAGGGAGCACATGCACCAAGAACAGGTATAATGATCCTCGCGGCCGTGACACTCAGCGAGGAAAAGGTAGCATCAAAAAATTCACGTATGTTTATTGAGTGATGTGCAGAAAATGTATACGTGTGAGAAGCTCGTAACCACTTCGATATACGGAGAAAAACACGACGCATTCCCATCATGAGTTCCATATTCGATTAGAGCAAAACACAAGTCAAGCTGGCATGGGAATTAGGAACAGATGTTTATGATAATCACCGCCAATAATAATGGTAATGATATTAAACAAGCGCATACCCTGCGTGGTTTGAGCAGAGCTTTTCAGCGGCCAATCAGAGAAGCGGCTTATTCCTGACGATAAAGATAAAACTTTACCAACAAGAGCGTAATGAGAACGAGAGAAGACAATCCTAGACAATTTTTATGGGTCCCATATAAGTTAGCAAATTTTATCATTCATGATATGCTGCTTTGAATGATGCTGCACGAGTCAACATGGCGCAAAGTGACGTGGCGGCTCTGAGGAGGTGACACTCGAGTGCCTCTTTGAGCTAACGTTTCTGAGCGCAGACATCTACCGCGAGTTGGAAGGCTCTTCTCTTAAAAGAGAAAGCGCACCGGCCTGCTGACGGAGACCTGTTTCTATTAAACTAAGCACTAACTCGACCGTGCTTACGGTACCAGTATGACAACCAGAGCCTGTCCTGCGTGCTGCTAAGGAAATACTGAACAGAGAATAGTGCGCTTTAGTTAATCAACTTCTGTCCATGAACTTCAAGTGACCACATAACAAATGAATTCAATGTTATTTCATACTGCCATTAAATATATTTGCATAAAATTATAAAATAAGAGTGCAACCTGAAATTAATTGTCTTAATTTCTGCAAGGACAAGTATTTTGTGTAAAACGTTTATTTTAACGTTCATAATGCTGCCTGTAAATATCAGAAAGAAAGGAAATCAAAATGACAACCGTGGGCACCTCTATTCAGATGAGCTTAGCCGTGAAAGTGTGAATAAAAGAGGAAAAATATATTTAAGCACCAATTCTTAGTTAGACTACCTCAATATAAAGGATACGAATAAAAAGATAGATATGAGCATCAATATTTAGAAGGAAATAACCATGATATAAAGAATCCGTATGAAAAAGATGAAAATGGGAATCCATGTTTAGTTGAGCATGGTCGTGATACAGAGAGAATACATATGAAAAAGACAGATAAGAGCACCGAAGTTTGGTTGGGCTGAGCCATAATATGGAGAACATTTCATGGGGAGAGCTAATTATATTGTCGTCAGCGCTGGTGCGCATGAAGGACAACTGAAGACACGCTCGGAATGCTGCCTGCGAGCTCGACTTGGCCGCCATCACTACGCGGACGCGGTGCGGCAGCTCTCAAGTCTGAGCCTACGCTCTCATTGCCGCGCCGAATTCTACCGGTAAAGTCATGGGAGTGATGAAAATTTACGTGGTTACTGGCTATTTATAGTTTTTTTGTGTGGGTGTATCCAGGTTACCGCGAAATAAAAAAAGGAAGGGGCTTCACGACTCACAAAGACTGGTCAAAAATTGGAAACTCATGAATACCATTTGTTTTGTAACATTAGACACGTAACACAAAAGCCAGTTTTTCGTGATGCAAAGTGTGAAAAGAACGTTTGGTTATTTTCGTTGACTATTCTATCTCAGAGTGTACATTTTTTCACTGTCTATGCTTGCACGGACAGATATATGACAAGCACAGCAATCATGTATTTAAAATACGTAGATTTCACTTAATTCAATCGAGTTTATCATACAAGCACATGAGTTTCTGGAATAACACGTGCTAAACATTCTATCTATTAGAGTACCTGAGCCGTGAGAAGGGGCTGCGGTATTTCTAAGTTTGAACTATAGTTCATTTCTGAAAGCTGATCTTATACAAAATGCTTAAATGTGTTATTTGTTTTTTTCCGATAATCCTCTTTTGTGCAAGGAATACTTTAGAATAAGTTTCAGTCATCAATGTGCGTAAAAAATTTACAGGCAAAACCAATTTTGGAATCGTTACGTTGCGTCCAGGCACTTCCCAAGGTGAGACTCGGGATGAAGAGACCAAGCAAGCAAGCCATCAACAGACTAGACTGATTCTTATTATTCAAAGACATTCCAACGAGGAAAAACTGTTCTATTTTGAATAAAATTTCGTTCATAGAATAGACTGTAGAAAAAAATTCTCTATATGCACCACATCGCGTGACATTCATTGAAAAAACATCTACACACACACACTAACGGACAACCTCCCCCCCCCCCCTTTGTTTTCATGAATCGAATAATGGACGGAATTTCTTTCTCTGCCTCACTTCTATGCTTCCCTGACCAGGTGAATGCTGTTATTCTTTTACAGTTGAGAAAATTGTTTGCCAGATTAGGAAAACTTGCGGTGCTCTACGGGTCTATCCTTTCAAACCACAAGTAACGGTTTCTTGACTGAACTGATGAGGACTCCATCTTAGTTTGGAAATTCAAAGTTAGTGTCTAATAAATTTGGTACCATTCTAGCTACGGACTTGAAATCATCTTCCAGTCTAGTTAAGGAATTCAGTTACAGAATGGATATCATTTGTCATCTAGTTAAAGACTTTGATTACTGACTGCCTCAAAATTTTCTATCATTCAAGTTAAGGGTCAAATATTCTCCGAATCAGGAACACAGGGAGTGAAAATCCATTTACTGTTACGAATTAAATTTAAAGGGTGCAAAAGATTTACTTTTCACTTCCTAAGGAAAAGAGGAAAACAGAAGTCACTTTTCACATTATAATTACATTGTTGAAGCGCTCACTCGCAACTCAACATGTTTGACTCAAATAGTTTGCTCTAAAATTTGCATTCACGAATGAATATTTTTAACTGACATATTTCAGTTTCTGTGTATTTTTTTCAACACACATATTCCTTCAACGAAAAAAAGAAAGCGTTTAACTTAGTTGCGTTGCATGAGTTTTTAGCCCAGACCATCAGCATTAGGGATTTTCTGCAAGGTCTACCCTAAATACGGGTGAGAAATCAATTTTGGGGCTCAATTTTTTTTACTCTGTGATAATAAGATATTTCCGAAAATAATCGTAAAGTGAAACCAATTCACAAAATAATAAGCTCATGCATACATATTTGTTAAAACAATTACAAACCTCGTGTGAGTGCCCATTTGCTTTCAGGATAAATTAAGTTCATCCGATAACTGTTACTTTTAGACAGTTTATATTGTGCGTTTGAGAAACGCTCATCCGTACGTTTTGCTAGTTTATGACTCCAAAAGGTCCCGAAATATTTTTACTTGTTAAGCGGGTAATTCATTTATAATATATGAGTGCGAATGATTTCAAATTACCTCCATCACAAGCATCAAAATTCCGCGCACTCGATTGCGCAGCGTAGGGTTTGAATTCCTTTGCATCGAAAGAAAACACTTATTGTTCAGATTTCTCTTGAATCATCTCATCCAGTCAACGCTTGTTGAATTCCCACAACCACGCGTTCACACTTCCACAACCTCTGAGAGTAACAGAGCCGCTTCAGAATTATAGAGCTGGTGCTCTTGTTCCAGTACAAAGTTGTAAAACATTTATGGACACCGACCCAATAACCTCCCATGGATGCGCCCAGTTTATCGCTCAACATTTCAGCCATTGTTTTGAATACATTTGCCACGCACTCGAGCATCAAAGATCATGCCCATTTACCTGTTTTTAAACGTTCAATCGATGACTGAAAATTTCATCCAGCCAGTGAACCATCACTGGAAACGCAAACAGATTAACTTTGAGATGCGCTGCTGTAGAACGTCCTATGCCCCATTTACTCGTGTCGCAATAAACTGGCTTGTGATTATCAGCTGCTCGCGTTACTAGCTTTTTGCTCGCTCCTCTTAAGGCAGAGAAGATCAGGCACTGCTTCTTATTATATTTTTATAGCTTTTGATAGATTCATTCCTTGCTTTTTGCGATTATCGTCTTTCATTCTTGCACAACGAAGCAGATTATTGCGAAGCTTATAAATATAGTTTTTGCTCCTTAATTAGTTCCGATCTCTCATAGAATGTTGTGCTTCTTCATTTTATGCATTTTTTAGCTTGTATCAAGGCCTGTTTAAAAAATGTTGCCTCTGTTCAGGATCTTACTTGTGCCAAGACAGTGCTCGCTTCGTAATTTCTTCGTGTAACTTTAACAAAAAAAAATTACCATTTTCTATTCATACATGGAGAAGAATCGGCGTAAATTGTACATGATGCCAAAATAAACGCAGTTTTCCTTTAAATGTGATTGTTGCCTTTTTTTCTACATAAAGTCCTATTTTCTACAATGGAACACAAAATTACTTAGTGTGCTATGTCTATGAATTTCGATTGCTTTTCACAAGTTCTTAGCAAGTGTAATTCAACCAAGTCGCTCTTGATTTTTTTACGAATATTGTTGGACATTATCGGATGGTGTCTAGAACATGTGAGAGGAAGTAGCTCATTGATTTCAGGGAATTTTTCGATCCATTCTACTCACCGCAGTATTAATTGCTGGCCAGGAACTGTTTTCGTGGATGAACGCCGCCTTAACGAACTTATCCAACATTTCATAGATTGGTAGGTTCCTTAGATTCGAAAGATTTGGCTCACCTAGTTTGACGGGTCTCTTAGATTCGATTTATCAGAAGTATGCTTGTACATCCTTCAAGTAAGAGGTAAGAATAAACTTAATACCTTATAGTAAACAATATCAGCATAGCGAGTCGAATAGGTGACAAGGCTTCTATGGTAACCCACCACTAGAGGTTCAAATTAGTATTCTATCTATCTAAAAGCATTACTCGGCCAGAGTGTTGAAAAAATCATGAACCTTCTTCAACTCGGATTTGTTGATTTCAGCATTCCAAGATTGACTCCAATTTTTTCACTGTTAACCGAATTTTTTCCGCTATATTTGTATTTCAGTAGCGTTGTTTAAAGTAAAAGGAATTTTTAAAATTTTATTTCACAAAAAGTTTCTGATTTTTTATTTCTGTACAGAAGATTCATAAGGTCTAGAAATTTCAGTTGTAGCTGCGGAAATTCTCCGTATTCACTAAGACTTGTTCTGTGTTGGCTATTGTGACTTCTCAGGCGTAAATTATTGGTTCTTTCTCACGTTTATTTGTGTTGATGTTGTATCACTGACATGTGAGCATGGAAACTTCAGATGATACATGAGAGCCCTCATTCATGTGTGAGGGAATAATGACACTGAGAGTATCTGATGTTGAGCTGATAAATTTCCTGTTATGAAGGACCGACCAAATCAATCAAACTTTGGTCTGGACGTGAGATCGCCGTGACCTTCGCAGATCATGACCGGCAAATGATCGAGTGCTTCAGTTGTGATCAGTTCCCAGAAGCGACCTTGGCCGTGTAAAAATAAGCTCAAGAGCAAGGCCTGGATCTTATAATTCTCCCGAATGCCGATAAACTTGAGCTGATACAGCGAGCAAAAAGAAACACCATGTCATCTTCCGGGGAGAATCTTTATTGTTTCGATTCAATAAGAGCCTTCTCGGAGCGGAGCGTATCATTTAGGGAAATTTAGATGAGGGAGTGAGAGTTGCATGCATGCGATGTGAACCGCGACTCACACGAGCAGCATAAACTCATTGAAGCGAGACGACCGCACTACATAAATGTGAGCCGCTTGTCTCTCTGTTCTCCCAAGAGCACACGCAAAACTTATGTAGTGCAGCAAAAAGTCCCACGCGTGATTCTGATCAAAGTTCAAGTGGCAAGAGAGGTAGGCGTACGTATGCTCCATTATACCAACAATCAATGCCAGCCACGCACATTATTCGGCATAATTGGCAGTAACCTGGAGACCGCGTGCTCCAGGAGCGAGGACGCGCGCGGTCTCCGTGAAGTTCTGAACCGCGAAGTGGCGTTGCACTTCAGGCCGTGAAATGTCTCTCAGGATTCGGGATACAAGCGGTGGGATATTTTTACAGCTGCGTTCCTGGAGGCCGAATAAATCCAAGTGGAGAAATACAACGTTACTGGCATGCGATGAGGCAAAATGGATATGAATTTATAGCTCTTTGCATTCCTGTTCAATGTTAAAGCTTTAACTGCAAATTTGAATTAGGCGGCTACAATATATCATAGAGGGAGATTTGACTAGGCAGTCTTCTTGAACTATACATAACATTGCGGTATTTCGACTATCCCCTGACACGACTGGTTTCAACGACGATGACTTTGCTTGAGCTCGAGGCTACGAACTTATACAGCAATCTTAAACAGAAAATTACCGTTTTTCCAATATATCACTCTTAAATAACTTATAATCACCTTCAAGTTTTTCTAGCCACCTCAAGTTGCGGTTGTAAACACACTCATGATTTATGCATTTTCATTCCACACAGAAAACAACGTGTAATTTGCGCGGTATAATTCTGGAATTGCATCGGTAACGACTCTGCGTCAGTTGAGTTACAGAGTGACCTCGTTACGTGATTGATTTAGACTCATCGGTGGTCTGAGGGTTGAACAAGCTGACCTTATCCACGTTTTGTGCTTTCTCATGCTTCGTTAGAGCGCTCAGGTGCGCGATGGGAGCAGTTTAGCCAGGCATTGGGAGCTAATCCGTCAATTTTAACATCTGGATACACTACAGCGCGCATCCTGCTCTGGTGCAGCCAACACTGAGGGACTCACTCGAGTTCGGTTCTGACTGAAACAGTCTTAATTCTGTAGAAAAAAGGCATGTAGACGGATAAACAATTCACCACAACAGTAAATAGTGAAATATATTTCTATGACTGAATCGAAACTCGTTAGTGGCTTAAGATTGAGAGGAAAAGTTGAGAAATTAATTTTAGCGATCGGTTAAGTAAATGTAAGTTGGTGTTTTGCATATCAGATCTGCGCATCCACGTTGAAACTATTTAACTCAGCAGCCAAAAGCTGAAAGTGGAATAGGCACGTCAGAAGAGCCTCGCATCAAAGCCACCAATAAGAGTAAGTTACACCAGCAATATAAGTGATGTTATTTTATTAGCGCTGCACCGCATTCTTATCGCGAACATCTGATAGCAACTGAAGACATAAAATGATTCTGTAATTGCATGCAACTTTCTGGACTTGAAGCAACACGCACGAATGAAAAATAGACTACGATTGTTCGTGATGCTCGTCATAGCATGTGCTCGTCTCTGCAACAATTTTCAGCATGAGAGACAAAACAATTAAAATGCATCACTCGATGCCGCTATAAGAGCGCGATTGTTCTCACGGTAGCCGCAGCAGCAGCAGCGGCAACAGCGCACGTGTGTCCTTCCGTCGTAATTTTGACGGTGGACTCCACAGGAGGTGAGCTGGCGTCCCGATCTGGCGGTGATGCGGCGGTGCTGTTCGGCGGTCCTCCTCAGCACGCGACCGTCACCACGGTTGTTGTTGGCCGTCTTCTAGCAGCTGCACGTTGTTACTGGCCGTCTCCTAGCAGTTTTATGTTGCTATTGGTCGTTTTCTAGCAGTTTCATGTTGCTACTGGCCGACTCCTAGCAGTTTTATGTTGCTATTGGCCGTTTTCTAACAGTTTTATGTTGCCATTGACCGTTTTCTAGCAGTTTTATGTTGCTATCAGCTGTTTCCTTTCAGCTGTACGTTTTTACTGGTCGTCTCTTAGCAGTTGTATGTTGCTAATGACCGTCTCCTATCAGCTTTATGTTGCTATTTGCCGTTTTTTAGCTGTTTTATGTTGCTATTAGCCGTTTCCTAGTAGCTGTACGTTGCTACTAGCCGTCTCTTACCAGTTTTGCGTTGCTATTGGCTGTTTTCTAGCAGCTGTATGTTGTTACTGGCTGACTCCTAGCAGCTAAACTGTTTCTATTTCTCAGCAGATTTTGGCAACAGAAGACCTGCATTAGCTGAGTGTGATGGCAGCCACTCTGTAATTGACTGTTTGTTCTTTTCCCATTCATTTCTGGGAACAGATAAATTTTGGTACTTTTTGGGGGCTAACTGAAGGTATTTACGCAATTAAAAAATTAGAGCCCCAAGACGATGTCAGGCTAGCCGTAGAGGATACATGCTTCCCATGGTGATCATTACTGGTGGCACACGTCAAGGGATATGTAAAATCAGTGAAAAATATATATTATAGAATACTTACGTAGATTTAAGTTTTAAACACATTTTTCACACGCATCGAGGTCAACAAGTAGTCGTCAGTCTAGCATTGCGTCTCTCATACAGTAGGTTGAAAATTTGTCATTTTTTGATATTGAACAGATATTGTTTTTGAATTGGTTCATTAGTTACGACAAAGAAATGTAGGATTTTACGAGTCCCGAAAATGAACGTTATCTAGTCTCGTTTCCGATAGTTTAGCGTTCCAATTGATTTTAATTTCGCTGGCAACTCATTAATTGATTTTGAGTTATGTATTCAGTGTAGACATCTAGTTGCGTTTAATTTTTTTATAAGTGAATCAATAAAGAAATTAGTATTATCTGTATCATAATTCTACTTACTTTCCGTGTCTGCCAGTCCATGCATTACGTTTTCCAGCTGGAAGCAGCACCATAGTTGCGATTAAGGTCGTAACTGGGCCAGCAACCTTTATGTACTCGTACATTGGAAATTCATCCTTAGGTTAAGATATACTAGAATAAGTCAGATTATCATACGATACAGTAGATTAAGATACGTTAAGATAAGCTAGGATACTTTTCGTTATGTACATTGAAAAATCATGGTCAAGTTCAAATACATCGGAATCATTCAGATTAGCTAGATTAAGATAGGTTTGGATAGGCTAGGATATATTTTGGATAGGATAGGTGTTGTGTGAATTGGTTGGGTTAGCTTGAGTTATGATGTTAGGCATGGAACGTTAGGTAAGGTTAGGGTTAAGATAGGTTTGGACAAGTTAAAATACCGTAAACCGTCAATTTTGCTCTGCTAGTTTATTTTTATCAACATTATTATTAATAATGAAATCTGATTACCCATTAACACCTAAGTTGTTACTGGTTGAAATTATAGACTTCTTTACGAGAGGAGAGCAGTTTCACGTGAAATAGCATGCTGTTACGTAAAAAAGTAGTTTAGTAAATAAAAGTTAACGATGACGGGCCCAGTGAACATAGTTTTACAAACTTTCACGTTCGGGTGTTTGATTGAAAATCCTTGACTTCATAATTGACGCTCATGTTTGGAAAACATTCTACACTTTTGTCAATCTTCGATACTGTGAGTATATAGCCTTCAACGAGATAAAGTTTTGGACACTTGACAGAGTTTAATTATTTTCAGAATATTTCTAATTGAAAATTCAGAACTCTTTTCTTGAACTTTCAGTTACAGGAAAAATTCAATCTGCGCGCAAGGAATACGATGTATGTTACTACAAAGTTTGTCTAACCGTGTCGATTTTTCAATTTCGATTAAATGCACAGTTTTTGATTTCCAAAGAGCCTGCCGGCTGCACCTCCAGCTCATTCTCCTGGTATCTGACTCCTAGCGCAACCCGTGGAAAATAAAAATTTCATATGATAAAGCCTGACGTAATCGCCATTAGGAGGGTGCGCTGGTAAACAGAACCTTGAAAATAAGCCACACGATACGAAAAATTCGAAGCTGCGGACCTCGAGGGTGACGCAGTATGTCCTTGCTAGCGAGCGATGGCAATTACCGTAGAAATCCGGTTGGTGAGTGACTCAGGATTGCGAGTAACTCTAAGTATGCGCCACTCAAGAGCGACCAGCACCAGCTACCAAATAGAGAACATGAACTGTGACTAAATGCAGACAGAAACTTAATTATAGACACAAGTAATTTTTCTTCTACTTCATGTACGGGACTGTTGTGTTTGATTATTAAATATATCTCTCCGCTGTTCTTGTACGGAATTAGTTTTGCTCCCAACCGAATTTCTCCCTTTGTTGTTACCGCGATAAATGTGCATTAACATTTACTTGCTCTGATTTCTTGTACTTTCTGGACGAAGAGAGCAAAAATCAGCGTATACCGTTGCCAAATTTCATACTCATGTCATCCTTTAGCAACCAATGCGTTGTATAATATAGGGAATGGAAAATAAAAAGCACATCTTTCATCACTAGCTCGATTAGTTCCTTCGTGTCCTTTACCAGCATTACAAATCTGGAAATTAGCGGCACTAAGTAAAAACAAGTGAAAAAACACACATCACTGAGAGTATCTTGATTGCCTTGATAACACTGCACGCTGTAAAGTGGATACCCGAACACTACATAATGACGGAAAAATTTCTGCTTCTGATTTAATTCAGCTATCCAACAATTTTTGTTCCGTGTCCTCATGCTGAAAATTTGAAGGGGGAAATTCGATTTTCAGTCGTATGTGGTGTCATAGAGGCGCTCAGCGCACAGTTAATTGTCGAAGTCATCCGCATTGTGTTCGTATATTTACCAGCCTAATTAATTGATTTACGTCGCTGACAATTGAAAGCGACTAACAGAAATGGAGAGCTGGCTTCAACTTTAATTAAATAAGCTGCATACACTAACACGATATTTAACTTATCTGAAATATAACTCAGACCCTCGAAAATCACCTAAAGTTATGATGACATTATGCACTCTCCACTTTTATCTAATCCCTGAGTGTAGTGCTTGCGATGTTCTTCAGGGGTTATTTAGTAAGTCGATTCAGAGTTGTTCTTCCCGTTCTTCATACGCTCTAAAATCACCGTCACTTTTATCAAGCTACTGTCTCTTATCGGTTTTGACTCGATCAAATGCTACCGTCGTGATTATCATTGCAATCGAAAGAAAAGAGTTTCGTAAAATTTGATGTTAGGTTAGAAATTCAAAATCAACAAAAAGGAATCGCGGAAGACTGATGCGGCCATTTCGCAGCAACTCATGCACTCCAAGAGACGAGGCGACAGGAACTTGAAGAATCAGCACGCGTCCTCACTCAAACTCTGAGTATTTAACTGCGTTTTCCTCTTCATGTAAGAGACGTGTTGACTCTGCACTACTTACGAGTCAGCGTCGCTGCTTCTTATCCTTTCGTTTCGTTTTGGAACAACTCATACCTGTGCGTTACGCCGATAAATGTTGTGATTATTTTTAGAAATGAGTCAATGCGCTTAACTCGGTTTTTATTTTCATTTAGTCTTTTCATTTGAAATCAATGGGCATTGAAGTTAATACTCGTTTATTATCAGGGATGCGTATTTCATCGATGCTAAAATAATGAAATTTTATTTTTCATTTCCTGATCTGCGACAACAACGAAACCTTAATAGCTGGTGGGGGTGGAAGATTCTTTACCTAATAATACCCTTGGTGGGTTTATGTATTTGTTTGGTGTCCGCTTCTTAAGAAACAGCGTCATTGATTTGATTTTAAAGATGCTGAGTCACCGCATCTATGATGCGAGTTTCAGCAGTGCAGAAGTACAAGAATATTTTAATTGTGGGTACCACTAGGATGGATATATTTGTTTGTCATCCACATATGGAAAATTCATTCAAGGGAAACATTGAATCCCGTCATTTTTGACGGGCCGTGTACACTAGTACAATTATAAATGCTAACTGAGGAAAACTCATCCGTATGGAACAAAAAAAGAACAGGAGTACTGAGGGAGGAAATTCATTGGCCGATGCAGAGATGAAATATCAAGAAGAACAGTCGGCGCAGAGTTAGCAGTGTTTCGAAGACTTTCGGTATTCTTGGTCTGAAGCCTATTTAGGTTCTAGGAAAGTGGGCTGTACTTGATCTCCAATGGACAGTCAAACGTTGCTAAGATCTTTCAGTCTTGTAGATTCTTGCATTTCAGAGTGCGGTTGCTGACACTAAAATGTGCCTGAATCTAGGTTCAGCTTACCTGATTTAAATGCATTGATTATAGCTATAGCAAATGTAGAAAAATACTCAAAACCGTTACTTGACGTCGGTGATCTGGAGATGTGACATTCCATGAGGGGAAAGTATAGGTCAACTGAATTTAGGACTGAACAGCACTCAAGAATGAGTAGGCTGAGTGCACAGAAGTCAATTTTACGACTCGACAGATAAATAGCTCATTATGTATTCCAGAAATCAGTGGGCAAAAATGCACCACAAACCATTCGTTGCAGTTTTCTCAAAGCGTATCTAGTTTGTATCTGTCGAGAATGGTTCACGTACCAAGACCAAATCTCCACGAGTAGGATTAATTGTCTTTGAACTACTTTCTCTTTTACCCTTTCAAGGGCTCAATGTGTTCCAGTGGTGAAGCACTCGAGAAGCCTTGCCAGGCTTGCGAGAGAGACCATGACTTCAGGACCATCGCCCAGCGTACGACCTATGGCGATGAACGCATCTTCATCAACACTGAAAGCCTGTTTTAGTCCAGCGAGACACAATTCTCAAGCCAAGTGCGTGGATATTCAAGAACACGCTTGCATCGTGATCTATAACTGAAGTCATCCTCTGTGATAAGAGATGACTTCATCGTTTGCTTGTCATTCCCGAAAATTTGTGTGTATTTTCATTATTGATTGTAAATGAAATACTTTGACGTTTTTTAAACGCAGAGAAGGATAAAACAATAATTGATTTTTTCTGATGCTGAAAGCTTTTCATTTATTTATTTCGTATATAACGCGCAAGTCCTATTCCCTTTTTATCACATTTACATTCAAATCATATTCTGCCCTGTGCAAATGGATGACAAGAGGGTTGTGTTGTATTTAGAAAACACAGTTTAGTTCCCTCCCCTTCAAAAAGGATCCGAATTATTTAAAATCATCGTTTAAGGAACATTCTGTCTGCAGTCAAAATTGTTACGATTGCCGTCGCAATTTACCGTATCTTGTAAATTTGAGAATTGGAAACCAAAAAATTGCATCACTTGATGCTTATTCTACAAGGAATTAGAAATAAAAATTTCATCACAAAGTTTCGGTAGGAAAAAAGATAGAAATTGGCGAGAATTCACTACTTTCGACTGGTGCGAGGTAGTGTGTTTGCAGATCATTGATGTGCTTCTGATCTGTTGTCCTCATTCTATTTTGTTTTTTATCCTATTGATCTCTCTCAGAATTTCATTAGCTATGATTCATTTGAATTTTCATTTGCGTAATCTTTAAAATGTAAAGAACGTACAAAGTTAGTCACATTCATGAAGGATTTTCTCGATGAATCTTTGCTCCTCCATTATTCAATCGTCTCTGAAGTCTGAAGTGCAGCCTTGAGCCGCCTGAAGGGGCAGCCTGCTTTACCTTGCTCTTCTCGGCGGCGCTCGGACCAACTCCTGAGCGTAGCTACCGACCTGAAGAGATCGATTGTTCTCTCCACACATGTCCAAAGATAAATGGATCTTTGAAGGCTTCGTGCAATTATATATCATTACTTATTTTTATCTTTAACATCGTGAAGAATAGGGGATTTGGCTAATGAGCAGTTAGTTCTATACTTCAAAAAACCGAGCTGCTAATTTTCGTAACATTTTCCTTTAATTAGAAGTAGGTGCAAACGTATAGCGTTTCCTTCCAGTAGCAATTTTGCTGTCGTCAAGACAGATTGCTGGATTGATGTTTATCTGACGTGAAGAGTATCGATTAATACGCTTAAGCTCCTTCCCAGCGACAGACACTTTCTCTGCCGCGAACAGGCGATTCTTGAAGGGCCTAGTCTGGCTCTGTGTCTTTAGAGCGCGCTAAGGATATTCACAGGGAGGTACTGAGTAATTTAGGGAAATTATTGCGAGCAGTGTTCTGTGATGCGTACAGATTTTATGCCTAATAATTCTGATTTTTCTTTTGTCTCTAGTTAAACCAAAGAAGTCTATTCTAACTTAGCCAAAGAAGTCTATTCAGTGCTCAAGCAGGTGTGTCAACAGGCATTGATTGTAAAGCGTAGTGAGTATATCGCGTATGATTTCATTGTTGATAGCACATTTGGATAATTGAATTACGGTCATTATGTGCACTTCATCCCACTTGCATGTTTCCTCTGAAATAGGAACATATCTTGCAATGCACTGAATTTTCACCATGAACACTCCACTCTGTTGGAAATGTAAAACAGGGATACGGATAAACGTACCAGTGCGTACAATAAATTCTAACAAAATGTTTCACTTACTCTGATGTCTCTCGCTTTCCTTTGCAAGCAACTGGAAATTTTAACATTAGTTAAAAAAATCAGGTTCCCAATGAAGTTTGTAATTGTTCTGAAATGCGGTTACCTTCTCATGAACATGCGGCATATTCTGCTAAATTTGCTGTTCAAGAGGGAATTCTCTGCTCGTCTGTAACGTTAAAACGGCCGAGTTTGCAACTTTGATTGAATTTTATGCCTTGAAGCATCGTTAACTTGAAATTCTTAATGCTTCGATAGAATGGGATGATCTTCTCCCCTACCACTCAGATATCCTTTTTCGCTGCATTCACTAATCATTAGCTATTTGTTAAATCTAAAATCTAAGCAACTGACATGCGTACAGAAAACATCATGTACTGGAAGCTATACATGTACTGGACGCGACATGTACTGGACGCTACATGTGCTGGACGCTACATGTACTGGACGCTACATGTACTGGACGCTATACATGTACTGGACGCTATACATGTACTGGACGATACATGTACTGGACGCTACATGTACTGGACGCTACATGTACTGGATGCTACATGTACTGGACGCTACATGTACTGGAAGCTATACATGTACTGGACGATACATGTACTGGACGCTACATGTACTGGACGCTACATGTACTGGACGCTACATGTACTGGACGCTACATGTACTGGACGCTACATGTACTGGACGCTACATGTACTGGGCGCTACATGTACTGGACGATACATGTACTGGACGCTACATGTACTGGACGCTACATGTACTTAATAATACAAAGTAGAGTGCATTAGAACGCTGGCCAAAACAAACTGTGTAGCGATAGGATGTGAATCTTACTACAAAATTATTGTGCAATTTCACTAAGAAGACCACTAATAATTATAATTGGTGTTTGGTTGACATTAGATAAATATTGTTGATTATGCCTTTTGGTAATGTTAATGAAAATTATGGATGATGGTATGATGGTGACGATGGTGATTAGAAGTGAAGATTAACTTTTATTCAGATATTTTATTTAGAGCTAGTGATTGATCTGTTTTTCAAATATTAACAACATGTGAAATTATTGAAGCGTAATCGAGAAAATTATTCATGTGAATTTCATATCACAATCGTTCATTCAGCAAAAAGTAACGGAATAAATCACGACCTCCATCTTGAGCGGGAAAAAATGTTCCTTCCAAGTTCACACACATATAGCATCACCTAGTCATTATTTGCGTCTTTAGACCGTCGATATGGTAATCAATGAATGTTCATCTTGTAGAGTAATTAATTCAAGACAACCGGCATGAAATTGGTGAAAATAGCAGGTGCGCTCATGAAAGAATGGAGAATTTGAGATTTTTCTGATTCGAGTGGATGGGAGGTGCCCTGTAAACTCGTTTCGGGCTGCGTGCAAGCTTTGGGCTGCGGCCGATTAATTAAACTGTGAGAGTAAAGCAGCATTGATGCCCACTGAGCTGACACTTGAAATGTGGTACAAGAATTGGCTTCTAAAAGTTGCACTTGCATTTATTGACTGCCGTTTTCACACAGGAGAGGTTCACACATTGTTCGATTGTATAAATTATACTAAATCATCTTTGTTGGAATCTATTTTTTCATTCTGCCACGAGTGGACCCCGCACATGGAAGGATATTTTACTACCTGGTAGCTTCCAAGCGATGTAGAAATGAATAATTATGTCTTACAGATCAAGATTATTTTTAGATTACCCTACACCTCGGTATTTCTATTATCACTCAAATTTCTGCATTGTTAGAAAGTTTCAGTAGTTGCTTTTTACACATCTATTCCATTAGCACAAGATAAATCTCACAACAAATTTGAGTGAACAAAATAAAGGTTTTGAGACAGGAAGCTGCTTGTGTATCTAAAGTTTTCAAGAAAACTACACACAGCGCTTTTATGTAGTTACCAATCAGATATAAGCATGCTGCATTATTCACATCAAACAAAAACAAGTCGTAAAAATATTCCTCGTGACTTGCGAGTGACGGCTTGGAATAGACGATGCTAGCCAGTCACAAGGAACAGGATGTCACAAATTAGCAAGATCGCCTGCAATCATTTTCCAAAATAAAAGAGTCTGAGAACTTAGCTTTTGGCCTTCTAATTTCTTGTTTCGTGTCACTTAACGCGTCCTTGTTTCTTCTCGTCAGAATTAGTGTTCTCACCTCTAACCTTCAGCAACTCTGTCCCGAGTTTCCTGTGCCAGCCTGCTATGTTTCCGGCGATGCTCTGCAGCCACCGCATCTTAATTGTGAGGTCGAGCGTCTCGAATTTATTGCGAAAATTGGCACGCGTTTTTGGCAAGCGCAGCCAACCGCTGATGGAAGGATGCAAAGTTAGCTGCATGTCGCGTTGGTTTTGAGGGCTGAACACGGGTGGCTTGTCAAGGTGATTGCTGTTTATTGTTAATACACCAATTTTTCTTCATTCAACCATGCAAGAATATTTGGCATTTTACTGCTTAAGATAATTTACATTTTGCAATTTCACATCATAATTTTTAGCAGACCCTTTTCGAAAGGGGTAGAAATTTGAAATGAAAACTGTCAAGCCGTGTCTATCTCGCTATGAAAACTTCATACCCTCACTGTTTCAAGAATTGACCATGCACAATGAAGGAACAGTAACTGCGCTCATAACTTATTCGCATTAGATACAGTGAAAAGCAGCGCTGACAAATAACAGAGGATGCAAACGCAAAATCATCTCTAGAACGCTACAATGGCCTCACTTTTGGAGTTAACGCTCACTCGCTCAAATGCTCTCGAAATGAAAAACAGTATTCTTTATAATTCTGCTGTCATAATAATTACAGTCACTCTAAATTATAGCAATTGACCGTATGAAATAGACGGTTACGGTTTTCTGCCTCGACTGGAGACTGCGGCGGGCGTTTCAGCAAGACGGGCACCGAGCGCGAGGCGGTCGGCCACACCGGGCCTGCATTTTCAAACATTTTACGCCGTCGCAACGGTACAGTGGACAGAGAAAGTCATCCTGTTAACTTGGAAAATTAAGTGTCGTTTTTTAAAGCCTAAGTCCTCGAGATTGAGTGTTTAATAAAAAAATGCGTGCTTTGAGAATCTGACAACCCTGCGGTGTACGTACTGACCCTGGCTTTTAAGTCTCGTTCTCCGACACCGGCACTAGCGGCTCTGGTTCTCCAGTCCTTTACACCTCTACCTCAGAACGTTTTTCTAGAATGTCACCTTAGAATAACACCTCTACCTCAGAATGTCTGTATCGATATGTGAGTCAGTCATTGGAAGGTGAGCATAACTCTTGCTAGAAACTAATGCACAGTAGTAAGTCGATACAATGCTTAATGTGAATTGAGGGAACATGGAGCAACGTGAACCATGTTCAGTGAAGTTGCTTCTTCAACTTAAGGCTACGTAATGAAAATGAGGGTCCGAGGAAACTTAAGAGGAAGAAGACACATTTTTATCAGGTAATAAATCAAATCTCAGGCCTAAATAGGTACTTTACAATCTTGAAAATCTAGCAAAGAAATAATCATTCTCATAGTAGTATACGACGCAAAAATGTGAGTCGAAATGACTACTGTTTTGAAGCTATAAAGCGAACATTCAAGGCAAAAATTGCAATACTGATGATTTCATAGTTTTGTGCACGAATTTTGTGCACAGCTGCACTGAATAAAATTAACCAATTTCCCCCTCGTAATACGATCCTAAACCAATAAAAATCGAGACAGCTCTATGACCACTGGTGCGGTGTGAACAACAAATCTCTGAACCTGCTTCGCAATATTCGCCTGCAGTCACTGCAGAACAACGCTACGTTCACACCAACTGATGAAAACACACAATAAATTCACAGGACTTTAACGAGTGAGCCCGACCGCCAATAGTATTATTAGACCAGGAGCGAATTGCATGAATGCGCCTAGGTGCCCTCATCTCTGGCCTGCATGTCTGCAATTTGCGGTTGCGCACCTCCGCTTCACGAGCGTTCAGTTTTCCGCACGCTGTGTAACTTTAGAAAGTATTTCGATGACAGCGTATCGAAATTATGATTAACTTTCAAATGGTATCAGAAGGCATTAACAGTCATTTCCATTATTTATTATGTTTCGAAAGAATTAGTATAAATGAAGTTATTTCTTAACATTCAAGGCTGAAAGTTCATCCCATGAACCACATGATTTTTCCTCGTTACAGACTTTTAGGTTACCGGAGATTTTCGAAAATCACCATCACACATCAGTGTTATCTGGAAGATCACTTTTTCTGCTGGCTGGACGACTGCGAGCTACAGGCTGGGAAATTCTCGGTCACCAACGAGAGTACGAGAGGCGCTTTCCCACTGCCCACACCTGACCGGCTGTTCCTCGCACCTGCGCTGTCCCTGCAACACACCTCAGCTCCGAGTACAGCGTTTAAATTAACAGCATTAAGTGAACAACAGTATGTTTTGCAATATTAAATAAACAACATTTCAATTACAACATTAAACTAACGGCATTTTAATTACAGCATGAATTAGCTTCATTTTAATTGACAGCATTCAAGTTTCAGGTACTGCATTTAAATTAATATTTCTTTCTGTAGACACTACTTCCCTCGCCCCAAACAAGGGGTAAATTATTGTAGCACGGCTTGTTAACCTCTGAAGACCATTGAACGTACTGTGCATCGGTTCATAAACGCGATTCAGATCCATGAAAAGATAAACTGTTGGGTAGCTACAGTCTGGAAGTGTAAGCTTGGTTAATTAGATAGTTCCATGTTTTTTTTTGCCTTTCAGTGGAATGAGAAATTGAATTAGAATTCTTCATGTGAAACCGTTCGAAGACATGGCGTCGAAAAAGTTCTGAACATAGTTTCAGTCTCCGTTACGCATGGCTCTGTACCCAATATGTACTCTCAATTAGTAATTATTCCTAACGAGCAATCGCTAGCAGTAATTAGTAATTACTCATATTGAACATGGGAAACAAGGCACCTATTGACAGGCAAGCTGGCTTTCATTTGTCTGGTGCAATCTTTCCCTCCATAAGCCGCGACTTTTTAGGTCTGAAGCCACCTGTTGACTGCGTGGAAAGGCATGACACACCAGCACCACTTGCAGCAACACCAGCAGCACCCCGAGTATCAATAGCAGCACTACCACCACCAGCATCATTAGCACCAACAGCATCACAGCGAGAAGAAGCATCAGCACTAGCACCAGCACCAGAACCAATAGAAGAAGCCTCAGCAATATCATCAGCAGTAATACCAGTAGAATAAGCATGAGCAGTAGCAGCATTACTAGTAGAAGAAGCATCAGCAGTTCCAGTAGAAGAAGCATCAGCAGTAGCACCAGCAGCAGTACCAGTAGAAGCACCAGCAGTAGCACCAGCACCACCATCACCATCAACATGTGCTGGAAAAGCACAACAAATGCCAGCGCCGTAAGGTCAAGCAAGGAAGTGCACACGGACGGCAAAAACAAGCCTGCGCTTCTGCTTCCCGCAAGGCCGAGCTCCCTCCGCGGCGGAAAGACTTGCGATGTCCATTTCAGAGTTACGAGGCATATCCTTCAAATAAATACTCACTTAGCAGAGATGAGCCGCCTCACTGCCTCTCGTCCCTGCGTCCTTATTAATAAATGCGTGGAGTGTCATGCGAGCCGAGTTTTGATAGGTTGATGGACATTGTGCGCGTTAAAGTCTGTCGAATTCCCTGTCATTTCATTACATTATGAACAATTTTTTATTCGTGGCGAGAAGTTGAGGATGCTTGCACTCAGCTGGGAAAAATTAGTATTGAAGGTACATGGGACACGGGAAGCAGTCAAGGCCTTTTCTGAGCAATAATTACGATGCAGCGAGATAATGTCACAATGAAACTAGCCACCCCGTTTTTCCATAAATTGGTCTTGATATATTAGGCACCTGCCCCACTTACTAAGTTTACTTTTTTGCAGGTGCTGGAGTGGTATCAGAGCGCGTGCAGCGAGCATAACCAGCACAATATTTTATAATGAGCCAGAACGAATCATTTTTGAGGATATCTCTCATTAGAAAAGTTTAAAACTCTCGCGTTAATTAGTACTTCGACTAAGTAGTAATAATTTTATTTATAATGAGTGTGCACGAAAAGACTTTCTCACTTTACAATCATTCAAAACTTAATAGTACCTATAATAATGAGAAAATTAGGGCTGATGTATATACAGAGAAGAACATGGTTGGAATTTCCCAGCAAATTTAACTTGTTTTATTAATCAGCTTATGGTCACCATTTCGAGTGAAGGGTATTTTCTACTCACTTTTGAAACTCAGAGAAGCTCAAGTAAGTCATTGGTCACTGCGACGGTGTAGCATGAATCAAGACGTCTTCTGACAATGATAACGCTATTTAATAACATCTCTGGACCATTATCATCAAGTCGCAGTTATTGACAAGTGATCTCTAATTGCAGTTCTGCAACTTGACGCTAGCAGCTGAGTAACACCATGAAAACTTTCATTGTAGTTGGCGAAAACATTGAGCTTGATTTACAAGCTTAGAATAAATTGAATAAAGTGTCAATAATGTGAATGTAAGTACAGTAGAAAGATAGGCCCTCTTGCGAAATTGCGATAATGTATGTATCACAATTGTGTTAAAGTAATTATCACAACTGGGATAACGTAGTTGCCGTTTTTCCATGAGAGTGGTTCGTGCACTCTACGATTTTATGAATGTTATTCGTTTGTATAAAATGACGCTGACATTAAAATTTTGAGCTTAACGACTTCAATAAAATGCACTCAACTCTGTATTTAATCAAGCTGCGACTCAAATTTTATCAACTGAAGTAGGGAATGGTATTCGGCATTATCTGAAGTGACAACTGCTTGCAAAATTCAATGACTGCATCGCACGGCCGATGAAAATGCTTGTATTCAATACAACCGCACATTTTATAACCAGGTTCCCTCAGACTCGAATAAAGTGGGAACAAACATTTAGAAATTCAAGGAGCTGAGGATGATTTATAATTCATTACAAGTTTAGTAAGACATAAGATACGATGTAATAGAACCTAATACTATGGGATTAGACCTACAACTTCATTCGTTTCTCTACATTCTATTACGTCAGCGGCGCTTTATAAACACCGAGATAATAGCTTCATGCATAATAATGCATCTAAAACATAAGTACGCCATTTTATGCTCGATAAAATGCATAGCGCGTACGCTGCTGTTGTTGGTAAAAGGTACATGTGAACTTTCCCAGTCATACCCTAGTTAAAATCTTACAAATAAACTGTGAGGTTTAATCTCAGGCTCGAGGTATAAGGTTGACTGGAAAAAGGGTGCGAGGTTTTACAGCTCAGAGAGATATGACGTTTAGAGGCAAATAAATCATGCCAACCTTTAAGTGCATATAACTTCCACCGACTAAATTGATCCTTTGCATTCTCAACGTAAGTTGCAGCATAAATTGTTGATCTTGTTGCATAAATTGTAGGAAAATCAATAAATATCCCTCAACATTCTGTTGAGGTCGATGCTCCTGACTTCATTGCTGAAACTTCGAAATGAAAATGGGAGTTTGCCAAGGCTGTACCTTCACAGTTTGGAGGTAGTGATTTCGCGAGACAACCAGAGAACGATAAGATTTTTAAAAACAAATCTGTCGCAATGAATTTGTGAGTACATGGTGGTCTTGAAAGCTGCGAGATTTTCGCGCAAGTCTGACAACATCGCAAAAATATTGTTTTTTACGTAAGTTCAATGTCGTTATAGTACGGCAAGAGTTTGTGTTAAGTTGCGACAAACATTGTAAAGAAAACTGAAAATTATCGCCTGCAAAGTATTTGAAATAAATCGATATTAGTAATGGGAAGTGCTTCTCATGGTGGTAATCTTCAAAGGACTCAATGTGCAAGTTAATTTTAAAATCAAAACCGTGCATATTTTGTGTGCTCCTTACTCCGAATAATATATTTCAAGTATACAAGTATAAAACTGAGCTTGATATCGTGGAAAATAGAAAAACACAGATACCGCCAACGTCAAATGATATTTTGACTAGGGACTAAACTAAGGTCTTAATTCTCTTTACAAGAGTTCACCATTTGAGGTGAGAATGCTTCAGAGACACATGAAAAATATATTAACCAATAAATTAGCTACTACACAAACAGCATCGCGCTGAATCTCGAAAATTACAGATCAACATGACACACTCAACTCTGCTTAATTTTCATTTACAAAAATCTCAATTGCCAGAAATAGTTCAGCGTATGAATAAAATTCCAATGCTTATTTAAACTAGCCTCACTAATCCAGGAACATCGATCGATGTTTCTGCCAATTTGAAGCAATATTGCGCTGAAGTAGGAGGGCAGACTTGTTCCATTAAGCAAGTCCTGGCGATATAGATGGACCATTTGTTCTCGCCCGCACTGGCTGAAAAAAGCCTCACAGTTGTCGAGGACATCGATGCGAGGGCGCTCATCATCTCCTTATTAACTCGTGCGTTATTGTAGCTACAGGGGCACACCTGACAAAATGCCATGGCTGCGAGGACGGTTGGGGGGCACGCCCCCGAAACATTATGGCCTGGTCCTGGCAATCACGCATTAAACGTCACCACCCTCGTACCTGGAGCAGGGTGGGGACGTCAGGGATGTGGGGTCAGTAAGGTTAACTTCTTCTTTGGGCGGAGGGAGACAGTGAGAGCAGGGAAAAAGGCATGAGGCGGACTGGCAGTTTGAGCGAAGTGTTTCATGCGTGTTTTATGCGCGTCTCTCACGTGTCGCCTTGCCCCCAACACGATGTAGCAGTCGTGCGTTACTCCCGGAGTTTCTTGACGTATTCTTGAACTGTATGTGGAAGCGTACGTGTCGTGACCGTGACCTAGCGACCGACGAACGAAGAAGTCTTCATTCAAGGAGAACTCAAGTGCACAACACTAAAGATGCATGAGCTTATTATGCCCTCCTCTTCATGGGAACTGAACTTCCTCACTGATGAACAATGGGATAAAATTTGCCGTCAGAACACCAAGTTTTTCTTCAAATGCCAGAACTGAGCTCGTTCTTGTTAATTTGTGAACCGTGTGATCTACCGCGAGCCAACACTAAGCGTCGTAGCAGATGTCTTTTATGATTCAGTTAAAAAACTGTACTAATACAGAGTGAAAAAAAATACTAACCTTATTTAAAAAGAGCACTTGTTAAGAAAATAAATAGTTTCGTAGGCCATCGAAAGAACTTTCGAGCTATAGGTGAGAATATGTAAAGTATTATGGCATCATAGTATCATAGATTAGTTTGTTCTTTCTTTTTTGCGATATACGAGGAAATTATTAATTTTATTTCATTTCATTACTATGGACCAAAGAGAGTTGTTCATTTTAATAACCATAAATTTTATAGATTTCTGAGCCTCAAGATATTTAAAAATAAATTACTGAACGTGCAACAAGTGACCGATCACATATAAAAGCTACGAGATGCGCAGTTCGCTAGCGTATTTCGAAACATTTAGTTACCATTCGAGCTTACATCAAGTATCAAAAATGTCGATAACCATACTGTTAATTACCAGAAATCTGTGCTCAATTCGCCACTGAGCTGTTACTGAAATAAGAAAGCGAAATATACTTTGCGCAAAATGCCACTTTCATTCCAACATTCTTCATCAACGAAAGAGTTTCCGTTAAAAGGTCTAGCCCCGATTGAAGGCACTGAAGGAAGTCCATCATCAACAGCTATCATCACCTGCCTCCTCAGCTGCAGGCACCAGTGTGCTTAGAGACGATGTCCGTTAATGCCTGCTTACAAGGCTGGATTTAGGCGGCCGAGTCCCCCCCGATGTCTCATCATGAGACTCTTCCCTGACGTTTAGAAGAAAAGCCCCAGTATCCCAATTTTTTCTCCACGTCATTAACAGCGATTAGAATGATCTCTGATCACCAATTTATACCTCCAAATGTCAATTGTCAATTTAATTTTTCGCTGCAATAACTTCAGACGCCTATGTACATACATTGTCAACCCCAATTTATATTTAAGTTTCATGTTTGAAGGTCTTACAATTTAAAACTTCAGTTTGTGTCTGGTCCATGTTAATTATGCTCAAGCTAATGTGTCTTCAAAATGTACGGCTGGTATTTTCTTCCAGCCGAGGTTCGGGAATTCAACTGTTAGTGTATGAGAGTTGAGCATCAATGCAAACTGCAGAATATTGCCCCTAGATCATATCACCCGATTAGAACATTTTTTCACTTTTCCTATTATATGGCTGAGTCACACTTCACTATTCATAAAAGACTTTTTTGATCTAATTCAGTTGTCTGGTATTTAAAATTACTTTTGGTATTGCCATAAAGCTTTCTCTATCTCTCAATGCCGATGAGAGGAACTAGTACTGTAGTACTGATGGTTGCCAGAAAATAGTGGAGATAATGAAATACTAGTTGTACTTTGATTTGTCTTCCCCCTCCAGTATCACTTTGGTGTCTGTACGTGCGGGATCATTATCTGATGACATGGGACTTTGATATGAAGCCAAGGCTTGCTCATTTAGCCAAATTTTATTCTGTTATAAAAAAAGCGACTAATTTTGGTGCTGATCGACAGCACGGCGCCAAGCCGTGCTCTACCGTCTTCTCCAAGTGTTGGCCTCAAATCAGGCGATGTGCAGGGAGTTTCCCGGTCTTCATAGCAGCGTAAAAACTTCCTTCTAAATAAACGCCTGCAGGCCAATTTGTGAGACGCATGCAAAGATTCGCCCTTGTATTATCTGGGCCTAAGTGGCCGGGACTCAGTGCTCTCATGCGGTTCAGAAGTTAAACAATAAAATTCAGACATTGAAGTATTTACTCGCTTAGTCCCTTCTCCTAACAACAGGAGAGGAGTTGGAACGTTTATCCCAAACGAGTGAGACACGACGTGCGTCACGTATTTGTTAAGTGTGAGCCTGGAGGCTGTTGTTTTGAGCCAATTTTTTTGCGGTGCGCAACTATACAGACGAGACTTCAAGAGCAGCGTCCGGCCCAGTAGGAGGGGGAAAAGATCCGACAGTGCCGACTGAGCATCTCTCTTCTTAGAACGAACATTTGAATAGCCAACCCTTGCTAGTTAACGCTAATTAGCGACTAATGCTGGCTGATGGACAGTGCTGTTCATTGAACGGCTGCACTCTTCATTCTGATGTGGACATTTGTATCCTCTTAGGCATGAATGGTTGATCTGATTACTCGACTCTGCTAAGATTTAATCTTACCTGATGGAATGTACGTCATGTGGTACGAGAATGTTTATGTGCTTGATTAATGAAGTAAAATGTCTACGGGTGTTCCGGATGGCAAACATGAATATCTGATATGGATTCGTTGGTGAAACGACAGTTTACTCGTAAGCTCATCTTGCAGTGCTTTTGAATTCTTTTACGGTTTGTTTAAATGATCGAAATAACCCACATAGTCCCGGATATCAGAAAGAATTGATGCCAGCCTTATATTAGGAAATCATTCAAATGGTAAAGTGTGCTGATTGCAGTCAATCAAAGGAAAACTTTGAAAACTAATTTGGCTGCTTAAAATACTGTAGAAGTAAGTTCCATCTCTGACTCGCACTTTTAAACTTCTTTTCTTAGATTAAAAAGTTAACTTCACAAAGGAGAGATTTGAGAACAGAACACTTTGTGTTGCCACAGAAAGTTTTAATTGTCAAATTCAGCTAAGGCTGCTTGCCATGCATGCACGAATAGATTATTTATTTGTGTCATAATTTCAGCCGGAATCGAATGCAATTCGTATGTATTCGAAGAAATGACCTGCTTATGTCAATTTGTGCTTATAAAACCCAATTCAGACATGGATACTAGGCTCCTCCAAATTTGGAAGGCGCTGCACCGAGCAGTAGAGTGTCCCACTCGGCGTGTAGTGCGTGCGTGGATCACTGCACTGGAGCATGCCAGGTCTACTGATGACAGTATAAGAGCAAGCTCTGTTGCTGCAGGCTGCACTCTGGGTAGCGAACTAGGCAAATAAAGTCGTAGAAATACCATTTCATTTTAATAAAAGTGTACCTTTCGGAAATAACGTAATTTATTCAATCAAATAATAGAGGACCTTTTTCTTTGGCGAGTCCCAAAGCGGGAATTGATCGAGGAAAAAATTGGAAGAGATTAATCAATTCGAAAGTTTACCGCTGTGCTTTAAACTAACCAAAATCCTTAAAATACAAAGCGGTGTTGAGAAGATATTCTGACAAATACCAATGATGCTCTTGTGATATCAAAACACCAATTGGAAGAAGGTCGCTCAAGGAAGAAGAGATCAGAACAGATTCTGTCGAGACTTTCTGTCAAAAAACGGGTGAAGAGAGAACACTAGTGGCGAAAATGTCCTGTTGGAGCGCAACTAAATTGAAAGAAAAAATCAGACGCAACAATGAAAATATGCTAAAGATCTTCACTTATGAGAACTGCGTGCTCTTCAAATCAAACATTAAAAGTTCAAAATTACAAAGTACAATCTTATCTAATAAAACCCTCGGTGTGTTTGTTAATTTATATGTATATTTATAAATTTGTTTTGTGCCCGCTTCTTCCGTCTTTCTGTCACGGTCATACGGATGCTTAATGACCGTTTCCGTGATACGGGTTTCACTAGAGCACAAGTAAAAGAATGTTTTTTATCCCAGGTGCTATTAGGATGGATGTACTTGTTGGTCATCCACGTCTGGAAAATTCATTGAAGGAAAATATTGAATCCCGATATTTTTGACGGGGCGTGTACTCTAGAATTCCCATAGAAAACGATCGTCAAAATTAGCTGATAAAAGCGAGAAGTAAGAGTTCTATTCATAATTTCATCAAATGAGTATTGCAATGCAAACTCTCACTGGTGTGAGGAGGAGAACCTATACCGTCACCCATGATTGGTTCTATGAACAAGTGTTCGGGAACATCAAGTGTGCTCAACACCTGTCATAATCAATTCAAATCTTAATGAAACTCACACGTATAGTGCTCTTGCGCACATCCGAACGGAATAAGGCAAAAGAGTTAACTTCTAATGAAAAACATTTAGGGCTCTTGCGTGCATTCGTATAGAGGAAGGCAAATGATTTCTCAAATGATGTTGTGAAAATTGATTTAAGTTTTTTCGAGGGGCTCAGACATTCAACAACATTCAACATTCATATCCTCTTATGTCGTACAGCATTCCCTTCTTCGCTGAGACTGTCATTTCTGGTTTGTTGTCCTTTAATTCCTTGTACATTTGAATGTCATCATTAAATTGATTATTCTCGGATGAACAATCAGCAACAAAATTTCACATCGATCTAATGTATACAGATTACTGTGTACTGTTTTTGTTCAGCATACGAAACCAATGTCTGGAGCGAGCTAGACCAAATATTTGTTTTGCTCAGTTAAAGCGGTGTAATTTAATTGCCTTAAATGAATACACTCGCTCTGGGATAGATTGGAAAATGAACATCACCAACTCATGACTATTCCTCGGTGAGTGTGGAAAATCACCAGCAAACTAACTGGCACTAAAGGTATTCCACAATTCTAACGGATACCAAAAACATTCCACAATTTCAATGGATATTAAAACAATTCGGGAGTTTTAACGGATACTGAAAGTATTCAGCAATTTTAACGGACACTAAACGTATTACACAATTTTAACTGATGAGGGAAGTTTTTTGTTATTTTAACAGAAAATAAAAAAGATCCGTAATTTCAATGAGTAGTAAACGTTTTCTGCAATTTTGGGCGTAGAAATGCGGCACTTGCTTGTCGCAGAGTGTAGTGTTAATTATGTTTGTTGTCGCTCTAATTGATGTAAATTAGATAATGGCAAATTATAGCTGGATCCTCCTAGCAGTATTTGCCAGGATTGCAGCAAAATTCCTTTATTGATTCGCTTAATGAACAAGTTTTCTCCCGGGTGGTGGGAAATGTTTTGAATGTTAATTTTTCTGTATTTGGAGTTCTCATAAAGGGCTGGTAAACTTACGCAAGTGAAAGCATGAATTACGACTTTATTTCTGAAACGTACATCATAAAACAATCTCTATATTGTAGATAAAAGTCCATTATAAGAGAATTTTTCATGTTACGTAACTAATTATGCAAATTTTCCATGGGAGACCTTTCCGAATAATTCATTTGTAATGAAACTGAGGTATTGTATACAGAATACTGTGTACTGTTTATGTTCTGCATACAAAACCAATGTATGGAGCGAGCTAGACCAAATATTTATTTTGATCAGTTAAATCGGTGTTATTTAATTGCGTTGAATGAAGAAGGGATGCAGAACATTGCCGTGCTGAGTTCAGTTGAAAACATTTCTCTGGCGCGTTTTGGGTGAACCCAACATCTTCAACTGCCTAATTAATTATCTAGATATGTTCCAGTAACATAAGAATACAATACACTCGTTGAAAAACATTTTCGTGGGCTTCGTGGCACCGACTTTGATATAATCAATCGTGAATGAAAGACATCACTGACTTGATTCTTGTATAAATATCTTCAACGGTGTCCTTTGAAATTTTAAATTCTGAGGGTTTGCAACTGAGACGCTAAGATCAAAAGAATACTTCAAAACACTCCAACCTGAATATCTACTGAACAAAGCATTACGCAAAAATCAGTCTAGATGCGAGCAGCTTTCATTATCCGCGCGATCTCAATAAATTGTGGCACGGTGCTCACAGTCGTTCGCAAGCAAGCATGTTCCCAATGATCACTTGTGGTCTAATTCTAGCTCAGATAATTTCGGTGCAAAGCAGAGAAGATGGTTCTCAACTATGTTTTGCTCATTCGTTTGCTATGATTTGCTGATGCTTTCGAGAGCGCAACCAAGTGCATAGTTAGGAAAAATTTTCTTGAACAATTTGGCTGATGGCCCGGAGTTCATGAAGATTATGGCTGCTCTGCGGCTCATGCGGGCTGATCGTGTGAAGATCATGCGCATGCTCGTCCATGATTTATGCCCTCTTGGCCACGACTTGTTTTCACCTTTTATTGCGAGCACGATTATGGGGATGGCAGCGAGCAGTTCACTGGGCGGAAAATATTATAATGGTGGCATCTGCATCTCAAAACGAGGCGCGACGGCTGGACTGCATTGAGCTACAGACGCTTATTTCAGCAGCCCTGTGCCTGAAACAGCTTTACGAAGGCAGATAAATAAAGTGGACATGATTTCCAAGCACTTTTTTGGATCCTTTCCTGCACACGGAACACGACGAGAATAATGCACGGCTTGCTCGGCCACTTCAAGAGAATGGATCCATTGTGGCCCAGTCCAGGGCAAAGTTGCATCAATAAATTGACTGTCCTGGAGGAGAAGAAGCGATCCATGGCACTGATCGAAGCAGGAAGTCCATACTTGCTGGACACTAAAAATGATCTACGATGTCTCAGGCAAGTTCTCTTGCATTTACAAATCAAATCGAATAGTTTCTTGCATAACTTTTGACGGACTCATCATTCTTCGAGTGCTACTCTGGGACAGAGCAAAAAATGTAAGCGTGAGAACGCTGTCGTATTCAATCGAGGTGCGTGCTCAGAATACCTTGCGTAAATGAGAGCGCAATTAACTGGAGGGCACACCGAACCACAAAATATAGACGATGTAGTTCATAACACATGAGCCCACGATTAGGAAGAGGATCCTAACCTCAGTAGCCATTTCTCGAGTACATCGAGGTCAAGACTTTCAGTTCTGCTTCTTCAGTATTTCGGCTAGATTAAAATCGTGCTAAAATCAAAGGTTAAAAAGCACATAGCGCTGCACAATGAAAACTATCGCAATGAAATAACTTATTTCGCAGATGAATCATAAGATGAAATCGCTTCTTATTTCAGGCAAAATTAATACGCAAAGCTGGAATGGACACTCAGAACTCAAACTTAGCTTTCACACAGTGTAGATGAAATCATCTCTTCTTACACTGTGAATCAGGGCTGGACGTGTTGGTTCTCTGACTTGCAGGGCTGGAAGTGTTGGTGCTCTGACTTGCAGGGCTGGACGTGCTGGTGCTCTGACTTGCAGGGCTGGACGTGCTGGTGCTCTGACTTGCAGGGCTGAACGTGTTGGTGCTCTGACTTGCAGGGCTGGACGTGCTGGTGCTCTGACTTGCAGGGCTGGACGTGTTTATGCTCTGACTTGCAGGGCTGGACGTGTTGGTGCTCTGACTTGCAGGGCTGGAAGTGCTGGTGCTCTGACTTGCAGGGCTGGACGTGTTGGTGCTTTTGTTTGCAAGTTTACTGTTTTTTTATAATAATGACTTTGACTGAAAAATTTTGCCTCGATTGTTAGTAAGATTTTCGAGACCTGTCAGCTAGACTCTAACTCAGGCGAAACAATGTCACTATATTTCTAAAATGTTATGAACGTACCTACCATAACTGATAAATTTAGAGCAATTAATTTGATTAGCTTTCTATTAACAAATCATTCATATTACAGAATGAAGTCTGATAATTCAGCTGCTTCCAGTACTTAAATGATAAGGAAAATAACTTACGTTAATAACTTGAAATGACCGAGTTATTCCGAAGCTGATTAAACGTTCGCATTCAGATTTTAGATGTCATCAAACCTTATTCGATTGTTCCTACGGATAGCGTACTGAGATTCCGTTGCTCCCACAAGAGCAGACTGTGTGAGACATGCGTTACATCACCGTTTGTGATAGCAAAGATCTGTTTACCACCAACACTTATCTTATTTTAAAAAATACCAAAATTTTAAGGTATTCCTTTGCCAGATTTCTGTGTACTGAACATAAAAGAACTACTTTACAATTCAGGTTTATCACGATGGATCTCCTGCTCCAAACTTTAATGCATTCTAACTTTCATTAGCATTTTCAGGTTGGAAAATCCAGGGCGATTTCACTAAAAATATAACCGGACCTTGTTCTTTTTTTTCGCAGCGCCTAGTATTGCCTCGCTTGCTAAAGACGTCACTTTTCTCTCGACAAGAGCCTGCTCGTACAAAGTATCACATTTACTCAGATGCCATCTCCATGCCTTAACTTCACCGCTTTGTCTTCTAGCAACGAGTATCAATTTACTCTAATCTATTCTTTTCCGACCAGCAGTTTCGAAATTACTTGACTCTGCTCATTCAGCGGTACTGTTTTTACGATCTGCTTTGAACAATCATTAATTTTTTGCAGCTCGCCTCACACAAAGTATTAATTCTAAAGGCCAATTAGCATCGGAGGGCCCTCTGACGGATCACCTTGAATAACTGATGAATTTTCGTTGGGCTCATCTTGATGAAGCCGTACTCGTCCTCCGCTCCAAAAACTGGTCCATTAAATTCTCTCTCCTACGAACGATGGAGACCGTAGGTCAAGCTGATCTATGGTATTGGTAATGTAAGATATGCGCTATTTAACGTACCTTGTCTGTGAAGGGTAGCCTGCGACACGAGGTCGCACGCGTACGTTAGAGCGAAGACGGCACCTTCGGAGATGCTCATGGATTTGAACATGGAAACTGTTTTGCGAGTATCGAACGACCGTTCAGCCTAACAGATTTATGAACAGCGTAAAATGAAAGAGCGTTTTATCAGTGGGACGACTTATCTCTACTGCGCTAAGCTTGCGTTGCTTTCTACTCACTAATCTTTAATCGCCGGTGATGAGAGCCTTACGAGATTTGTGATCGAATAAAAGCTGCACGCAATCTTCATGTCGAGACAATGCATTGTTAAAAGAAGAGAGCATTTGTGTCTCTGACACAGCAACTTGTCGAGCCGGACGTACCATGAGCTGTTCAAAGTTCAAGGAGACGAGGCTAACGCTAAACGCTCCCAGCTTCGGCGATGATGAGAAGACGATCCCATAGTCGAACTATTGCAACACACCATAAACTGCAGTATCCTCCTCGGCTGTAAAATCTGGCTGAGCGCAAATTGTCAGTTCGTTTTCTGCAATGCATATTTTAACAACGAAGCTTCGTGCTGTGTCGACATAAAATCCAGTTTATAGTTGCAGGATTCTGTACCATAAATTAGGAATAGCGCAACTAGCCTTGTGTACTCGCAGTTTCTTCTGAGTGACACGTCTTCGAGGAGGTGAACCTGAAAGACTTCAGGACGCAGTTTTCTGAAAGAATATTTCTGTGTATTTAATGACACCTGCTAGTTTTCAGATGTTTGTGCACTGAAAGATGGAGTCGTTTTCGTTTGTTCCTTGCACGCTTAGAAGAGAAGTAAACCTTTCGTTTAAGCTTCAAATGACTTTCATTAAATGTGACTGGAATAATTCACTGATAGACTGAAATTTTAACACTCTGCAATACAGATTGTATATCCGAGTATTTATTATTAAGATTTGAAAGTTGTAATCTCTGTTTCGATATGGCATAATAATTTAATGACAAAATATTACAGATGGGTATGATTTTACCACAAAGTGACCAAGAGAATCAATGTCTTTGCGATCTTTGCCAAAACTATAGCTTTGTGATTTTCCTTTACACTGCGTCAAGGAAGTATTATAAAAGGATGCTCACTCCAGACGAGGTTTTTCGAGTTTTCGTTCCACCAGAATTTCCCCCAAACGACGCCAATACAGGGGAGTCATGCGGCGCACTTTGAGCGCACGCAGCTATAGGAAGCAAGAGGCAAGATTTGGTCGTGAGACTGACACGGCAAGTCCTTCTTTTGAATGATCTCCCTTTTGAACGATCTTCCCAAGAATGATCTCCAGTGGAACACTCAGTATGGGTTTTTCGTCTTAGTTTCTTGTGAACGCTCAAGGCCAATTGCTGTACTCGATGAAGCGTATCCTAGGCTGTCTCGTGCTGCAACACTGCAAGCTTTAAATCGTTATAATAGAGCTCGAGTTCCCTTTATTTGCTTATCATGGGCATCATTTAACTCCTATGAAAAGTAGTGTGCCTTGATCAGGAGGCAGCAGCACAATCCGAAATTTATCTTAATTGTTGCTCAGCAGCCAATATTGCAATGAATGCTTAGTTGCCGCAAATTTTGTGTCGCCTAGAGTTACTGACGCCACTTCTGAATGCGTCCAATTAGAGTGTTGCCACCAGTCACGAGGCCTCAAAAGACTCTTAGATCTTGAACATTTGAATTGGATCCTCCACGATAGAGCCCACTTCCTTATTTAAGGGGCTGTAGTCGTTAAGATCGAAGAGTCCTTCAAATCAAGAATCTAGATTTCAAGTGATCAATGAGTAGAAGATTTCTTTGAGTTTATAGTATGGACGCGAATAAATGAATGAAGAAGTTTTTTTCACGGCCTCTACTGCGAAATATTTATTACAACGATCTCTTTGTAAATACGGAGTCATTTGCTAATCGACTCATTCACCCAAAAGAAAATGAGTTTTTTTTTCATGACAGTTTAGCGTTGACTTTGCTTTTGTTCGCGTAATACCCCACACTTGAGTGATGCAGTATTTAAATATATACAAATGCTGATTTCCAATCTCATTTTTCGTTTTGTCTTTTGTTTGTACCTGTCCATTAGTTAGAATAATGAATTCAAAGCTTCATTTGTGGAGCGTTCTTCGTAACGCACAGAGCTGATTGTGGCAGTGGATGAGGTAAAGGCTCCTCCGTCTATTTATTTCACTTAATTTAAAGAGAAGTTGGGGCATGAGAGCTAAATGCCAAAGGTTACGCTGTATAAATGAATAAATGTGTGTGAATCATTCTCAGCACATTTTATCTAACATTGTAATTTTTGTTGATTGAATTGTTGATTATGTTTCACGTCGTTTTGAATATCTTACTCAATTATAGTTGCTTAAGTCGAATGATTTATTTTTCTGGGTCAGAACGTCCTTGATGTGTCTGAGGAGCATGTGTCGACAAAGCCTATTATTTTCTAAATGATAATTCATATTCCTTTAATTTATTCTTTTTTTCCTTATTGGTTCCCGCATCTCCTGTGTCGGCTTAAGCTATGTGAGTTGAACTGAAACCTATTACTTTACCAAAGAATGCATGGAGTATATCCCCCATGTGTACTTCCCAGAAATTTGGTAGTCACATGTTCTTGTAGGAGCTACTCGGAATTAAAATGGGGCACAACAAGCATCGAGATATCTTTGACTGAAGAACTCCACGAAGGCCGGGAAAGTAATAACAAAATATGGGAAGAACTGATCCTGAACGAACGTGGCCTGAGAAGCGATACCTCGACCTGCTTGTCCAGGTTGCGGATGAGGTAGAACGCGGAGTGTAGCAGCGGAGACGAGCATTACTGGAGCTTCTTGTCGCTCGAGGCCTCCTCGTCTCTCCACCGTGACGCGCGTAACGAGTTCTGCGGACTCAAGGCTGAAGCTCTTAGCCGGAAGAATTTGCGAAGATGCTCCCATGCACATGGCCCGCTGTTGCTGCCTGTCTTCGTTCTAGGCCGCTGCTGGTGCTCTGAACGGGTACGCTCAAACACTGCAGTACGTAAACTGGAGGACAAGCTTTAGCAAAGTTCATTATAAACACGATTTTAACCGATTATAGCTTAGAAGTATTCATGAATGCATATTTAAGATACTTCCTGGCCGGAAGAATTCAAGAAGATATTCAGATGCACGTTGGCTCCTGTGTGTCGCCACTCATTAGAGCATGTCCTTGCCTTATCATTTACGAGCGTTTTTTCAGTGTACTTCAAACTCATGGCATAGTGAAAACTTCGAAACTGGCTCTGTGATGAACTAATTAATTCAAAATTTTATGTCATCCTCCCTGTGTTAGGTTGGCTGTAAGTGTTTCTCATTGAATATTCAAGGAGTTTCTGGGCCTGAAGAATTGAAGAAGATGCTCTCGCGTAGCGTACATGGTCGCCTGCCACTTCTCTAGGCCTTGTTGTAAGTCTGCCGCGTGTCCTTTAAAGGAGCTCGTACTCCGCTGTACCTTGGCTAACCGTTGCATTGCAGAGCGCATAAGCTGTGTCTTCTCGAGTAGTAAAAGTTTTTCTTTTGTGGCTCTGTGGCTGACAGCCTCGTTAAGCATGCAATGAGAAACACAGTACGCCATCAAACAGTAGGTAGAGCACATAAGAGCTTGTTATGATTCGCCTGTGAAAACATTTGTAGAATCGTTACCTTTCTCCCTGATGTGCTGTGAAGCGGTGAGTGTGCGATCAACGAGGGTCTAGGATCAGATTACAAAGCTTTGTGGTTCCCAAAAAGCCCGAGCGCTGCTGTGAGTCCTGCTGGTATCCCACTTGCACAGCGTGCATGTGTACACAACGGAGCAAGAGTTCCGAAATTTCTGCCAAAATCCTCTAGTGCGTTGGCATCTGAAATCATGAGTTTTATATCTTGATGATATAAAAGGGAATTTTCATAATTTTTTAATTTCTATTAGTGTAAACTTCCTCCTCTAACTATATACATATCCTTCGTTAAATTTTTGTTAATCCTTGTCGTTACTCTTCTTGGAAGATAAGTCAGGGGGAAATTTCATTTATTTAGCGTTATGAAATGAGACGTTAATTAGTCCACTCTGCAGGAAATTTTTGGTTCACGTACCATTATTTTTTGTATAGTTTCTTATTGTCATTAGCAACACTGGCTTGAGTTTTTGAGAGATTTTTCAAATTTAGTGAATACGAACACAGCGGACACAAGAGGGCACACTGGTTAGAAAGACGACACATTTTCACAGATAGCTGTCTTCAAGGCAATCACAGCTCTCGCGTTAATACAACTCGATCTGTATTTTTTGTCTGTCCCAGTCGACCTGTGGTCAAGTTCTAAGCAGAGGTTGAGTGCATTTCTACTTGGGTTCTTTATTTTTTTGACTACTCACAAAGATAGGGAGACACGGCCTTATGCAAATGTGTGTGTGTCGACCTGCTATCATTTCCCGTGTGATTGGCACTAAGCTCGAGCTGCCTGCACTCGCTGCTGCGAACTGCCCCATCTCGAGGCGTACAATTCAACTGCCGTGCGACTGCCAAGGTTCAAGGAAACTGCTCTTATCCTGAGCTGCTCGATCTTCGGACCAACTCAGTCAACACCCTGATGCATTTCGTGATAACTGAAGACCAGTGATTAATTACTCGTTCCTATATCATTTCGTAATACTGATTTACGTTTTGTTTTCAATTGGATGAGCTTGAGAACTAGAGGGGATCCGTGATTGAATCGTGGGAGAGTCATCAGACCGTGTCAAGCACGGCCACTGCTACGCCGCATTATCTTCCTAATGGCCACCGCTGAGGAAGACTCCGATGAAGTCATTGCAAGGTACAAAATTCGCTGCCGGAAGAAGTGCTTCAAGGGTTCCAGCTACGGAGGTCAAACGAGCGATCATCTCTAATGGAATTTCGGAAAAAAGCCTTCGCATTTTCTGCTGCATTGTTGTCTATAATGGCTCTAGAAGAGTTCTGTTCTTGCATATATGCGTAATGCATGGATAACGGAATCGAGTTTTTTATCGCTCCCATAGTGATAAAAAATGTAAAATTCATTTTTTATTGGAAAAGGTCAGCAGTAATTCTAAGATATTTTAGTTTGCCTTTTACGAGAGAGGACAGATGTTGCTATCCCAGTGAGGAAACTAGTAAGTAATTTGGGCGTTGTGTTTTATTTTATTGATATTAAATTTCAACCGTATTTTAGCAGAAATAATTTAGTTGCGAGGAGGTGGTACAAACCATTTACATTTTTAATGAAACGATGATTATTGTGATCGATTGGACTGTGGCATTTCGTTTGGATTTAATTTTATCAACTAAAATTCAAACAAGTTCTTGGACGTTCAAAATCTTAAAAAGTCGACACAACGAGGAGCGGCACAGAATTTTCACGAGCGCGTGAATCAGAGCAATCAACAGCGTGATGACTTACGAACACGCAAGAAATTCTACTGAGCTATGACCTATAGACATGCCAGAAATCAATGACTGCAAGCAATGGGGGTCAAACTTCCTCCCCTTCAGTTTCTGCGGCGCACTCGTTAAAATGCAAATTCGTAGCAAAAATGCCCCTCTGAACCGTAGCCATCGCTTTTTAGACTGAGAAAGTCGCAGTTTCTTGAATAGAAGCTGCGTTTGATGAACGTTACCCACGATGCGGGAGGATCTACGGTGTCGGTTTGCCCTAATGGCGGTTGCGATTCCATCCATCTTCATGATCACCATTGCGCGAATTTTCTCATTCAGGCCTAAAACCGCAATTGGCGTGCCATTATCACACGTGTTTACGCCTCAAATCATCATTGGGTTGCCCCTCGAATTGATTGAAAATGAGCAGAGCGACCGCTGGGGCGTCGGAGTTCAAGTAAAATCTTTGCCCGCGATCGAAAATTTTCGTGTTAAGGTTCTGTAAGAAATCGACGCTGGTCTGGTGCTAGATGAATTCCTGCCATTACTGCTAAATCTTTTCCCAGGAAGTCCAAAGAACGTAATAAAGCTCGAACCAATGAAAAAATCCAATAACATTTCGATTTCCGCTGGAAAATTTAGGGCGTCATGGCATGACATCGCTCAGTCGTTCAAGGATGTGAACTCACTCAATCTCGTTTAATGCACATCATTTGAAGTCGTTAGCGATAATTCTATAGCTGTTGGATAAAGATTTCTACAGCTGGCGAGTGCCCGAGAAATGAAGGGCAGAAAATATTTAGATCAGACTGATAACCATAACGCACGAGGGAGTAGAACTCGAGCACAAATTTAATTTCAAGCAATTAGTTAACGAGCGGGCTGAGAGGAGAAACTGGAATGCAGCCATTATTTATTGCCAGTGCACTCATTCAGCTCTCTTCCTATCTACCAATTTAATGCAACGCTTATAAAAATACACGTGCAATATATCGTAAGTAAAATCCAAAAGGAGTATCTGAAACGGCACATGAGACAGCTAATGTTCTGAAATCGTTTGCCCGCTGTGTGAAGTGAACTTCAAAAAGTGACCTAAGAGTCTTTACCTAACACACATTTCTATTTTAGGTGATGCCAATGTATAGCATTTATATGTTTGGAAACTTGGCCAATGGCTGCTGGGACAATTATTTCTAACCAAGCAAGCACAATGAGTGAGTGATAATGAAATTATTTCAACAGAGCTTTCAAATTAAAATAAAATTGTTTATGAAATTTTAGTGGGAATATTAGAAAACTGCCCCGATATTTGGATGTGATTTCGAGACTGAAGGATGAGCTTAGTAATGACTTGGTACTGATTTACAAGTCAGAGACTGTAGTTAGAAGAATATATACACTAAACACACTTCATTCAGTCCCAGTATGTGATAGTATCAGAAAATAGGAGTCAATCTTTTTGGCAAGAGAGTGTAAATTTCGTTATAATTTCAGTACCAGCTCTGTTTCATTAAGCCTTGCAAACGCCAATCGTTAATGGAATCAAAGCCATCCTGGTGAACAAAAAGCATTCAAGGAGCTTGCTGACTCGTGTCCTAACTCCGACGCAAATATTGTGAACTGTTTTGTGACCTTCTCCAGATACGGCGACGTCACCGGAAATAGAAGATCTTTGTATTTCAAGAGAATTTGCTGTACGTTTTGTATGGCATAGTCATCTTATTCAGAGCTGAAAGTACAGTTACTCCTTCTTACCATGATGCCTCAGCCCATTGTGATACAAAGAGGAAAAAACACATGTGATCCAAGGACCGTTTCTAAAACGTATACAATCCCAGAACCGACTCGGCGTAAACAAACTCCAGTTATATTGAGTACGTCTCTGAAACATCGTTTTCTCCTCAGAATAAGTTCCAGCATTAAACTTAACTTGAATGTTTTGTAAAAGTTAGCCCTTTAAGATGATCATTGTTGAACTACGGTTCTGAACAGCGTCAACAAAATATTTGGCAACTTTTCAAAATTATGATTATTTTATTATTTTCGAACAGATGTTTTTCTTTCGACGACGTGTTACTCTCACTCGTGCTTGACAAAGAGACCGTTCTTTTCAAAACATCCTGTCTAGGAACTTTGCTGCATAAATAATATAGTAAAAGAGTGCCAAATGTTCTTGCGCATCTATCCCATCGTGACACAGGTGACGAAAAAATGCATCGAAAATGACAATCAATTTCCTTCTCCAACGAAAGCACTGGTACATTACAACTCACTTCATTGAATATTTCACTTGGTTTTGAAATAATTTAAATAGGTATCAGTAAGCGTCTGGGCGATGCAACAGCACAGTGTCAGACTTAAGACCGCATTAACAGCGTATTCTTTCGCAACAACAATGACGCTGCATGAATCTAATAGGTCCTCGTGCGATAAGACAACAATGTGGGATTGCCTCAAATATCCTGTGTTATTGTGGAGCGGCGGCGCAGAAGAAGGAGAAGAAGCAGAGCGCGCTATACGTACGCAGATGACATGGTGATCTGCAAAAGAAAGAAAGTGACTCTGAATGGCGCGACCTCGGCAAGCGCTAAACAAGTGTCTCGTGAAACAAAAGCCTCGCTGGTTCGCAACAAGGCTCCATAATGAGGTAGGTAGGATACGAAGAGATGCAGGCGTTGCAGAACACTCGAGTGAAGTGGCCTTGACTCGAGTGGGTTACCCGGGTACACCCCCTGGAGAGCTCCAGGCTGGGTGCAAGGCAGCCACTTTTGCAGCATTGACCCCGAAAATTTAATACACTCGTGCACGGATTTCTGAAATAAACTTGGAAGTACTTTTTAGACGCATTTTGGCCAAGCACGCAAGAGGTAGAAGCGCAGAAGGACGTGTCTTTTGGTCAACTAGGAGAAGACGTTTCCGCTTTTCTTTGTTTTTGGCTTTAGAGTGAATTTTTGTTGATTTTAGTGGTATTGACACTTAGAGAACAATAATTCTTTTCAATTAATAAATTACTAATAGATCAACATGCGGTTAACTGCGATTAACAAAGGAGACTCTAATTAGGAAGTCATTTTTACGTTTTTCCCCCGCAGAGTGGAAAATTGAAGACTTCAGATCCTTCTCAAACTCGCTGCTGACCCTACAAGATAACCTTTCGTAGACGGCAAGGTAGTTACCGTTAGGGGTCAGTTACATAATTTAACTTAAAAAATTTCCTCCGCGAAGGGTAGGGTAAAACTAATAAGTATTTTAACAGCGCTTTTGCGCCAGATTCTGTTTTCTACTTTGCTTTTCTGTCATTGTTTTCTATGTTGTTCCACTCAGTAGGGGATTTTCCGAGGATTGATGGGCTGCATTTACAGAAGTAGCGACGTGAAATAATGAAATCAGCGTTTTCACAAAACGAAATGAGTAAAGAAAACCTCAACCTTAGCGGTAAAATACGCTGGCTCCTGGTAATATGCACTAATTTTGTGAAGATTGAAGAATTTTGAGTGGTAACTTATGTTACATTTTTTAACTTTAAGCCGCTCTTAACAACTTGACACTAATGGGTTCTTCCGTTTTAAAATGATTTTTGTTCTTGGAATATGGTTTTGTTTGGAATATTATTCCAATGCTTCAAGATTAAACATTCTGAGAGAAAATTTTCTGTAGTATTAGCCCTGCTGAACTCTTTCACTCACGGAAATATGATGAGAAGGGTAGCTTGCACTATCGTCCAATATTTGTGGCCCTTGCCTTCCTGTATTTTTAAGTTATCGTAACGACCTGGGGATTATTGTCATTGATCACTAATTAAGGCTGAGGCTAACGATAAGCTTAATTTAAAAGTAGGTTTTGGATAAAATAAATTGGGCTCTAAACCGTATAAATGGATTTCAGAATGAACTTCTATGAACTGCCCTAATGCATTTCGTGTTTTGTTAAGCTCGCGCTCACAGGTCATTTGAAGCTCACATGGGTTGCTGATGTCGGGAAGACAGTATTGCGGCTGTTGTGATCTGGCAATATCAGTAAAATAATTCAGACGGTAATTAGTTTACAATGAAGTCGGAAACTAAATTTAAATATTATGGCAATCAATTATATTCACTATAGTATGCAGTTTCGAGCGGTAAAACTAACAAACAACTTATTTCACACAACCAATAAAAGCAAAGGAAATAGTTTAGAAGCAATACATTTCCAGAGTTGCATAATTTCTCGAAAATTTTCACAATTCCTATTTATGTAATTCCGATCTACGTGCCAAAATTCATACGGGAATGGTGGTGAATCGACGAATTTTTCATAATTTTTAGTTAAAATCTTTTATAAAATAAAAATAAATGGTCTCAGTTACGTTTTCATTCATGATTTAACCATTACATTTGTGTGGAAATTAGTGTGAACGATGGCGTAAATGGCGACGAACCTTTAAGGAGTCAATAGCCAGGGACAAGTAGGCTAAAATTCTTAAAATTGGAATTTTTTAAATAAAACTTATAATGGTATGGTCAAATTAAATATGGAAAATGGAAGTAAGAAAATTTCAGCATGAAAAAAGTTCATGCTGTTTCCTCCCATGTTTCATCGCTCTAGAAAATACCAAGAAATTTTATTAGTTCGCTATCGTTTCAAAACAAAATTTTTAATTTCGCAATTTTGACTATCACTCGTGGCTTCTTGCTTTACCTCTCTACTCCTAAAGCCGAGTTATGTTGTTTCTTAGCAAACTGTTGTAAAGTATTAAATTTCTTCTAAATTCACCCGTTGATTTCAAGGAACAAAGTTAACTCTGGTGGGCGGCCAACCAAAGATTGTCAAGGTTCCCTCAGCAGGAAATACACTCATAAAGTATGCATTTGATAAAACGTATCATTTTCAAATTTTTCGGTTCTCTACAAAGTTTACTTTTTAAAATTTAATACTTTTTTCATTTCACAAATTAATTGATCAATTAATTTCACAAGGAACTGTTTTCAACCAAGACATTTAATGAGGCTCCAACTTTCGTCGAACCCTTGTTCTTATATAAGATTTCAAGTCCCTTAAATGTTGAACAACATAATCTGTTAAAATTTTACTCGAACACCAGAACAAATATTCAATTTTCTCAACGATCATTTCGGTAAAAGGAAATGAGCCAATGACAGCTCAAATTTCGCTTTGTAAAGATTTACCCGCTCTTTGTGCCAAGCTGAGACTGGACAGTGGACATTCATTCTTTAGAAATACAAGGCAATGTAAAACAAATGGGTTCCTCACCAGAAATAAAATCTAATTGGATATTTTTAGCAATTTTAAGAGTCACTAACGTGCTTCTAGTGCAGATGGAGCTGCGCGTGCTCAAGCCTTCATTGTTTTTAATGCTCAGTAATACAGGAATAGAGGCGAGTATCTCTCACGGTATCGCCGTGTATCGGTGGCGCATCCCTGATCTCCGACGGTATCGGCGCCATAAAGCTTCCTTCCATGTGAGGCCCTGCTTCAATAAATCTTTAAGACCCACGAAGAAAATTACTTCAATGGATTTATGAACAGAACTGTGTAGATGGACAAGAAAAAGGCGCCAGTGTTGACTTCATGTGGCATATAAAAACATGGAAGGGAGAGTTGCAGGTCTCTGGCCTTCAAAGAACGTATGAAGAAATATTTGACATTTGGATGCCTGGGAAAGTTTTAAAGAGGAACGATTATCCCTTTAGATTTAGAAAGAGTTTTGTTTGATCTTGTAGCCAATTTATCGCGAGTGTTTCATAATACTGCTGTTACGTTAAGAACTGTCGTGTGCTCCACCGTTATAGATATGTTGCACAAATAAAGTTATTGCAATTAAGGATTTGCAAAATTAAAATCTGAAAGGCAACTCAGATGTGCAAGAAACTTTAAGACCATTGGTGAGCAGTTCTCTTATTTTTAACTCACAGATATTTTTTTCTTTTACAGAGACGATCCCCGAAGGAAGAACTTCAACCTGGAGACGAAGCAAAAGAGCTGTGATTTGAGGTCTTTCTAACTGTACTACGCGAGACAAATCTTGAGTGTCAGTACGCTTGAAGTTTATTGTGAAGCAGTAGAGCACAGATCAGCACGAAAAATCTTAGGGGTGTTCTTCAGTGTCGAGTAAAACAAAGTTTTTTACATCCTGTTGGAACAAGGAAAACACGAAACATCTTTCACAAAATTCCCAGCAATTTGGTTCTAACAAGAAACAACCCCACATCCCAGTCATAATGGTTTCCATTAGCAAAATCACTTTTCTGAACGATCAACGTCATCACACTTTGTTCTACCTATCCTGACGATCTCAGGCATGAAATATGGCACACACCGCAACCCTTTTATTTTGAGGAACCCCATCTTCATTCCTAGGGAACAAATTTGCGACTATCACAACGGATCTCGAGTTGGCATTTGTCTTCACTCACGGGATGGAGTAATAGCGACACCATTAGTCGTGCACCAGTGTCACAACTCAGATCTAGAAGAAAGTTTATCAAGATCATTTCCGCAGCGTCAAGATGAAAATCGTCATGTGTGGATAGAGATGATGGTGTGCACCAAATTTACACCTGTCCTTGATTACGTAAAGCATTCTTAAAAGATCCCACTTCGCTGCCTGAACAAGCAGTGTTTTCCAAAGCGTCTTCGAACGATGGTGTCCCGTTAATTCGTTACAGGACTTGTTACAGACTCTAACCTATTTTTTTTTTGCATAAGTGTCTTTTAAATAATATTCTTTAGTTTTTTGTTTCCGCAGTTTCCCTCAACCAGTACTTTTCTTGAGTCTATTGCAGCCGCCATTTCAAGAGTCTTATATTTCTTCTATCTGCTGCAGTCACAGCCTGTCCTGGCAGATGATATTCATCCCGGCGGGAGTTTGAGATTTTTATTTCAGTTGGTGATTTTTTTTCGCTTCAATAATTGTGAAGAAAGTTATTAGTGACTGGCTCAGTTTCTTGGTGAAAAACCCCACATAGTTTATCTGAGTAATAATCCCTCCAATGGGATCACCTTGACTTTCCTAAGAAAATTACTCTGAAAGTTCAAGCAAGGAGCTAAGATACCACTAAAGGATTGCCTTAAAAGTTACACTCAAGAGTATCTGCTGATTTAGTTAAAGATGTACGTAAATTTCACTTACAAATGCCTTGCAATCTGACGAGCACCTGGACACCCTGATGCTGCGTTGGAACGTCTCTTCGTCAAAGCAACACTTTCACGCGTAATATTTTGAGCGTCATCGCTGGATCATCCTGCCTACCACAATTATCATCAGCATGCAGCAGTGGTGTAGAGTATGTGGTGAGGCAGCGGCGGGCTTTCACTTCGGAGCCTTCACTTGTGAGGGCTGTAAGGTGAGCTTTCCTAAACAAAACCAAGAAAGCTATGAATTTTACTTAAAAAAAACAATTGCACAAATTTTTAAAATTTTTTGCGTTCATTATTCACACACCATAGTTTCATAAAGTGGGGAATATTTAACTTTACAGTTATACTACAACGAGTAGGCTCTCACCGCGAGGGAAAGGTTGGTGAAACCAAAGCAGAACCGTAAATTTCATGAGGAAACGTTTCCTTATTCTGTGATTTTTTTTTCATTCTCTTCATAACGGAAATACCACATGATTGCAAAATTTTGGACTGTAGAAAGTAGAGCTTTGGGCACGAAGCAACGACTAACAAACTCGGTATTCTTGTTTACTATATTCCTACACTTTCACGTTTGTTAATTTGAAAATATTGAAAATATTTGGTCGCTCAAGAATACGAAGAGCTGAAAAATGTTTATAATCTAATAAAAAATTAATTGTCAAACACTTTTCTTTTCAAACATTATTGTTTGAAGTTACTACTAACTAGTATTCCTGCAGTTGTCAGTGCGCAGGCGTCCGCGAATTATGCGTAAAACTATAAAGTATGTGCGCGTGATGGCTTCAGTGGACATGGGGAGCGGTAGGATAGAAACTTCTTCAAAGTTGTTTACTCTAAGAATCATGTATGCAAGTTTAAAAACAATCAGGAATTCAAGGACCACTTTGATTGTATTAAAAACGTTAAAATTTTTTATTTTCCCAATCGACAGAGCATGTGTTTTATGACCTTATTCAAACGTGTCCAAACGGAAAGTTCCGATCTTTGCCTGTCAGAAAAGTAGAGTAAACAGCAGGGATTAAGAGTGTGACCTCATGATATGAGAACTTCAGCCCAGACAGGCGAGCAAACTGACGTTCAGAGCACTATTTATCCTCCCGCTCCTCATCCTTCCACTTCGAAATTACCGGGTCCAGCGCGGTGCGGGTGTTTGTGTTCCGTATGAAAAATTGGACAAGTCAGGACATAACGGGAGTTTGGGGGCTGAGTGCACCTCAAAACTGAAATTTGTCTGATTTAAGCTTATATTTTCAGGGCAAAATTTGATGTCCTGATGTCTCCAATTCGTAGTTATTTTAACAGTTTCCTTGTGCTCGGAGGATTTATTAACTTCAACTTTTACTGTACTCTGAGATTTAAATCTCGGGTAAATTGCTAATTTTACATGTAGACCAGGGGCACAGAGCTAATTTGACATGTAGACCTGAAGTACATTGCTAATTTGAGATGAAAACCATGAGCATATTTTTAATTTTTTTCTGATAAGGACTCCTGTTCCAAGGCCGCTCTCAATCGCCAATTTGTCGTGAGAAGCTGAACAAATGACTGTGAGCGTTCACACTCATTTCCTACTGAACAAGAATTGGATTGTTAAGTAGTTGGGTTTTGCCTGCTGCCTTAGCGGTCGATCTTGTTCGTCAAATAATTGATGTTAATTTTTTTGTAAAGTGCTGGCTCTTATTAACATTGTAAATAGCTTGTCCCACTTAGCTTCTAATTAAGAAAACTGGGCGCACTGTAAAATGGGTTTGAAATTATTGACCGTGTTGAGTAATTATGACAGCGAGAAAAAGGCAATTGTCTACTTCCACATTGTGTCGTGTGCTAATGCTGAAAGCCATTTTAACACGCAAATTCTCATTTGTGTAGGCGGTACAAATTTTAGGCATCATTTTGGGCTTCAATATTAAGCTTGCACTATTTACCCAGGATTATGGAATAGTTATTTTTGATGAGCTGCTACCCAGAAAGGGAGTTAAATAATTAATTTAGAATGAGATAACCTACTATAAAAATATTAAGCTGTTAAATCTATTAGTAATGCTGATAAATTGTTCCTGCACATTATTTTCACAGGGCTGGGGGCCTGTGGCCTGAGATTAGCTGTGCCATGCACCTCAACTATTGATCATTCATTCTTAATTTCCCGATATAAAAGTTGTTAAGTAATCTAATTTATTCATGAGATTATTACAGAGATCATTTTCATAAGCGTTACGTCACATTTTGTGGGCAGTCATTCTTCGGTCGATCGTACAACAGCGTCACGTCGCTCTCTGACTGCAAGAGCGGCGGTCGGTGCGTCATCACCAAGAAGAACAGAACGACGTGCAAAAGCTGTCGGCTCCGGCAGTGCATCAAAGCTGGCATGTCCAAAAGTGGCTCCCGGTGAGCTGAATCAACACCGCACTTAAAATTACGGACGAAAGAATACCAACCTAGCACCTAAGGAGTGACGGGGCTGGGAACGACCGCTTAAAAATGTAGGCGTTCTCAAAGACGAAAAAATTACAGACTATCACCGAACCATGATGGGGTCTGAAGAATTTGGGCATAAAATTCTCTGCCCTAGAGATGATGATTTTTGCTGGAGCTGAAAGAATTAGTCTCTTCCAGTCTCTCGGTCCCATTTCCTTCGAAGCTGGAATAATTTGCTATAAGCGACGGATAGTTTCTTTTAAATTGAAATTTTTTAAAGAAAATAGTTTATAATGTGAATAATGTTTATTCAACTCGAAGTTCATCTATCGATGAAGTTTAATCACATCTGATAGTTGCCCTATTTGGCACGTAAACGAAGATCGCCCCAGCGTTAGTGTGTAATCTTTGTTCAGTAACTTTAAAAAATCTATTTTGTTTCTGAATTTCAGTTTTAATAATCTAAAATTGCTTTGTGAAATTTGGATTTTCACGTCGTCCCAAAGAAGTAACTGACTGTAAAGGACTACCAACATAATTAAATAATAATGAAAAATAAAAACAATAACAGTAAAATAACTAGATAAACTTTTCCATGCACGAAAATGGAGAAAAGTTAGACTAATCAATATATTTCATATAACATAGACTGCTAAAGCACGACTTAAACACGACTGAACCACTAACACGACTGATAGGTGTCAAGACTGCTTGAATCATCTTTGTTGCTTCATAATGGTCGATGAATCAATCTCTGTTTAACTAGGGTTGATAGATTCAGCCCTGTTGCCTAATATTGGTTCATGTGTTCATATGTAATTGTTGTTCCATAATATTGAAAGATTCAGCTCTGTTGCTTCACAACGGTTGATACATTTCCCTCTGTTAATTCAAATTGAGCAATATGCGTCCATGCAATGTCCCCTAAAGGATTTTAACGTGTGTCTTAAGCCGAGGTTCAAATAATACACCTCACAGAAGAATCATGCATGCCTTGCGAAAGACATTTCAATAGTCCCGGTTCGATGCGCAGTAACATGCTTAACTATAAAAAAATTTTCGATTTCAGGTACGGCCGTCGATCAAATTGGTTCAAGATTCATTGCTTGCTACAAGATCAACCTCCTTCATCCTCATCCCATTCTCCGTTGGTAGCGAAGGCCGGCCATGCTAACACGCCAGTAATAAATTTAAGGAAAGAAACTTCACAAAGCCAATGTGAAGAACCTGTGTTGACTATCACCAAAAAAGAACTGAAACAAGAAACGGAGGCTGTTTTAAATTCCACGAAACAAACATGTGGTGGCAGTAATAGTGTGGCGAACTCTGTAATTGGTGATAATTCTACACTGGAGGAGTCAGTCACTATCACAAGAAAGATAGTAAACAGGAATCAAGACTCTGGGTCGATATCAGTGAATGATGATCATAGATCTACTGAGTTCTTAGGTTGTAATCAGTCTAATTTTTTCGATGCGATATCCAGAGGAGGCTGGTCGCAACTTTCTGATTCAGACTCCAGTTTTCCTAACGCATCTTTATCACTACAATTTTTGGCCCAAGCAGCTTCTTTCCAAAACTCAGGTCCATCCATCTCACCGCTCCCAGAATCACTAGAACGGTATCTGCCGCCTTATTCGCCTTCGGAAAGGTCAAAGTTGAAAATCACTACTCCGAGTAGCTCCCCCTCTATTTTAGCTCATGATTCATCAGCATACTCACTGAGTTCACCTCTGGAAATATTCCACAGTGTTTTCGGACGGAGCAGCGATTCAAAACCCAAAGAAGAGTTATTCAAGGCCATGGAAGCTTACCAAAAGTATTTTGAGACTGTAAATCTAGTTTCTACTCCAGAACTTCGTGTAAAGAAACGAGAGTGCGAGTACGAATTGCCTTTCTCACTTAGCAAGCGGCCCGATTATCAAGCGGAACCCTTGAATACTTCAGCCTCTGTGCGACTTGATGGAGCATTAGAGGCGCATCAGGAAGAACCGATAGATCTCTCTATAAGAAAGGAATCGCGAGACTTTACTAACATTGGGAATCCAAATAAGGTAGAAAATGTTTCATCACCCGAATCTCCTGTTTGTTTCAGTGAACGAAAGTGCTATTCAGCTCCGAATTTAAAAAATGACTACCAGAAAACTATCAGTGACAATTCTGGTATCTCAAATACTCAAAACTATACTGATTGTCTGGTAGACAATACAAGAGATTTAAATCACAACTCGATTTCTGAGATGGGTCGTGATTTACCAGCTTCATCAAATGAGGGGTGCAAGAATAATTTATCGTCAGAGAATGAGACTCCTTCTGCATCCAGACAAACTTCGTTAAACCAGAAAACCACGTCTCCGAGCGACACCATATCGGCACAAGCGCCCCCTGCGGAAGAGGCAACGTCTGCATTTTCATCACCAGACGTGTCGCACCTTCCTTTGTTGGTGCAAATTCAGGCTAAAGCATGTCAATCTACAGCGTTTGCTCACTTGCTCAGTCAATACGAAAAAGTCTATGGTGTGAGTGGTAGGGATAATATTTTTTTCACCCACTCAAATGGATCCGCCAAATTGTCTGATCTCGTTCCAGATACTTCTGACCAAATGGTTCCAGGCATGCTTCGGCCGGTGGAAGCAGTGGAGGATTCAAAATTATCAGATCACAGTCAATGTTCAAGACTTCTGCTAAAAACAGCGAGGAGTGAACAAATTTATGACCCTGATGAACACCCAAGGACGTCACCTGGCTTACAAAAGCCATTGGTTGAGTGCAGTGTGGTGGTGTCTGAAGTCTGCTCGCCTTCCCAGCATCAGTGCTTGTCAGAGGGTAGATCGCTGAATAACAATTGTGCTGTTGAGCTGCCAAGATGATCTTAGCATTCAAATTGTAAGATTTCCTCCGTTAACTTTTTGGGTAATTGATAATATTGCCTTGAGCAAAGCAAAATGAGCGTTTTGTGAATCAAAGTGATTTTGATGAAACATGAGAAATCTCTTGAAAGAGTTTTAGATTGTTTGATTAAAAACTTTGCATGCTTTCCTATCTTTAAAATTCAACGAAACATATTCATTCAAAATTGATTTTATGAAGAAACTCTTATGGACAAAATTTCCAGCTACATTCATTCAAAGTTCAACGCTTGATGTATTTCCTTACTCCCTAATGATACGTTACTTTAAAACTGTAGAGTACAACTGTAGTGTTTTTTATACGGAAAGAAGAAAATGTTAGAATAATGTAAAATGAGGCTTCGTTGATCGTTTGGAGAGATTTAATATTTTGTAAATTTTGAGAGTATCCATATTTTTTGTGAGAGTTTATAAATTTTTTAGAGAAAATTCATGTTTTTATGATCCTCATTACTTGATCGTTAATATGTCACCACTGTCGGTTTGACGTCGAGGTTATGAGTGCGTGAATCTGCGTTAAAATCGCTCAACTTCGCTAACTGAGGACGCCTGAAGTTCTCTCGAGTGATGTACAGCTGAGACACACAGGGGGCTTCTTAAACGATGTGAAGTGTCGTGTGGCCAGCTTTTCCGACGCCAGCCATTCAGAGCAGGTGCCATTTTCGACAAGGCTACCCTGGAGATTGATACTGTATCGAGGAAATATGAGAGGAAAACTAAGACTAATTTCAGCTTGTATGACCGAAAAATAAGCTCAACTCTACTCTTTTATTAACGCAACAGGAAAGCAGTAATGAAAACTCGATTTCTTTATAGCTTTTAGGCAAAACTGTTATTGCGAAAAAAATTCATCAAAATCTGAAATATTTCAAGTCAGAATATGAAATCTTTGCTCATGAAATGAAATACAATAGCTCAAGGACTGTAGAACCACTTTTACGTTTCACGAACTGTGTTTAGCGGGAGAAACAACACAATAGTTGTGCTTGCTGACTTCGATATTAAGTGTAGCTCAGATCATGGAAAGCCGTTCACAATTACGATAAAAAATACTAAACTGTGATACGAACAGATTTGATGATACAGCTGCACTAATGCATCGTAATAACTAATTCTGAAAATAGCGCTTACACGTCCTAACACCACGCTAGACATGACATCTGCTTGCGCCTGAAGCACGATTGTTCCACATGAAATTCAGAGACATTCTGATGAAACTGGTGTAACTTACGTTTATAAAGCGATGTAAAAAATAAGTGTTCGTTTATAATTCACCACGGAGGTAGCAGCGTTCCATGTTGAGATCGCGGTCACGACTTCGACTTCAGAGCAGACACCAAGGTCCTCTTTTGAGAGCTAATCAAATGAGTTTTGTTATTAATGATTTCCTGCAGACAGATGAAGCTAAAGCGAGAGCTTAATAGCGATCTGATTTCCCATGGGAGACAAATAGTCCATCTCTGCACGCATCGATCTCTGTGCTGTGTCTTGAGCAAAAAACTGAGGCTTTTGCCAATTTCACTCGTGTTATTAATTATACGAGGCACGTCGCCTCACAGCGGAACACCCACGCCACACTTGAGAGAATTGCTTTGTTGGGAACTTTGCGAGCGCACCACGATCTATGTTGAGCTGTGAGAAACTACGAGGATTTTTTGAAAATGTTTAATTGTTGATTGTAACGTCGAATTTACAACTTAGTTGTTCTGTTAATCTCAATTTTTGGTTTTTAAATAGAGCAACATTTGAAACAATGGATTTGTGAACATAAGACAATTGATATATTTACAGTTTTGATTTTAAAAATCATTAGAAATGTAATAAGACACATCTAATCACATTAATAGAATGAAGAGAATGAATGTGAGGTCTAAAAATCAGAACTAACTAATTTTGTGGAACATATGAGCTACCAGAAGAGTAATTAATTAAATCAGAACAATTCCCCCATGATTCAAGCTCAACAACCACTCTTGGATTCTCCGATAGCTCTCAAATACGCCATAAAATGTGCATTATATTACTCGAGCATGAGACGATGCCTGCATTTCAGTTAGTAAATTGGAGACAAGGAGACTTGCTCCGGCGCGCCACGAAGGACAGCAGTTGTTGCTAACGAGTCTGTGGTGATGTCGCCGTCGCGCTCGCTCCAGACATGTCGATTTGTGCTTACTTCTCTTAATGGTCAAATATTGAGCGCAGGAATTAATCTCAAGCCATTCTCCTGCTGAATCTCTGAGCTCAGTAAATAGGTGTAGTGCAGAAGCTAAATGTCGCGTTGATGAAAAATACAACTGTGGCTTTAATAACTGAGTTGAATAAGAAACTTCAACGCAGGAGAAGTACCAATCCTCTCGAGGAAGCAAACGGTACTGCAAAATTCATTGAGTAATTTTCGGCACCGAAAAACAAGTATATTAAAAACTTGAACTAAAATGATTTCACTATTCTGTTTTTTTATTTAATGTTATCTTCATTCTTTGTTACTTGTGAAAAATTGAGCCTATGACTCAAAAACAAAAGATGAGTACGCCAACATAGTATTTCCTTTCTGTCAAACTGAGACTCAAAATTGAATTATTTTATTCGTCTTTCTACTCCTTTCTGCTGTTGTACATACATGTATACATATTCTTACGACACTGAACATTCGGACACATTCGAACTTTAGACATATGCTTAAAAGATAGAACTTCCACGAAGTAATCCGTAGTAAAACTAAGGGTCGGAGGGCGCAATATATTCACTCAGTTCAGCGAGGTTTCAGCCTTCATTCCCATAACTTGAACAACTTTAGGGTCAACGATATGTTTCAAGGGAGCATTCAAGAGCCATAGGACTCTCTGTTCTCAAGGCAGGTTTTAGCATCTTAAGTATTCCAACTCGGACTGTTATGAGCCTGATCTAAATCACAGGCCGCTCCAGCCAGAACTGGAACTCCACGTCAACGAGAATAAAGGCCTCGAAGGTCTCGGTATCTACCAAGAGGAGTGCAAATCATTTTTAGCTTAATAACAACGAAGGAACTGGAACGCTCATAGACGTTGTTTAATGGCAGCGATACAAAATTTCAATTCTCTTATTCTCCATATAAATTTCTTTTTGATTTCATTTGACAGAAAACACAAACGAAGCCAAAATGGGGACATCCGTGTTCATTGTCATTTCTGATTCGATTGTGCGCACCATAATAAAATTTTAACTCCTCAAATGTGTGTGTACCCAAGGCTAGTTCTCACAGCATCTCCATTACAGAATGGTCCTGCTCAAGCGCGTCGGAAATAGTTTTTATACCATGGCCTTTATCTTTAATTTGAATAATTTCATGCAAAATAACGTAACATTTCATCACGAGCCTCATTTAAAAATTTTCCAAATAGAAGTAGCACTAATAATTCGTCTACATGTTTACAGAAATGCGTTATAATGTATTGCTTAATTAGTAAGAGAGTGTAGTTTTTTAGCTCAAATATTCTGGAATGTAGTTACTTTATATGAGAAAGACTGAAAAATGACGTCTAAAAATAGAGTTGCTCGAAAATGAATGATTATTGTGAGCGATGCTCGCTGCGATATCCATGATGACAGTGAGGAATGCTTCATAAAAGTGATGAGCGGCGATCACTCGCCCGTCGTGATGAACTTTAAATAAGCTTATAATTCGTGAAGTATTTTAGCCTTGGAAGCCATGCTCGGGTTTGCCTTACAAGGAAAAAGGTTGCGTGCATCTTCGTGGGAAAAGGTGAACGCGGACATGAAATAGATTGTTTACTAGCCAATAGTTCACATAGAACTGAGTTGTCTTCTTTGGGAATGGCACAGAATTACGGACGCTCTGAATCTTCATGCGGATAAATTAAAAATGTAGAGTGTTTTTGAGACTTCAGCCACATTCAAGATGTAGCCAAGAATTATGTTTCCAGACAGAAGGCATACTAAGCCTTTCAATTGTACCTCAAAGTTCTCTTCCATATTGAAGTTTATTCACCAAACACCAACGAGGTAGTAAGTCAGTCCGTCTTTTATACCATGAACTAAAAGCGCATTGTGAAACATTTTCCAGTGGCGAGGCCTCTTGAACAAAAGTTCAACACTGTTTCTAGTTTTATCGCAGTTGGAAATGTGTTCTGAAGTTACGGCTAGTAGCTATGAAGCGACGTCCCGGTGGCGTGCAGGTTGGTATTAAAACCGGACATGTATCCGCGGAGTAAATTTGGACTGGGCAGTGCTGGCAGATCCAAACCCAAAAATGCTGAAATGAAAAACCTGTACATAAAAATGTCTATCTGGGTAAGCGATGATAGTTAAAAATGTTATACTGCTAACTTCAAGATTTAAATTTAGATCTGTTCAATGAGTGACAGAAAATAAAGCAATTCATTGCTAACTTCAAGAGCTGATTATGTTTGATTTTCAGACTTCCCTCTTATTCTTTAATAAATCGGCATCAAGACTGCTTAATAGGAATTTATAATCCACACATTGTAAAAACTAACTATGTAGCAGAGAAAGGAGCATTTAAAGTGTTCTAGATAATATTTTCGAAAAGAAATGTGGACGCAGTTTGACAGGTGAAATACTAGTATGTGGCGCGTAGGGCAAGTACAGCACGCGAACGAATCGTCATAATTGGTGAGAAAAAGTAATAAAAATGAGCAGTACGATATTAATGAAATGGAAAATACAATAATTTTTGATTTAGTATAGTGAAACTCTGAACCTTATATCCACTACGTGGTTTCCTTGTACAAGGGCACGCGATAAGCAAAAATAAAATATGGTATGAGGATTTCAGTAGAAAATAGATGGTCGCTCTACGGAAACTTTTTTGAGATAATCTTCATTATCTTGAACAAGATGACTCAGCATTTAGAATAATTATCATGGCTCCCGCTGGTGTGACGTAAAATGAGACCAAACGCAAAGTTCAGTAGGTACGTTCAAAGGGTGATTGGGCTTTTTGTTTCATTCAAACTCAGTAACAACTTTTTCCATTTCGATGTTGCCACCTAAATTTATCTGTTACATATAGCCAGGGGTTGAATCTACAAGAACACAGCTGTTCTACCGCACTCTCATGTTCCGTCTTCTATATTCGGAATTCTCCATGGATTTGTTCTTTATTTATCAAGTCCTTTAATGTACACAAATGAAGGTGTGAGTTAAGGAAGAGTTATTAGAGGATGGTTCTGAGAACAAGAGGGATGTTTAATACGTTGACTGCGATGGGTTGAGGAGTTGAAGTCCAATATTTAATTGAAATTAAGTATTGAACTTGAATATCATTTTCAATGTTACAATACACACAAAATTAATTTGAGCGTGCTTTCATTTTACTCTCATCAAGATCGTGATAACATTCAGTCTGTGACAACCGGTGGCATACCTGCTGCATGTAAATCCTCTCAGTGACCAGCCGTGGGTCACAAAGCATTCACCATGAGAAAAGCTGCTTTAGTGAATGAAATGTAGCTTTTAATATCAAAACGTTAGAAACAAAGCTTAACGAACGTAGATTAGAATCTAAGCTAACACAGGATGAGAAATTACACATAAATACTCAGAACAGATGATTTCTGAGAGCGTAAAAGATTCTGATAAGGGCAAGGAAAGGTTATTGGCATGAGGCACACCTGATAAAACTGTGGCTGCGATATATGTTCGTCATTCGTGCTCCTTCGATGGTTCGAATCGATGTGAACTTGAAAAAAAGTCATTTTGATGCCCCTATTTATCGTACCTGAGCAACATTGTACGATCCCACACCATAGTGAAGGTTACTCCTGACAAACTAGGTGAGGAAACTCAGAAATGCCCAAAGACGGCCATGTGAGACGTGCGTGCCGAGGAACCACACAAGGCGTACGTACCAGGAAGGCCCGGAAGACGCTAACGAGTTCACGAGTCCGCATCAAAAGATCGGACACGACAAGGAAGCGACGACAACCAACCACACGGTCGGCATGAGTTGGCAATTGTTCCTCTGAGACCACCTGACCTGGAAGGGGTGATGTGGTGTGGGTGGGGGGAGAGTTCATTTGCGTGCATTGAAGACTGGGCATGCACACTGACTCTTTTGAGCTCGAGATCAGAAGCCTTTAGCTTTAGTTTGGCGGTCAGAGGCGGCTTTCTGGGTTGCATGAATTGATTTTAGCACGTTTTTGACTTAGAAATTTGTATGTTTAATTCACATGCGTTTCCAATGAACACACTGTAACGAGCAACTTGGATGAACGCAAAAGACATGTCATGGAAGCGTGATAACTTTAAATGAATGGAAAAGAACCGCGGTAGTTCTTAATTTCTGAGAAGAATTACTGTTGCAAAATATTCAAGTAACCTGAAGGGGATACATCACATTCGACGACAGGCCGCTCAGCAGAGCTGCTTGTGACAGTTTACTGCTGTACGCACAGCTCCTATAAGACGCATTTCATGTACTGGAGCAAGTTGCTGAAGAATTAAAATCGCTCCTTGAAGTAATATCGTAATTTTTTACATTATTCGGGGACTTGCTAGAATGTGAAAAATAAGCCTAAGAACTCCGATTATATTCGTATGATTTGAAAATTAATAAGTCTATCGAATATAAAATTAGTTCTAATAATGAACTCGAAATGATTAAAGCGTTACACCGCTGTTGAAATCATTGTACTTCAAACTAGCTTATCCGCTGATTGCTAAATGATAACCAATATCTCACAACTTATTAATTTAAATTAATGTTTAAAAAAGAGATACGACAGTTCTATTTACTGCTTCGGAATCCCTAGCTTCAATATGCAAATCTGCCAATACTCACGTCATTGAGAGTATTAATTCAATGTGCTTATCTAGTTCCGAATCTTGTGGAATTGAAAAGTATAAATTCAACAAATGTGCAACTGAAAACTCCACACACAGCACTCAGAGAGTGTGTGCTTAACAAGTAAAATACATCTGCTATGGAAATATTTAACGAAGACCATCTTTTGCGTTAGTGCTCCGCAATCATCTTTTAATTATTGAAGAGCCATAATCAGCGCCTTTGATTAAAAAGAGCTTATAAAATCGGCGGATCACTTACAAATACACTGTGTTATCGCTTTAATCATTGCAAAGCCTTCCTAAAAAATATTACCATAGGTTAATAAGGGAGCAAAATTTCTTTTATCTGGAGCATCATAGGCAAGGATGTACAAGGTGGCTGAGGAGGAGGGTGCCATATAGAGGCCACGGACTATGGGATGAAGCTTAGGAACGTTGATTATTCAGAGGAACACATTCACAATGCATCCCTTGCATAACGCTTGATGCGCTGGCACGCACTTGCTGATAAATAATACAAGTATACCTGAGCTATGGCCTCGTGTGTTTCAGAACGTAAATGATCAAGCAAAGAACTTTTTGTTAATGTAAGTGCGTCTACCATACTTGAATTTTTCATGTGTGTTTACTACTTATGAGTACCTAACGGACACGATGAAGGTATAATTTAATCCATCTGGGTTTTTTACGTGTCTTTTTCGCTCGTGGAAGTGCACCTATATACCAATAGAGAAAAAATCAAAAAAATTATGGGCTGACCTTTTTTATTTTAACACCACAACCCCAGTTTAATCACCGCTGTGAGAACAGTAGTGTGTTTCACCAGCGATGGACATGGTCCGTTGAGCAGATTTCTATCTCGATTCATCAGATTGCAGTGCGAGTTGGTATAAAACACTTTCGCTAAGACAACTTTGTTCCCCTGGCGAAAAATTTCAAGAAATGAAGTTATCAGCCCCCTGAAATGCATCTGGAATCACCCAAACGTTTTTTTCCCGCTGATGTATATCATTGCTCAAATCTAGTTAAGAAATTTTACGCCTTCTAGAGACGTTTTGGGGGTGAAAAAATATGTTCCAATGCCAACAAAATATGTTCTCAATTCAATGATTGGGCAAGTTAAGTACGTGTCAAATCGGTAAACGAACTCAATAAAGATAAGAAAGTTTCCGTTGAGCTTGGTGAAAATAAAACGTCAATACATGCCGCGAATTAAGTTGCATCTAATTGGCGAGAATTGAAGAAAAATTCCGGTCAAATAGTTATCGTACTGCAAAATCATGTTTCGTGAACACTACTGATTGCCCCAAATTTTACCATTTATCCCATTATCATACTTTAATAGTCAATGAACTTAATAATGACATATCTTTCCTTGGAGAGAAAACACTGACCAACTTGGTATTTGTAGATGCCGTCAGGAGTCAAAAAGTCAACAGCCATTCATGGTGCTCGTACCTTCCTTAGGATTGCTGCATTTTACATTTCCTAAAATATCAGTTGATTCGAACCGGATCTTTATAAATTATAGATGTCGAAGAGAAGCCCATATCTCCACACCGATATCTCGAAGAGAAGCTGTATAAAGGTCCGCAAATTTCGTTAAGTAAAAATATTTTGGTTATAACTAATACGACTTGAGATATTCATGGCTAAGCTGCAAGTATGGTGACGGTAGTAAAAATTGTTTGAGGGATCCAAACTGCTCAGGTACACAAAAACTAGGAAAATTTCTCATGAGACTAGATTCGAGCTCAATTTTCACGTTATCATTCACCTCGGGTGCTGAAGAACTGAAGAGGCTCTTCTTTTGTATGTAGGTATGTAGTATTCCCCCACAACAAACGACCACTTTCCTAGGTTCACAAAACTGTCAAGAACCTTAATTGTACCATGTTGCTTTACTGCCTCATGCAAAAGAAATACTAAATACCAGTATCTCTGACCCCAGTGTAGCTAGTACCTTATGAGATACACTACACTGTGCAACTGTGCATTGTAAACTGATCCCTCAATGCATGGACTGAGCTCACAGTTCTGTATTTGATGAATAATATGATTGAGAAGTGATACACCCTATCCGTGTCTTTTTAAAGCGCTTGCGTGGGAAAATTTTTCTTTAAAATTTATAATTGAAGGGCTTTTTAAATCATCGCTAAAATTTCAATCTTCCCTGCTAAACTTTTACTATTGAGTAATTCAAATATTTAAAATTGTGTCTCATGAAGATTTATTTTTATAGTATTTTAAATGTGATCACGAATCTGACAAACAGGTGAGGATCACTGCTTTACTTCATTTGTAATTTTAACGTAAATTCGCACGTTGCAATGCTAGGCCATTTGACAGTCAGTTTGTATATTCATGCACTTCGAAAAAATTAAATTAATGATAGTTTCATTGAAATTAGGAAACCATTAAGCTGTCGATAAATTTTGACCTTCCTCTTGGCGTGAAATTTCATTTTGATTGATAAGAGAATCGAAGCAGATGCGATTTCAATGCCGTAATTTTGAAATCATGGATGAATGCACGGCACAGCGAAGCTGCCTAGAAATATTTATTTATCAGTTTGTGATTCTGCGCTGTTTGACAAATACTAGTGCGACTTTTGGTGACTACAGCAGGTAGAAATGATGAGTGTAAGTCATGCTTTGAATAAGATGAAACGACAGTATGCTTTTTAAAAGATAAATTACCGAGAAATGGAATGAAAAGAACGGTAAAATGCGCTCCGTCACGTAAAAGTTTAATTAAAACTGACATTCGCAAGCGCTGGGTAAATGTCAGATCACTTAAACGTTTTATAATTCAGTAATCTGCATAAAATATCGAGCATTCGGTGAAATTCAATAGAAACACACTTGCAGTCAAGAAACCCTTCTTTCCCGACCTATGGGAGCTAGAAACACTGGCCTCCAAAGACGTATCAGCTGGCGCATCTCTGTAGGCACCTCGCGACCTTGCAGCCAGTGGGGCTCCACGGAGCATAACTCACGCAGCCGCTGCCAGAGTGCGCGACGACCTTTCGCGTTATCGTACGTCCGACTGACTCAATTATGACGCTCGCCGTCCGGCATCTTCACGCCGGGTGCGCACTGTATGGTAACCACGCTAGATCTCGTGCTGATTACCCTCATTGTCAGGGCAGAATGGGCCTCCGAGCAGCACAGTGATACGCCAGCAAGGTTACTCTGAACGTTGTCGAAGGCCAAGTAGATGAGTTATGAACGGATTTTTCTTTCTGCCGTTAGAGATTGCAAGGGAATTCTAGTTGCCAAGACTAGGTCATCTATTTCACGCTTACCTTTCCTCCTAATTTAGAGGGGAAAAAATATTCTGCGGATAATTCATGAGTATGGTCTGCAAAATTTAAATCTATTTTCAATTACCTTTTTTCCACATTTCGTGTGGATGTCCAGTATCATTACTACGAATTATGAGAAAGCACAAGTCTAAAATTTCAACCGCTTGCGAATGTAGGCAAACTTCTTAATCCCCTTAAAACTTGAACTTATAATATTGAAAGCAAGAATGAAATAAATGTGAATTATTTCTGTTCTAACATCACCTGTTAATTCTCAGCATCTTCTTACTTTCGATTTAATAAATACAAAATAAAATTATTTTTCAGAAGTCTTGCTTAGCAACATGGAACGAAACATGAATGATAGAACATGAGTAATAAATGGAACGAGGCATTGCTAGGTGGTTGTTTAGGATCATAAAAAATCATTGCAAATAATTCTACACTGCTACAACGAATTTTAATTGCTGGTCTTACAGTTCGCATTATTTTATGTTGAAAATCCATTTACTCATAGCAAAAAATCCTTTTAAAATTCAGCCGAGAAGAAGACAGAGAGGATATCAGAGAGCGTCTCTCATTGACGTGATGCAGAACCGATGATATTGTGCAATACGAACAAGTATACTACAATGAAATATGGGGCGTGAAAAGAATTCTTATGATCAATATATGTAGATTGAATTTAAATTTATGTCCAGAGAGTAAGAGGCGGAAGGAATCCGACGTGATGAATGTTTAATTTATTTCACTTTTAAGTAAGCACAAATATTTACGTGTATAAATTGCGTGAGACGTGTTGAAAAATCCTCATTTCTCTGCAAGGTTCTTAAACTATGACCATTTCCTTGAATGACGTCGGCCCGTAGTTGAATTGAGGAAGACGTGACCAAGACTGTCATTAATTCTGAATATTTTTAGTTTGTTTCAATGCAAATGAAGACTATGTTACACAAAGTATTCTTATCAAACTTCATCCTCTTCCTTTTGCAAGCAGCATTTGAATGTTTTTAAACATAGAGTAGGCTAACTAAGGGATATGAATAAGATGAAACGACTGAAGTAATTTATCTCAGTAATTAATCCGCTATTGACTAGGCTATCATAATGCTTAATTGCTTACAATGGTTTACGTACTAATAAAAAACTTCTGTATCGATAAACATTGAATATTAATGCTGTAACAAATTTCATGTATCAAATTTGTGGGAAACTGATTGTTTTTCTTTATTTATTTCTTTCTTAATATTTCATTTAGTCTATGTTTCTATAAATCGTCTCTTCTCCACTTTGTATCACGGGAACCAGAGAATATGGGAAATAAATTAAAGGAATTTTAAATTACGGTGGCTGAACTAGCTTTTCTGTAGGTATCATTCAGTCTCAAAGTAACAAATAATCCGCTTCTATTTGTTGCCCATTCTTTGCCAATGTATTTAGAAATTTGGTGCTTAAGAGTTCACTTTGAGAGTAATTTTTTCTTCGAAGATCACTGGGAAAAATTAGGCCAGTGAAATTCCCTAGCCGCCCCAAATCTCATTTCAAGATGATACACAAGTTGAGCTCAGTTGAGTCATGGTTTTATAGAAAGCAACATAAAACAAACATCGGCATCTTAGGATGCTTTATTTCCAATCAAGCCTGATACATTTGATCTTAAGCATTGGTTTTTCAAATGTCTTATAACTAACACTATATATAGGACACTATGACGGTTCCCCCGTGAAGCCGGTACCCATTTCCGACACCTGGGTTGAGTGGGGTATTGTGCTTGAGCTCTCCCTTATACCCAACGGGGAAAATCGCCGCGCCAGTGCCGGGATACGAACCCTCGTCTCCAACATGCAAGGCCGATCCCTTAACCCCTGTACCACTGCGAACACTGATGCCGCTGGTGATGCAAAATATCCCAACTAAAGCCTACTACTGAGAAGTAAGGCTAATAATTTTTAAACACAATTGAATTCAACGTTTATTTACAAATGATCTTTCCTATGATGCTAATTTAAATTTTATTAATTGAGAAGCTGTGTTTTGGTGTAAATAAAATGAGTGTCAAAACAGTGACAGCACGATTTCCGACATTTTCGTGTCGAGTTCACGAGCGGGTCTACGCACTTTGAGCGCGCAAGAAGGTCATGGTTGAATTCTTTAATTTTTACAGAAATAAATGACCCCTAAAAATACACTACCTCTCATTTGGAGATCTAATTCAGCACTGCTAGAGCGACAGCTCTTTCTTTCTCTCTCTCTCGCTGCCTAATCTACATCTGATTTTGAACATGTGAGCATGGCACACCCACCAAGTGCAGTTCAACGAGACCTTGAACCGTACAGTTCTATACATGGCGTTTGTAGTTTTGTAGTGAATTATGAGACGACTTCTGACACAGAGTTTAATTACGGCGAAAGTACAATTATGGCGAAAATATTCATCGACAGACATTCATTTTATTGAGGATCATCAATATAATTGAGCAAAAACAGCTAGAGCTGCAGTTTCGCAGGGCCAATATGAGCATCTTCAGCTGTTGATTAAAGGGAAGCGAGTTAAGAGGATCATTCTAAACGGTGTCAGCACTTACTCTCTGCAACCAACAGTGTAAACATGCGTTGAGGGACGCATACACACAAAATACGACCTGTGTAAATACCCAACTTGGATTTTCAGTTTTAATTCTCTTGTTTTTTGAAGTAATTTTGCAATTTAGAAATGAAACTTGCCGAAATAGAAATTTATCGGTATCTATATGTATACATAACAGGGAAAATTTTACTACATCAATTGGATTTAATTGCGTGGTTGAAATTCTGGCTTGGAATTATATATCTTCAATTTTTACTCATTTTCTTTGGGATTTACAACAATAGTGTACCTAGAATTTTCTCTCAACCTAACATGTATAATTATTTACACCACATTGTCTTTAGAAAAGGAAGCTTGAAAGGTAGTAAGGTTTCGGACATATACAATATAAAAAAAGAGCTAAATTCATTTCTGCCGGTGGGAATCGGATATCGTACTTGGTATGATAAGAGGGCCGAGCGATTCTGTCATGGTTATTTCATACGCCAGTAAGTAGAGCTGTGAGAAAGATTTGAGAGAATTTTTGTCCTTAACTCGGGGAATTAGAAAGACGTCGAGGCCGTTTATGCTGAACACAGCCTGAAAGTTAGATTCGGAAATCGGGGCCTAAATTTGAAATCTGCGCCTTTAGAAGAGATGAAACTGCTGTAAGAATGAAATAACATGCTCTCGAATTATAAAAGTAGTTAAAGTAAACGTTAAGGAAACGAAAAAGTGCTGAAAGCGAGCTCTCTTGAATTCACAAGATCCTATTGAAGAGGACGTAATGATGAAGTAGGAAACTGACCAGAAAAGTGGCTCAGAAACAACATTGTTATTCAGAAAGTTCATGACGTGAGCGAAAAAGAGTTCGAAACTATGTGCGAATATTTGGATAGTTATGCGCAGTGAGAAGACTTGCAGACTAAGCACGGAAAGGAGAAGATTTATTGGGCTTTAGAAGTGTGATTGAAACACGGTTTGATAAATTATGAAATGCAGAGGAACGGAAAGCTGAATAAAGAGCAGGCTGCTCAGTGTATATGGTATAATAGTTTTGCGTGATAACGATCTTTGAGGAGACTAGAGAGCAGAATTTAGTCTCATTTTGAAGAAGAGACGAAGATACAATTAAAACGTGCTTATGATAATCCAAGGAGCGAATGGGTCGTATGAAATAATTGCAAAATTATTCTGGAGGACGCTGTTGAAAATATTTTCCAGCTGCTGTTGTTGCCAACTCAGATTTAGGATTCTTCTCTAAAGCTAGATAGTTGATATTTCAAATTAAGGTCGAAGTTAACCATTTATTTAACCTAACCTAACGAACTATAGGCACAATCAACTCTGCGTAAAATTTGAGGAATTAAGTCAACAAGTGTTGATATAATAAACAAGTGCCCTGCAATGTGTCCGCCGTACTGCTGGGTAACCTTATACTGCACTCTGGGCGTGACACTCGGGCTTCTGTGCTCTACGACTAATTATTGAGCTAGACGTGTGCACGTAATTTATTTAGATGCTTCTGTTTTTCACTCTGCCTCTGTCTTGGCCACAGAGGCGACGGCAGCAGCGCTAGCACCGAAACATTAGAGTAAGAGATGGAAACGGCCATGTTCTCGAAGGTGCGCTGATGGACCCGCTCGAGCATGCTGATCAAGCCCCATTCGGGGCTAAACTTGTATTGACTGTGTCGCTACTCGAAACAGGATTTGAGGAAGCTTTACCATCTACCAATTTATTTATGGCTCGAATTTCATTTTAGCGTAGGCGACGATCACAGGAAAACTCAGCTAAGTTTATTTAAGGGGCACTAAAATAGTGAAAAGCGCGGGTTGGATGGCACAGCTCGTTACGCTGGCAGAAGCGCCGGCACCTCGATAACGCGCAAGGAGAAGTGTGGCCTTGCTCATGACGGAGAGAGAACCATCACCATAGACAGTAAGGGAAAGGCATGCCTAACCACTAATCTAAACCACAACAGACTCATTCAGCTCCAGTTATTCATTTAGCGACAGGTAGCTTGATTTACTACCGAGGAGGGTTAGTTCCCCAAGGTAAACTGACGAGGACAGACACTATCAGCATTCTCCCAAGAGCGTAACTCAGGAATCCTACACATGCCAGAGGATTGCCAAGTCCCCAGCATGAGTTGAAGGATGAAACTTTCTCAATAAGTTACTGAAGAGAGCAGGATCTCTCTCAAGTAGAGTGATGTGAAGCAGAGACCCCATGCTTCGCAGTGCACAGAAATTCGTCATTTTTCGTTACTGATTATATTTTTCCCTTATCATATATAAAATCACTCTTCAAATTTTCATTTGAAATAAATTCCAAATGCTCAGACACTGAGCACACATCTCCTGCTAGACGAGGAGCACCGCAGTCGCTAGGCTGAATAACCCCGTAACGATGAAATTGTTAGGCTCTGAAACGAACTACTGCGATAATTTTTCTTAAATCGTTTGTGAAATCCAGTGAATGTGAACTTTTCATCAAAACTTCTAGAATATAGGAACAATGTTAGTGATTTCCTAATGTCACTCAGAAAAGACGCTGGACAATCGATGGTTCGCTCGCTCCTCGAGATGCGCTGCAGACATTACCGTGGCTAGATCGGGGTTTCATCGATGTAGCAAATAGTCACTAACATATGTCAGGAAAAAAAAGAAACAGAAATGATGCCATTTATTCATTAAGTAGAGTTCGACAAGAGCAAGACTAGCCAGTTCAACAATGCGTTTAATGTGATATTCACAGCCAATGCAGGTTAGTGTCTCACTCTGAACGTTTTCTCTGAACATCCAGAATGAGAGCTGATACAAAAATACAACCCAAAAGGCGTGAATCGATTATTAAAATCTGAAATAAAATACATGAACACAAAATATCGAAGTAACTAGAGTTCCACATAACGTAACAAACGAAGTAACATAAAATGACCAAACGGAATGTCCGTCACAACTCACAACTCTTCAAGTCTGTAAGAAGTCTTAAAAATATTTTAAAAAACTTTCCTAAAGTTAATTTTTTGAAAATAAACACGTAGAAAGCAGTTAGGAGAAAATTCTGATGAGAGGATGACTGTCTACAAAACAAAACAAGAAGCTGAGCAAAGATAAAACTATATTAAGCCTTCCAAACCATAAGAAAGGTGTTCCCAACAGAGGAAGGAACCATTCAGCATAGAATAAAGAAAATGAGGAATTTATGCACACTGTGTGTCCTCACATCCTGCGCACTGAAGAGAAGTTAATGAAACAAGACAAAATGTGAAGAAATAGCAGCTGTAAACAATGGTAGCGCTGAAGTAAAAAAATGATGTTTCGTAACAAAATAAAACCCTATTATGTTTCAACAAAATGAAGGCCTACCTACCCTCAACTGGGGACCTCACATATTCCTCCTCAGAGCGTAATTTTCCATCAACACAATATTCGTGCCCCCAAAGAGGAGAGCTGAGCAAAACAAAAGACAAGGCAACGTTTCAAGACACAGACAATAATTTTCTGGAGTAGAACATGCGAGGCAAAAAAAAAAGCAAAAACATCCACTCTCACGGCACGGTATGAGATTGATCTGAACAAAGCAAGACACTAAAAGTTAGAATCCTACATGATACATAGGCTGTATAAAAAGTGTTGTTCATGCCTTCACGTGGTGCTATGGTGAACAACTTCAACAGGGCTACTGGCCAACTGCGGGTATTGCCATTGTCAACTACTGCGGTAGAATTTGAATTTTCAGCACGCATCATTCAGTTTCCAGGAAGCAAGAGAGCACGGCCATCGTTAGATGCGTGCAGGCTAGACCTGTATGTTCTCAGTAAGCGCAATATACATCCTTAAAACATAAAAACATTACTAGTACACATTGACGATTACGCAAAATAACCAAGAGTAATAAGACGTAGGGTCATGCCATTTCACGCCAAATTTAATCAATTTTCAAAAATACGGGGACTAAAACAGAGCAGGTTATCGAAGCAACCGACACAGTAAGACGGTTGCAACATAAGCACTCCCTCACGCGTCCAAAGATGAAGAAAATAGATCAGTTGCCTACCTCAACTGCCGACTTTGGTGCTCACCGTCTCTGATTCCGTTGTAGGTGGTGCCTAACACTACCTACGGTACTTAAAAAAATTTTTATAAGTACTGAAGACGCAACAACACTCCTACCAACTTCCTGTTCCATGAACTTGCTGAAGGACAATTTCCTCCAGCTCCTCTGCCAGGCAATCATTATTTCAGGACTTTCACTACCGAAGTTGCATTTGCTGTGATTGTATCAGTAAGACTCGTTTACGAAGATTATTTGCATGTCAAAACAGTAAGATATTTCCCCTCCTTTGAATCAGTGTATTTCCCAGGTAATTTTTGATTGTCCTGATAATTACGGTGCTTAGAGAATACAAAAAATTAAGTTTCATAAACACACAATAAAATTATATTTAGGGTTCCATTTTCAGCGGGATCTCCAGCAATTTGATTAACGCACAAAACACACTGAAGACATTTGAACACACGGATTTTGTAGCAAGAGACGTGTTCAGAGAAAATGCTTCACACGGAAATTCAGCAACTGACATAGTTCAAACAAATATTCCATAGATTGGCCATGGCACGATGTTGACTGATTTGGCAATACATTCCTTTGTCAAACTGCGTGACTTTGATTGTTAATGGAAGGCAAGTGAAAGAAAGATCCCGCAGCGCCACAAGGTAGACAGGGCGCACGGACCTCTTCCTCGCTGCAGCAAGACTGAGCCAGGGCAGTCTCCATGTAGTGAGGACAGCATAAAATGTAGGGGTCTTAAACTGACTCAATCAATAATATTAAATATCACTAACAAAAAAACCATAAATCAGCGACACAGAGAAAGCACTTGAGTTGAAGCACATAAATTACACAACTCACGAAGTCTGTAACGGAGAAGAAGGGTTGTTCGTACTTTTAAAGCTAAATCATCAAATTTCATGACTTGCTCAATAAACGCATCCGAGATGACTTGGCCCACTCAAAACGTTTTTTAATTCATTTTTCGTAGACAGAGGAAGAGAATTAGTTATGGGTTACACCTTTCAAAGAATTAACGCAGATCATTACTTGCATTGATTACTCAGTCCTACGAAAGATTATGTTAAAAGAATTTTTGAGGGTCATTCCATGGCGGTCAATGCCCCAAAAATATTGTGGTACCCAGTAAAGCATGAAGACTACAATCAATCCATGAGTTATAGGAACCTCAACATTTTGGGATAAAAATTAGTTCTCGTTATGTAACAGATAGAACGCTTAATTCAAGTTACGAATAAATGGTAGTAAATTTTGCCCTCTGAATTGAGGTTCTTAAAGAAAGACTGTTCAGCCTATCATTTTGGTCCATTAATTGCGTCGCACCCAGCTACAGGAATGTCATTTGGTCAAAAAAAACTTCGAACAATTAAATACAGCTTTGAGTAAATATCTAATTACAACAGGAACATCATCATCACAGAGTTCGAGGAAAGATGCTTGCTGAACAGGTATGTCTAATCGTAGATCAAAACAAGCTTCTTATATTAACAAATGAAGTGTACTTGCAATTAGCGCCGCAAGGCATGAGTCAGAGCTGTTCCGATTTCGATCAAACATGTACCTGAATACTAAAGGTGCCAAGCTTCAGTGCTTGAGAAATGAAAAAGCAGCTCATATGTAAAACGAGCAATACACATCCAAATGTTTATAGTGTTGCACTCGAACATGAAAAATCTCAAGTGAAATGAAACCCTAAAAAGAATACAGCCCAGAAAAGGTCGTCTTGAAAGACGGAACACAACTTGATATATTGTACATCAGAAGGTTGGCTTGCGAACAGCGAAGTTCAATACTGGGCAGGTCTATCCCAACAGTCATTAGTATTGTGTTGTGCAGTCAAGGAGAGCACTAACTACAAATTGGAATGCAAATATCATTTGATAGAGCGCCTCAAACGTTTCGTCTATTGGTAATTCAATTTCTGCTTCTCTCCATCGCTGGAACCGACACGTACGTGAATGACTAACGCTATAAATTTCACACGCCCGACTAGCAGAAAATACCGCATTTCCCTTACAAAAGCACTATAAAACTCCAGGTCAATTGTCACTCATGTCTTAAAAAATCTCGCGCTAGTTAGTTCATCAGAAATATCCTATCGTCAGTGCTTGGATTCCGCTAGCACCACCACACCATCAGTCCAACCGGTCCAAAGTCCAACCAGATCAAAATGGAGGTAGCGTCGCATTACCGCACCGGCTTCTCTATGAGGTGGATGTAGAAGGCGGGGTGAGGCACGTCTCCAAGCGGCCGGAAGTCACCGTAGACGCTGTGCTGCGCGTCGTTGCCGAACACTTCCAACAAAAGGGAAGTGAACGGCTCCAGGCGGTGAGGGAAGTACGACAGCCGGAACTTGCTGCACACGGGTCGTCATCATTATTATTAGTTCAACCCGCAACACTAGTGATGTCTGACGGACAGCAGGAATAATCAACACATCACGTAAGAAATACTCCCTAGATTACAATGCGTAGACGACGGTGTCATCAAACACGAAATGGCTTGTGTTGAACTGTCTCACACAAGAAAAAACACACACCATACAGGGGTATGCTCGAGATTTCTTCCTGTAAAAAGTTAGCTAAAGCCCATTACAATGTGAACAATTCAGTATTTCTCATGAGTATAAAAGTAATAATATAGCGTGAGGGGGACACTAACAAGGCTAACAGGCACAAATACTCAAGTGATGACGTCCTAAGGGTAATTAAGTTCTGCATTCAGAACAGAATGACGCAGTGAAGAGTTAACTCTACATTTATAGTGCAAGACTCAGATGCGCCCAGTTGCTTAGGCTATGGCCAAGGAATATCACTTCGCGTACGTAACTCTTATGGTCCAGTGATAAAATGGAGTCCCCACCTTACAGATATTGTTATATAATTTTCTAAAGCCTGGTTAACTTCGCTCTATGCGAAATCAACGAAACATCGGAGCTAACAGACCTCTTCTGTAACGTCACAATTTTTTCGGAACAAGCCTGGAGATGTAGATTCAGATTAGATTAGATTATTAGTTAGTTTAAGCCTCCCTATCAGCCACGAAAGCGACCCAAAGAGAGGAAGGAGGAAGGCACCACTTAGTATGAAGGTAAGGAGTGCGGAATCCATGCAGAAAGGGCATAGAAACAGTAAGTTGAGAAAGTTTACGAAGCAAGATCAAGGTCGAAGAAGAAAGTAGTAGGTGCTGAAAAACAGGACAGCAGTGAACCGAAAAAAAGGGTCCTTAATTTGAAAAAAAAAAAAATTCATTTCAACAAAAAAAGGCCTACCTTACACTCAGCTCGGGACCTCACTTTATCCCTCTGGAAGTGCTAATTCCCATTGATACAATAGTTCAATAGTTGTCTCCCCTTGAGGGGGGGAAGAGACATTAGTTCAACTTTTTATTAAGAAGTAACGTCATATTCCATGTTCGCATTAAACCCCCTTCCCTAGTGACTTTTTTTAGAGAGAACAGTTCATTTTCAGACAATTTTACAGCATTTCCAATGATGAATTTTAAAAATAATTTTTGTTGATTTAAATTTTGGAATACTTGATTTCTAAAATTTGTACAAGTTTATTCGGTGCACTCTTAAAATGCAAGTTGAATGAAGACGAATTTATTTGTCCTTGGAGAGCAAAAGAAAAAGTGCAGATTATTTGAAGTTTTGACACTTGACAGAACCAAAAGGAAAAAGTAAAATGGGGTTACGCGCCCAGTTCGGAGACTAATGTGGCTAATAAAAATCTAATAACAGATAGGGCTTGAGGTTTCAGCTGCCCACCCCAAAAAAAGAGGAAGATCGACACCTGAACCTCAAGTGAAACCAAATATAAAAGAGAGCAAAAAAAACTAATATTCTACCCTCTCCTGAAGTAGGACTGATGTAAGTACAAATGAGGGATGGGGTAGTAAAGTTGAAGTTAAAGTTGAAAGTAAAAGTACAGAGGATGTGTTTCGGTCTGTCGGTACAAAATCTGATAGCAAATAGGATTTGACATTATAATTTCCCAGCCCCAAAAAAGAGAGAAGTCCGCACCAACTCACACTGTAATTACATAACTAGGTAAATAAATAAAAGGACAGCTCGTTCTGCCTTAGTAACAAGCCATTGCGAAATGCAAACCTACAGCCTCGATCAGAAACCTGACTGCTGGCAAACGAGCGTGTGTCTAGAACTGAGAGCAATATCGTCCTGCAGTTAGTAGGGCTGTGGGCAACATCGTGGTGGCACGCTCTCACTCACTTCTGCGTGACTTTTTGCAGCCTGCCTCTCTTTTCTCTGTCGGAGTCTGTGGCGTCTCTGAGCTTGTCATCCACCCTCATGACGTAGTCCAGCGTCACCAGCACGGGCTCGCCCTCCGTCACCACCACAGACGTGATGATCGACTCCACGTGCGCACTCTGCCAACGTTACCATTTGATTGGTTTAAGCCTCCCTAACCCCGACAACGATGTCCCAACGAGAGGAAGGCAGCATTTAGTTTCAGTAAGGGATGAGAAATCAATGCACAAGGTGTGGTCCCACGCAAGACACCCTGCACATTTGAACTAGGTTAAGAGAGAAGTTTACGAAGCGAGATAAAAGATGAAGAAAAAAGTTAGAGTTACTGAAAAAACGCCTAAATTGAACCGAAAAAATATAATTTGTACCGTAACAAAAACCTTTCCTAATTTGGTGAAAGGACGGCTAAGTCAACTTGTCACTTGAGACCTCACATCTTCCTTTTTAGTGCGTTAGTCTCCTCTCGCACAATATTCGTATCCCTTAGTCGATGCCACTGGTAACAAGAATGGTTAAAATATAATCTACAGACGTAAAAACATTTATCAAATTAAGTTGCCAAACATTATTAATAAAAGAGTAACTTTCGAATGAACTAATGAAATAAATGAAAGCAACGCCTTCATTTCCACACTGTAAGAATCAAGATCAAGACAGAAAATTGAAAACTCGCATGATACTCTTCGATAAAAACCAGATGGTGTTTCTCATACAATGCGAGTCTCGATAATCTAGGAAATAATGCAGTTAAGATGGGACAGGAGCACACGTACGTACCACAGCAGTTGGTTACGGCTGCTTACTCTGCTGCTTTTGAATCGTACATCAGTTACGTAGTCAGCTCAATGTAACTGGACACGAGTGATGATAAGAACCAAAGTTTCAATTGAGCCGTACTACAGCTAATATGACGGAAAAGAAAGTGTTCTCATCTAAAGGTTTCCTTGACTCTATCTACAGTTCCTAGAGCTATGTATCACACAATCCATCAATAGTTAAAGCGTTGGAACACGGACTAACTCACGGATAATACATATATAGTAGTGTGCTACTATTTTGGAATCTTTATTATTGTTGGTAATTGCGTTTGGTGTGCTCTGGAAAGTAACATCCACGTGCGACCTGTTACACGTAATAGCGAGAGCATGTGGAGGGTTGCCGAGGATAGGTTGAGAGAGTGAGTTCTTGAAGGCTGTAGAGGTCGGTTTGGCTACTTTTGCACTCCTCCGTGAATACTTTCGTCGGTGACTACGTTGTGCGTGATATGGTGAGTCTGAGCAAGGACGAGTAATAAAGGCTAAAGTCCGGTGCTAGAAGACTCCGCCATAAGATAGTCACCGATGTGTGCAGCGGGATTGTATAGTTTCATGTAGCATAGTCACGCCGACCGGTTTTATCGTAAGTGGTATGTTTTAAGAGTAATACCCTGATTTTTACCAATAAACGTAAGTTTCGCATTTTGTTGTTTTCTATGAAGGCCGGATTGAGAATAGCGCCACAAGTTTGGGTCTGGAAAACTAACATGAAGTTGGTGTAAACTCAAAAGAGAAGTTCGGTCGTAATTAGCTTTCAGGTGTTTTGGTAAACCCTTTTGTTGGCGACTGTACCGAAGCCTGGGACGGCTCTGGAGTTTGTTGGCTGAGTCGAGCCGTGGATGCTGTGGAGATAGGTTGATGGATTAAGACGGACCCTGGAGAGCATTGAAAATGCGGTAGCAGCGTTACGACCCGTGCTTTACGTTGGTTAGGCTGGTGGAAGTGGGAGTCGCGCAGCCCAGGTTAATAGAAAATTCCGCGACCCCGACTATCAGAACTACCACACATAGGCAAAAATAGCAATTGGTATTCAATAACCACTTGAGTTGCGATACTATCAGCATAAAAGGCAGGACCCGACTGAGGGCTCAAGAGCAGGCCAAGTTGACGGTTTAAGCAAGTTGTACAGATTTCAGAGAGCTGAATAAAAAATTAAAAACTCATATCACACAATCATGAAATAAAATAGCTGAATGTTATAAAATTACAGCAATGTTTATTTTTAACACACAAAAGAAATCCAATTCAAACAACAAAGCTAGATCTAAATTGGATTAGAGTAGTTAATTCAAGCCACCCTAATCCCAACAAAGATGTTCCAAAGAGAGAAAGAAGAAAAGCCCTATTTAATATGAAGTTTAACACTTCGGTTGTAATGTGGCCACCGGTGGCTACGGAGACAATTTTTACAATGCTGCTGACCGACCGTTGGTGACGAACTCAATTTTCATGAATACTCAATTAAAGCTAAATGAGGGCATAGTTCAGTTAATGGTTGCTATTTTAAAAATTGTTTTTTAAAATTAACTTTAAATTTCAGTTGAATATTGAACTTCAGTTTTACTAACTGCGGTTAAAGTGTTAAAGAGCGGGGAATCTATGCACAAGGAGTGTTCCTACACAAGCCTCCTTACGCTTAGAAACAGTTTGAAAAAAGTTTATGAAACCAGATACAAGTTGAAGATGAAAGTAGTAGGAGCTGAAAACACAGGACAGTAGTGAACCGAAAAAATTTTGTCCTTAACAAAAAAAAAACCAAACGATTTCTATACTTCGACTTTGTCTACTGATACTTCACTCCCAAATTTTACTACTTTTTCTACCTTCAACAGCAAAAGAATTACTACCTATTTTTTACATAACGAATGATGTCCAAGTGTCCAGATGTAAGTAATCGCCTATAATGAGTAGTTTGAGTCAATAATGCATGCAATAACAAAAAAAGGTTAAAAAAATGCCAAGTTTGTTAATACTCACAATACTAAATACAATACTTAATACTAAATGCAGCAACCAACGCATGATTGCAAAAAAATTCCCCAAATTCTTAATGTACTCCTTCCTAAACGGACTCCAACAAATGTTCGGCAAATACCCTGTCTTAACATCTTTCAACAATGAGAGCAACAATTCATCATGTGCAAAAAAAAAAAGGCTGGAAACTAGCAGACACCGGGGGATTGTCAGATCCCCCTACAGGAATATTTCTTATAAACTGAGGTAAATTTCCGATTCTGGGAGAGAGAAATTTTAAAAAATCTTTATTCTCTCTATATAATGTACATTACTTGCAATTTTCAGTGAATTATTTCACTTGAGAATTTTTTACTAACTTGACAGGTAAAGTAGACTCCTGAAGCAAATTTTACCACTTTTTACTTCCTTTTTTACTACTTTACGACCTGGTAGACACCCTGCAGTATACAACCTAAACTTGAGCTTAGGATCTCACATTTGCCCCCTGGGAGAGCCCAAGATTTTGAAGGAAAGTTGACTCATGTTCGTTTCATCAGGTCCCAGAAAAGCCGCGCATCTCACGGATATCTGCGACACAAGGCAACGACAATAGGTCACGACACAACAAGGCAGGGGGCAAGACACGAGGAGGCCTCACGTTGTAGTAAATGTTGCGGCTGGGGGCGGTGCCGCGCTCGAGGATGTCGTCGTAGTTGCGGTGGTCGATGAGCAGCACCCCGCCTGGCTTGAGCATCGAGCAGAAGTTGTCCAGCGCCAGCCTGCACACAGCGACAGCTCAGTGACACGGCCCGTGAAACATTAACTGCCTAAAGTGGCATTGTGACCTATCAGTGGTATTGTGAACCTCACAGTTTGACTTAATTACGCAACATTATTGTGGTGATAAATGTGTGACCTAAAACGATGGATGACAATTTTGAACGGCATGGAAAGTGAGCAGACTATTAACAGAATACGACAAAATTCAAAGGAAGTGAAAGAAAGAGAAGAAAATTAGATTATAGGTTACTTAAAGCCTCCCTAACCGCCACAAAAAGACCGCATCAAAGAGAGGAAGGAGGAAGGCACCATTTAGTATGGAGATAAGAGAATGAGAAATCTATGCAGAAAGAACATAGAAACAGTGAGTTGAGAAAGAAGTTCATGAATTAAGATGAAAGTTGAAGAAGAAAGTCAGAGGCGCTGAAAAACAGGACAGTTGTGAACCGAAAAAAGGTGATCCCGAAAAAGGTGAACCGAAAAAAACATTTGATTAGATTATTAATTAGTTCAAGCCTCCCTATTCGCAACAAAGGCGATCCAAAGAGAGGAAGGAAGAAGGCACCATTTAGTATGGAGTTAAGGAAACGCGGAATCTATGCAGAAAGGGCATAGAAACAGTAAGATGAGAAAGAAGTTCATGAAACAAGATCAAAGTTGAAGAATAAAGTAGTATGTGCTGAAGAAAAAAGAACTGCAGTGAACCGAAAAAAGATGGTTCTTAACATAACAAAAGTATTTTATTTCAACAAAAAGAAGGCCTACCTAACTCTCAGCTCGGGCCCTCACATTTTCCCCCTGGGAGCGCTAATTCCCATAGATACAATAGTTGTATCCCCCTGAGGGGGAAAGAGAAGAAACATTGCGTATATAACTTCATCAAGGTTTGTAGCTAGTAAATGACTAGGTTGCAGACTCCATGCTAGTTTTTAAGTTGTTTAGCCCGAAATAAATGCAAATTTACTATTGAGAATGAATAAGCGTAGAAAAATGTAACAGCAGCGGGATACAAGCCTTACAACTTGAATGAACTTTTCACAAAAACTAACTTATCTGATAAGAGTAAAATGAAAGTATACACAAGATATTTCGTACAAAATGAAGGTTTCGGACATAGGAAGCGGCAGTCCCAAATCATATCAACGAAATTTTACTGTCACTGTCTATCAGGTTGACACGCAGACAAAACACAAAAGTTGGTCAACATTTTTGTAGTTAGCTATGGTAAGGATGTTTCAAAAGCATTTAAAAAATCACTAATGCATACGTATATTTCCCAACTACGAGGATAACTAATCAAATAGAGTTCTCCCATTTTCATACCCAAAATTTAATCCCCGCTCTGCTAGGAAACAAGCAAAAGGTCCTCAATTTTTTTATCATTGGCGGCCTTGCCACTTCATTTTTTAACGTCACCCCAGTTGAAGCGTGTTATGTTTATTTCACTTGAACCCGATCCCACTGAATATTTAGCTAACTGAATTCAATCTATTCCATTTCAACACAAGGAAGGTCTACCTAATTTTTAGCTTGGGACCTAACATATTCCCCCTGGGAACTGTGATTCCCCTAGATAGAATAGTTGTATCCTCCTTGAGGAGGAAAGCACACACAACTGCATCTATAAGGTTTGGTATACTCCCACAGGTAAAATAAAGTAACAGTCCGATGAGGCTCGTTAGTTTAGTAATTTATCGAACTAAGTCAATTTATTGAAGTAACCATTAAATCAAACATCTGCGTTCTACTTTGTCAGTTGATATAATTTTGATTTTATACAATACACCGAGCTGTGTTTTTACGTCTGAAAATGAATAAGAGCTAATACAATGAACAGAGAGCTGAAAAAAATTACCAGTAGCACAATAACCTCCTTCTATGTGCGCAATTAATAACCATCTTCATCTCCAAGGCCCCAACAAACTTTCTGTATCGAACGCTCTGATGTCGCCGATGTCTAAGTAAAATTTTACGGCATCGCGGAGGTACAGCCGGAGGCGTGAGATGAATCATGTTTCAATTGCCTGCACTGCGCGCTGTTTTTCCCGGCGAAAATTTGCATGTTTGAGTGTTTCACAAAATTTTAGCAAAAGTGGCCACCCGCAAAATCGCCAGAGGCCGGATGACCTCTACGGTGACGTCTGTTGTTCGAAAATTTAGTCCATAGCCTTCAAGCATTAACCGGCCACAACCATGGGAAAGGAATAACAACATTGCTGCTAAGATCAATAAGACAACACAGAAATGAACGCAAGACTTTGAGAGGTGTGGAGAGCAGCAGCGCACCTCTGGTTGGTGAAGTCCCGCTCCTCATTGGGCAGGTGAGCGAAGGAGTTCCCGAGACAAATGACGGCGTCAAACTGCTCGAGCCCGTCGATGTCGTCCGGTAGAGTCATCCAGTTGGCCTCTTCTATCTCTGCGCAGCAAATAGTAGAGGTTAATTTAGATGCCGTCAATTCCATATTTACATTAAGTCAAAGCTTTGTTCTTTTTACACTCGTTACAAACTTCATAAATCATACCCTCAAATTATTAAAGGCGGCGCAAAAAAAAGTAAAGGAAAACCTTTCTTTAAACCAAAGTTCAAGCAAATTTAATTTTTGAAGAATCGATGATCCGTTTTTAGGAGTAATATCTAAATATATTCTAACAACTTCGATAGTTGTACTCATTCAAAATTGGCGCATAACAGTTACGATATTAGACGATTCAATAATGGTTATCTAAAAGAAATACAATCGAGAAACGAAAAAGCTGATTTTCCCTCGCAATCAATGTGAAACTAAACACGATGAGATTGGTACAAATAACGATAGCGATCTTCTTAGAGTCGATCCCGTAAGCCTCATGATCTGTAACATTTCAATTTTATCTACGAATTGAAGAGCATCAACGAAAATAAACTTCCAGCCCACGACACACAAGCGCCCCATTGCTGTACACGATGTTTTCGTGTTCTGCGGACGAAATATCTTGAAGTATAAATATAGTAATTGTTCGTGATTATTCTAAATGATAGCCAATCAACCTTAGGATTAGAAATCTCGGTGGCCAGTCAGAAATATAAAACACCATTTTTATATTTTTTTAGCGTCTAGCACCACATGGATGAGAATGCGAGTGTCCGGTATTTGTCATCTTTTAAAATCAAACTTCGTGTAGAGGTAGAAAGCGAATCATCAATAACAGCTTAGATACAATCAACCTCATTAACAATAACACAATGGAACCTCGATAAAGTAGACAGACGTAACAGTCAGAGGCACACAAACAAGCTGGTATTCAAGGTTAACTTATTAATTTAAACAAAATATTATTACAGAGAATTTTAAAACAGTCACATTGATACAACGCAAATCTAATACTTAGCTATATCAGACACTGTGAGAAAGTTGAAAATCACAGCACAATAATATTTAAATGACTAGAGACAAGGTTTGTACCTCGAAATATGTATACACGAGACTAGGTAACACTTCTTCCTGGGTCTGATATATCTTAAGTATTAGATTTGCATTTTATCAATGTGACTGGAATATTATTACGTGAAGTCATGCACCACCAGTACTACCAATCTGAGAAGTCTAGGTACAGTAAGTTCCACCACCATCTAAGACGGCAAGTAGAAACTGAGCGCGCCCCTCACCCCAGGCGTCGAAGGCCGGCTCCTTCCTCCTCTTCCAGCGCGTCTTGAGCGCGTACTTCAGCATCTTGTCGGACAGGTCAACGCTCGTCAGGGTGAAGCCTTCCTCCAGCAGCATCACAGAGTCAATCCTGGGCCAAAAGCGAGGCTTGAAGGCACTTTAATGAACGCGGTTTGAAGCGGTTTATCTTTACTTGGTGCAGTTTTATTTAAAGTTTTCTCATTTAACAGTTTCTGGTTAATACCTTGAACGAGATTTCAATTTTCAAAACGCGCAGTAAACTAGAAGCTCATGCACGGATACTTCATAGCTATAATTAATGTAAAACTACCCTTTCCATTTTAAACGAATTCTTTTGAAATAATAAGTTGGCGATTGCAGCATAATTACATTTTCTAGTAGACTGTCAAAAGGAAAATTGGATAATAAGATCATATGAACTTCTGAAGCTGCTCTCGGTTTTAAGTAACGCTGAAAGTAAAAAAGTTCAACAGCGGCGTTTTTAACAAACGGGGGCTCATCGAAGCGTCTTTGACCCGTTCGCTGCCGCTGGACGCGCGGTTTAATGTTAAGTTAGGCTGTGACTTGTGTCAGAGATTAAAGAAGACTTTACTGCTCGAAAAAATAGTCTCTTTCCTAAGAAGTGTGAAAATGTAATAGCATGATGATATTTTACCTCGTATGCTTAAATCTCGTCTAAAACCCATGTTGAAAAAATTGAAATGCTTTTCATTCACACAGATACGTAAATGAGCAATCTACCTAGTGGTAAATCGGCAGTGAACATGCTACTTTTATCGCTACATCCAGAGTTAACACGCACAAATCGTGTCATTAGACAAGAGCAAATGACACAAATCGTGTCATTAGACAAGAGCAAATGACACAAATCGTGTCATTAGACAAGAGCAAATGAGACAAATCGTGTCATTAAGAAGGGAGCGCTAAATCTTCAAGATTCCCCAGCCAAACGATGCTGCGTTCACTTTGAGACACCATAGTGTGTGAGGCAGCACCAAGAATATGCATATCAATTGCAGCACAATTCACGCAGTACAAAGCACCGACAGCCGTACAGAGCGTGTGGAGGGCAGGGGACACGGTCCAGTAGAGGTAGAGTGACACTCGATCTCCTCCAACGAAGCCAGACAAAGGCAGCTCAGGCTAACCCTCCCAAGTGTGTGTTTCAATACTTTTTACATAGATAGACAGTGCTGTGGAATGTAGTTTGACAAAAATTAAGGTCAGTCTAGCAAATTAAACACTGACAACTCTACAACTGCACGTGAATTCGTACACTAAGTACATAGTCAGTCCTTTAGATGGTTAGCGTTGAGAAGAGAGGTGAGCAATACACGAACACTCCATGCGATGTTTACATTGCTCAAAGTTTAAATTTGCTCGCCTTAAATATAGAGATTTACCTCTAGATGTCCACGACTTCAAAGCGCTCAAATGATCAATGAAAGTTCAAGTTTAATTTGATTTCTTTCAAAATTTGGCGTCGATTTCAAGGACGAATTTAATTTGAAATCTTTTCCTAGATCAATGAACGAATTTTTTCAAATGCAATTTGACAATAACAAAACGGCAAGCCAATAAATAACATCACGTATAAAAATTCAAAAAGAAATTTAAACGTTAGAATTTAACGAAGCACACTTGTACCAATCAGAGCGAGTCGAGCGTCGAATGAAATTCTAGGACATGGAAGCTGCAACGAGTAACTGCAGAGGCACAAATGACCACGTACAGTCACAACTGAACACCTGCACAGGCACACAACTAACCCGGTGCCACATGCAACGTCCAGCACCGTCACGCAGTTGCGCTGCCGCAGTTGACCACTAATGAATTCTCTGAAAAATTGAACGTTGTGTTAACATTACACAGAGTTGAATAAAACATGCACAAATTTTAAGAGTCACAACTGCACAAGAGGAAGTAAGTAAAATAGCGTACTTGCAACGCACACATGTAAACTACGTCAGTTGAGCCTGTGGCTTAAAGAAAGGAAGCTGGCTATAAACAGAACCTCAAGGAAAACAAACAATTAGGCTTCACGGCAAAATCTCCAGTGAAGTTGTAGTAAAGAGCACACCACTTACAAAGCTGGTTAAGTGTGTTTAATTGTCGATAACACGGAACGGAAGAGTTCAACGCTTTCCACGCAACGCACAAACGCAAGTGCGTCTTTTGTACGCGATCTCAGTTGATAACTGTGATCTTCCAAAGCGTAATGATCATTGAAGTGTCAAATCCACGTTAAAATAAGTTACATGTATCCAAGATACACGTATTTCAGTGAGACACTTGTGAGAAACAAATCTTTCATGATGTTGGCTAAGAAATTTTTTGGGAAAATTGCCATGATACGCAAGTTATCATTTTTTTCGAGAACATTATTATGGTCTATGGATAAAAAAAAACGCACCCTGTCATTCTCGTGGCGAGCAAATGCTGTAAAACGAAGACATAAAAAAGTAGGATCAACTTAGGCTCTCCGTTGCAAGAATACAAGACGCAAAACTTTTCGACGTATTCGCTCTTGAAACGTATTTTCCTCACTATTAAAATTATGAAAGAATGAGAGGCATCGATGCAAAGACTTTTCAATCGCATTTGAATTGTTTCAGTTGTCGTACAAGAAGAAAGTCGGTTAATAATCCTTTTCTAGTTTTTCACAATATTGATTTAAATTTACGATGAATTTTCCATTATTTGTGACTTTTCAATAACTTTAAATTCATAAATCATATTTTAACAAGCTGAGATCACTCAATTGAGTAGTTAACATTAAAGCGAGATTGCTTACCAAAAAATATTAGAATCAATATCATTGAAATCACATACGTCGGAACGAAATCCATGCGTCGTTCGTAACTGCAATGGAGCGCCACTGGAAAATAACAATACTCAAACGAATGACAAAAACTATTGAAATTCAGTCAAACAATTGTGAATGGTGAACTACAAACCTGTACACGGCAGTACGTTGGCTCTTATCTCCGATGTAAAGTTCCCAGAGGTGTGCCGCAGTGCCGTCCGAGTATTGGTCTTTGAGACCCGCGGCCGGTATGCCCAGCGACCGGGTGCGATAGATGCGGTTGTCCGACATCTCTACAGCCTTAGTTAATTAATATACGACTCAGAAGTCAGCAGGTGTGCCCAGGAAGTCTACTGGGTAGAACGTACAATAGAAAATATGATCTTAGAGACGTGAAAGTGCAGAGAAGCGCCAACAGCTTCGAGCAAAATTGGACGAAGAGTTGATAAAACTTGCAGTTTTGTTCGAAGTTTAGCGTTGTAGTGATAGCGTTAAACTTTTCACGTGCAACTACTTAAAGTTTTTTGGTACACGTGAATCAATCTGAACGGCAGATAAACGATAGTGAGCAGCAACAGCACGGGCTACAACAAAGAAAAATGAAGACAACGCGCCTTGACGCCTGCTTGCTGTTCTGCAGGCGAGTTTTCACACTACACTGAGCCGCTGGGTTTTCCTCAGCGTTTGCGCGAGTTCTTGGAACTGAAGGTAACTGGAAATTCTCAGAGATGAGCGCCACAGAAACGAATAAGTAAGGAATTGGCGATTTTTCAAGCTAAGAACGTTTGAATTCTGCTCATATTGTTTCAAATTGACATGTTAAGTTCAAGTCTCTGAAAAAAATATTGATGGAAAAGTTTAGCTCCATGAATAACATGCAAGTAAAACTAGGGTAAATCATCTCCACCTTCATGAGAAAGTACGCATTAAAACTTTACCCCCAAAATCCTTTCTTTCCTGATTGATGTCACTGAAATAATCAAATATGTTATCTTCCATAAGTAAAAAATTTTAATGCTTATAAATGGCTGAAAAGAATTATGATTTTCTTGCAATCCCAAGAGACTTATTCTACTTTGACAAACAACATATTACAAGAGGTTTATGAATCACATTTAAGAACTGGAATTCATCATTTTCAGCATGGTTGCCAGAACGTTATTTTTTGGTTATGATTTTTTATTTCAGCCATTCTTCACGTATAATTTGGCCATAAGAATCCCTTACTGAAGAGTGCATTTAAAGAGTCCTCTCTACAGTGAAATTTTACTTAAAATAAGGGCATCATTTCACAATTCTAATAAAAAAGTTAGCAACTTTGGTCCCAGTTGTTGATGGTACTCTTTGATCAGCTACCCTAAGCCCCCTCAATTCTATTTGAATTTGTCAGCATTAATTCCCTAGTAAAGTCTTGATGGAAATAAATCTGGTAATTCTCCCAAATAATCAAAATATTTTAGGAGTCTCCAACAGAAAAAAACTTTATCAGTACGTCAGAAATTTCTCAAGCAGTAGACAATAAGGGAAATGAGGTAGTTTTGAACTAGATAGCTTAAGCATTAGAAACTTCAGCAGTCCTACCTAGAAATTGAAGGTTCTAAAGTAACAGTAAACATAATGTGTGAGATGGTTGGTGATGTAGGTATGTAATATGCCAGCATTTCTAGCTTCACTAGCATCAAGCTAAATTTTCAAACACCATTTCTACTTTGGTGGTACGGACCATTTAATTCTGACATCTATGGTACTATTAGCCAAGTACTGACATGATAATCCAAGAGACAATGGAATTCATTTTTATAATTAAGCAAACTTTTCTTAAAAAAGAACATTTCTCCTTCATATCATGAAGTTCGGAGTAAATCTACCCTCAATAGAAAATCACAGCCAACAGAGAGGACATTCCAATTTAGATTTAGGTCAACACTTGATGACTTTGAAGGAAAAATCCATACTATTGATGAAAAATTCTCTTCAACAAAAAGCTGAAAATGAATGATACAAATAAAAAATTAGATGACTTTCAGAACACCAAAATATGTCTATGCAAGTTGCAGTAACAATTACCCCTTCTGCTGATTCCTGCCCAGCATTTGCAGTTTACTCAAAATACAGTCAACAGTGTAATGTTTTCATCAAATTTAAAAATATTTTATTTTCAAGTTGAAAAATTTGTCAAAATTAGCATATTGATGAATACACCTAAAATAGAAAATTTCAGGACGTTGTTGATAATGCTAAGAGTTACCGGCTAACAAGACTTTGTTGACATAATTAAAAACAAACTACGCAGCTTAATGCCACTAACAAGCAAAAACTTCTTCGGAAATTCAGTTCAATTCAACCAGGTGGAAGCAAGATAAATTTGGACTTGAAAGTAAATTTGGTACTTGAAGCCATAGTGCTTGTGTAGGCTCTGAATACCTGCCTGAAACTCATGAAGAATACAAAAGCTTTGTGGAATGTGAAGTTCAAGCTGATAGTGAGCTTGATGTTTCTGCCTTGAGGTAAGGAACTGAGCCACAATGACCCACTATTTGAGTGTATATAAAGCTGCTGGTGTAATCCAAAAAATCTATTATTAAACCTGATAATTTAGAATTTCTGATTATAGTTCTCAAAGATTTAAAAATCTAATACATTAATATATGATATAACATATGCTAAATTCATTCATTTGAAATTTTTTAATAACTTGTTCTACTTAAAAGCTACATAATTCTAGTGGTAAGTAGGTTCAATATATTTGTTTTGTACAATATGATTCAGACTTAATTTTGTCATGCATACAATGCCAAAGTTTACGATAGCTTCCTAAATTATTTCATTTATTGTAGATGATGAAAACATATTTCATGTCATAGGTGAAAATCAACAAGTTTCTCAGGAGTATTTGGTCAATAACCTGCTTTTTCTATCACCAATAGGACTAATTAACTGAATAAAGTAGGTTTGGCAGCTAGGCAGTGGAACACTATAGTTTATAACCATTAGTTAGAAATACCACAATGGTGCCAGTGGCACAAAGTCTTGCAGTACATTACAGACAGCAGAGGCATGAAATCACAGCTCAGCAGTGGCAGAAAAAAATGAAGATATTCATCTGGAAAAACAACTAAATAATATTTTAGGGCAGTGGCAATGATGATGAATTGAGCTATTATGATAATGCTGAGTTATAAATGATGATATTATGGCATTGAAGGTAGGAACAATATTGGCATAGGTTGATAGTTTGGCACTTGAAACAAAAACTAACTGAAGCATTTTCTATTGACATCAGAGACAGATTTAACATTAGCCATAGGCAATCAACTCATGGATTTTGACATGTGCAACAGTTTAATAACTTTCCTCAAAAATCTATCAAGGCCAAGAAAGGAAAAGTGATTAAATTATAGAAGAATTTAATTTTGCCTTTATAAAAATCACAAGCAACCCTGATATTTACAGTTTTACATGCATATCATTCAATTATAAACAAATTATACCAAAAACTGTTCTTATTTAGTAACCTAACACATACGTTATGCCAGGAACACATGCAAAATTAGCAAACCAAGTCGCACAGCTCCTGAATCCGGTACTACACCTAACCTAGCCAATGATATTAAACACCACGGTATGTCATAGTTAACACACTACACTGTTCAGAACTTGTTACTATCATGTCTTAAAGGTTATCATCGGTGTCACCATGAATTTAAAATGTCATAATTGAACATTTTAATGCATGCCAAACATTTTCAATTAAAAAAATTCCACTGAGAGTAAACCGAAAAGATAAAAATTGTTTTAAAAGCGTTAATTACCATGTACGTAAACCATTCGTTTTTTGTTACCTACATTATTGAATTACGCCTATCAAGCAGTTTCTAATTTCACGTTTTTTACAATAAAAATGCTATCAAAAAACTCGCTTAGAACATATAAAAATCCCAAATACACGTGTGAAATAATTTAAGCATTACTGAAGACGTATTAGATTTTTCGAAGTACCATTATGACACAGACATAGTACATGACACAATGCTTTTTATCAAAGGGGGAATGTTTACCGATCAAAATAGTTTAACTGTAAAATACAGAGCTACGACATTTTTTCGTGTTTCATCTTCAACTTTTGTGTTGTCTACGCAAAATTCGATCGCCAAATTAATTATTAAAGCCCTCTCGTAATAAAAATCATCTATTTTGTTTTGTTAGATCACCACAAAGAGCGATTCTAAAAAAAATTAGCGATTCGTGACTGCCAGTATAAAACTATAACTTGAAGGTTAAACCAAGCTACCTTTTTCACAGTTCGCCTACTTCCATAACTATCCCGAATATTTATATGTACGCTTACAATTTCTTAAATTACTTCCAAAACATTAAAGTTGATGGAAAAAGTGGAATTTTTGGTTTGTCCAATATCGTGTTCATTTAAATTGACTTCAGTTTCTGAATTTCTTCAGAACTAATTAATTCAGTTAGTCTTCATCGTTTATATCACTGCTGTCATGTTCACCTTACATTCACCATAAAATGTGTACTAAGGACATCGAGTGGAAGAAGAGAACGGGATTGCACTTCTACTACAGACGCACAAAACCTCACTGTCATGCACCATGCTGTTATGCCACTTCACAGCTTCAAGCAAAGAGCCTACGGCCTTGAGAGCTTCAGCTGATACAACGGCTTTCCAGCAGTCTGAGTAAGAGTAGCTCTTGGTTGCGTAAGCGCAAATAATCGAGATAAAAAAGACCCGCATACATGCTATTAACGCTTTGTATGGAAGTCATCTCGCTGTTCTAAAAACTTCCTCAATCATTGCAATGTTGTATAGCACTTAACGTATTTACGAAGTAAAACAAAACTAAAAAAAATTTTAGAATTTATCCCTTCAATTCTTAGTTTCGGGTTTGGGTATCACTTGTACAATAATTTTACAGGATTTCCTGCATTAGTTTCACTTTTATAACTTTAAGCTTTCTTCGTTCTTGAACCTAATTCTAAGACTATATTAGATTAATTATAAACCTTAAGTAGCACTTCAGAACTTAAAATTAAATTTAGCTACAGATAATTTAGCAAATTCATTTAATACCTAAAAATTTCTAAAACCAAGCTCTAGCGGTGGCTTGTCTTTGGTTTGTACTGTAGTTTACTTTCTCTGAATACGACAAGCTGAACGCACCATTTCAGTCAAGCCAAACTTACGTAGCTAATTTTCTGGACGGCCAAGACAGATCGCCTCCAACCTCCAACCAGCAAACTTCTTCCATCAACTGTAATACTTCTACAACTAAGCCTAGCTAGCCTTCACTGTGCATCGGCCGCGGAACCTCCCCTGCAACCAACTCTGGGGCGCCGGTGGCTTTTCGTTCACTTCGCCGCCTTTCCATTCCATCGAGGACCGAGCGGACGGAAGATGAGGGGCTGTGGCGCCTTCCTTGCTGCTGACTGCACCACTCACCGTCCACTCTCCGGACTGCGCTTCTCGGCATGTCATGAAGCTCTTTCTTTTCACTCTCAATTTGTAACATTACCGAACTTGTCATCTCTTTATTATTGTAAAGCATT
>JACJUY010000021.1:251481-278202 GCA_014220935.1 Platorchestia sp. MABIK
GCTTGAAAACTATGACTTGCCTTGGGGCTTAAAAACCATGACTTGCCTTGGGGCTTAAAAACTATGACTTGCCTTGGGGCTTAAAAACCATGACTTGCCTTGGGGCTTAAAAACTATGACTTGCCTTGGGGCTTAAAAACTATGACTTGCCTTGGGGCTTAAAAACTATGACTTGCCTTGGGGCTTAAAAACTATGACTTGCCTTGGGGCTTAAAAACTATAACTTGCCTTGGGGCTTAAAAACTATAACTTGCCTTGAGGCTTAAAAACTATAACTTGCCTTGGGGCTTAAAAACTATAACTTGCCTTGGGGTTTAAAAACTATAACTTGCCTTGGGGTTTAAAAACTTTAACGTGCCTTTGGGCCTAAAAACTATAACTTGCCTTGGGGCTTAAAAACTATAACTTGCCTTGGGGCCTAAAAACTATAACTTGCCTTGGGGCTTAAAAACTATAACTTGCCTTGGGGCTTAAAAACTATAACTTGCCTTGGGGCTTAAAAACTATAACTTGCCTTGGGGCTTAAAAACTATAACTTGCCTTGGGGCCTAAAAACTGTAACATGCCTTGGGGCTTAAAAACTATAACTTACTGTGTAACGATAACTGTACTAAACCTAAGATTAAATTGAATCGTAACCAACTGCAACTAACTCTACAGAGCACGGCTTGCTTCCTTTGACGGCACAGTCGCAGACCGCAAGTCCAACGCCCGCCTGTCTACTTGAAGCCCGGCTCTGAAGAGTTCATAGTTTTTGTTGCCTTTATTTTTAGTGGTTAATGCTTCTCGTTCAAATGTCGGTCCGACATTTCTCGCAATAAACAGACAATTTTTCCTATTACTGGATTCCGTTTGATTACTCTCCTTTATTAATCAACTTTTTTCTATATCACTGGTCGTGCTGAGCTTCGATTTTAAGACGTAACTTTCAAGTAAATTTTTTCCTTGGGTGAAGATCGTTATTAACGTTAGGATAAGTTCTAAGTACTGATGCCGCTTGAGATAAATAATCGTTAGGTGATAAATGTTTTACTGTCACGATAAGTGATTCAAAAATACTATTCATACGTTAGTGATGAAATAATCGACGATTTGACCTGGTAAGTTCTTCGTTTAAAATAGATGAATTTCATAGCCAAAGTGGTGCTCAATGGTAAATTCAAGGAGCGATCATGCAACCCCCTTTCCGATGAAAACTTGGCTGAACTCTTATTCAAGAAAGATTTCTCATTTAGAAGCCTAATACATATTTTCCTTTTTATGTTTCCCTCAGAGTAATGCCGATAGTGTACAATTCCTTCCATCCGCAGTGTAATGAATCGAAAGCCGAATTGGAGAAATGATGTCTTCATTAACTACCGGTCATCAATGTCTCGCTTCTGACGCTTGGGAGCAAATTATGACAGCGTTATTTAGGAGATAGTCAATTTAACGAATTGATCCATTCGAGTCGTAAATTTTTTTGTTACACATTGTGCTACAATCTTTTTCTTGCTTCCGACTCCGTCAGCATACCTGATGTTGGCAATATCATGAATGAGTTGTGTGTAAAAAAAATTTTCCGAGCTAGTTACCTTGTGCTGCATACTAGTCGTAGTTGAGACGTGAACATGTAAAGATATGCAGAGCTGTGCGCGCTAGTGAAGCAAACTAGCGGCGCTAGCGCTAACATGTGAAATACTAGCAGTGCTAGCGCTAAACATTTCAAAACCTACTAGCGCTAGTTTTCAGCATATATATATATATATGCTATGTACTATATACATTATTTTTATGTACTATGTGGCAAATATTCTGAAACATTCATTCTAGTGCTGGGAAAGATAAGATGTGAAAGATATGAAGAGTAAGATAAAAAGAAAATGTAATTAATACTGCATTCGATGTGAAAGAAATCAAAGAATTGTGCCATACAGATTTTCCATTTAATTAGAAAATACTGGAAGTAACACACTAGATAATGGGACAAAAACATAATTCAAAGCAACTTATTCCTTTAATATAGAACTGCTATAAATAAACTGAACTCTTCACTGGTATTCAGTATCGTTAGGGACTACCCGGTTCATGGCCCTTGTTCAATTTGAGGAGCATTTGGTGTTCAGAAATTTCGTCTGTGAGTCTTGAGCGCTTTGTCCTCAAGATATCATTTCCAGTCGAAAAGATTTTTCCAGCAGCAGCGCTAGCAGGAACGGAGTTATTCAGCTGAATGAACAACTTCTTGAAGTTTTCTGATGGAAATGAGCTGCTAACAAGCTGGGCGCCATCCTGCGTACAGTTGCAAGTTCATTGAGTCAAGAAAACGGATACTTCCTCGCGTGCAGTTTTTGTTGGCGGAGATTTTCGGTGGTCGCTTACGTTGAAGCACTTGAAGAAGTCAACGTCTTCATCATCTTTTGTGCGCGAAGTAGCTGCTTCCGCTGTGCCTCCGAATTCAAGAGCAGTCACAAGTTTATTAGTCATAAGTATCTTCACTCTTTCTTTCTTCATCTATCCAAGCAGTTCTAAAAGCAGGATGAAAAGTCGATGCTAGGACGTAAAGTCTATATTGCAGCACGGCCACCGCTTGATGTGCAGAGCGTTGGTGCGTTGCTGCCTTAATAAGCTCGTTGAAACACGCTCCAACGTTTGCGACCGTCATTTACAAACACTTCCGTTGCGTCTGAATAATCCCAAAACGTGTTGTACACATTGTTCAACTTGTTTGAAAATCATTCCAGATTCCAATTACATAAATACGCTCTTATACTATGATTTTAATCCACGTTACTAATTACTCTGTGAAAAATACTAGCGACTAGTGCTTGACATTTGCTAAAAACCAAGCGGCGCTACTAGCGTCGCTAGTTACAAGTCTGTCTAAAGATAGGTTAGAATTTCTTACACGTTGACTTTTTAGTTTTTGGCGCAAAACTAATTACATCCTCCTATTTTTAGTCTCCTAATTATTCCCTATTGTTCCAAAAGCCTAAGCTACTTATTTCGACTTATTAATGTAAGCGGGCCCAAAGAAAAGCGTTTATCCTCTTAAATGTTTGTTCAACCATTGATATGACTGTTATGACACCAATGTGTACTTACCAATTAGGAATATATATGTTAAAATATTCTAATAACCAATATTCTATAGTTCATGTGCGAACTTGTTTTGAAATAACCTGTTTTTCTTTTTCTTTTTTGTCCTTCATTTGCCATTGGACAGAAAGCTCTAACAATATCAGGCGCCATACTGTGGAATAAACTTCCACAGAGGAGCAAAATCCCTCCAACAATGAACGAATTTAAAACCAAAATAGCACGTCATTTTTTGTCTCAACAATAACTGTATGCTGCTGTACTCACTAAAGAAGCAGTTAAGAAATTTTTTCGCTCATTGCCCGACATTACTAAGGTTTCGACCCAAATTTTTTCATTTTGTTACAAGGCATGTCATCGCTTGTATGCTAGTTCGCATCATGTACTAACGCGCAGCAGTTAGTGCAAAATTGCTGAACAAGCGACTTACATTTTTGATATAAATCCTGTATTTTTTCTATTAACCATCAATTTGTTACGTTACTTAACATCACAACTTTTAAAATGTTGTCAAGCATTCTTGTAGGAAATATCATGAATTTGTATCGTGGTTTAAAGCATGTCCTTTGAGGCAGTTAACTTTGTTCTATTTTGACAGGTTCGAACGGAAAGATAGTTGCGAACATTTGTCAATTCGACCATTTAGTTTTGAATACTGAATTATCTACATCCAACCCTCACACTTTCAACATTATTCCCTGATATCGCAGAAGCCGAAGCTCGAATGTTAAAGTACGTGAAGACTGTCATAAGCGTTATACCCCACTGCTTCCGCAATATTTCGTTTATTACATTCTTTCATTAACAAAAACAAACTTTGATTAACTTGCCATTGGAATACATTTATCTGTTTTTCTCTTAATTTCTTGTACAAACATTGACATGATATGTTATGACAGACACATATTCTAATCAACTAAGGATCTTTATGTTAACGCATTCAATGTAATTCATGTTATCTATCAACTTTATTAGACATTAACCGTTTTCTTCTTATTCATGTCTTATTTTGTTTTGTATTCTCGCACAGCAATTTCTCGTACGTGATGTTCGTGAGTATATTAGGACAGCATTATTCAAGTAGTCAATTTGGCGAATTGTTGCAACCGTTTTGTAAAATGTTCTGGTCAGTATTATACAACAATCCTTTTTATGCTTATGACTCCAGTGAACACCTAGGTGTGCAAACATTTTTTATGTAAGAAATATCATAAATTTGCGGAGTGGCAAAAAATTTTTCCATGCTAGTTGATACGAGTTGATACGTAAGAACGAAAAGATAGTTCTGAATTCTGAGCGGATTCCAGGGGGCACGCCAGACTCCGCAGTAATGCCTGATTTTTCCCAGTAATATTTTCGAAAAGAGAGTGAACTTTCACTGTTGAATAAGTTTGAAGACCTATTTACTATATTCTTTGTTGTCAGCTCTCTTCTACCAGTGCAACTGCACACAATTTCCCCTGACATTGACTCTACCAAACCCCTTCACTCTTAACACGGTGTGTTGTATGAACGTGTACATGTCTCGTTGCGATGACTTTATGCATCATCTCATAGTGGTGTGAGAAATTATAGCCTCTGATTGGTCACACCAGAACAGTGCCTCAGAATCAGCCTCGCATTCAAAATCTAGTGTCAAAGAAACATTCCCAAAAGTCCCACTAATTCTTTTTTTTACATCTAATAACAATGAAGCAATATCAAATATGTCAATGATGTAATTGGTTCATATTAAATCGAATAGAATCAATAGATCTGAACAAGTCAGTGGTTTACTTTAACCGCAACCTTATAAAAAAACTTAAAAATGAAAAAAATTTTGAGAAAATTTATCATCTTTACTAAGAATACGTTTTGGAGTACCGCTCTATCATTGGTTCAAATAACAGAAATCATTACGTCTGAAATAAAAGATCAAAGTGTAATGAATTGTAGGTACTAAAGATGTTTCACGAGAGTAAAAATACCAAGCATGCCACAGAAAAACAAAAACAAAACAAGAAAGCACAAAGACCACTCGTAAAAAAAACAAGTATGTAATAAAATTGAGTTGGTAATGACGAGGTTTCTACCTATTCACTATTTGTAAAGGGTAAGAACAGTCCATATTGTTCAGATCAGGGTTTCGCTTGAAAATATGCAAGAACTCTAAAATCCTGAGGTCATACGGGGCCGAAGCATAGTATAAAAATTTTTAAAAATCAGCAGGAGATATAGTGACATTGCATTTTTCTGCATGATTTCGCACTGCAGAATGCGATGGGTGTGCTAGTTGATCTCCAGTACGGAAGCTTCTACCTCTGTGTTCCGCCGCTCTGATAAAGAAATTTCGCTACGTCATGCTGACGTACGAAGATGCGCACTGCACACAACTTTAAGAGTACACCAAAGAGGCTCGCATATCACTGGGAAGTGTATCTTTGTGCCGAGAAAAAGAAGCAACCTAGTATTTTTACTCTCATAATATATTTTTAGTAAATGCAATTCATTGTACTTTGATCTTTTATTTCAGAAGTAATGATTTTCGTTTTTTGAACTGATGCAGGAGCATGCAGGACTCCGAAACGTACTCTTAGTGAAGATGATAAATTTTCTTGGATTTTTTTTCGTTTTTAAATTTCTTAATCAATAGATTCAATCGAAAATCTATGTTTTTTTGTTTCTGCCTTAACTTAAGCGTCCTATTTATTTAAAAACCCAGAGGGGGGCCCAAAGGAAAAAATGCATCCTTAAAGGGGGGCGTGGGAGTGAAAAGGTTAAGAACCACTGCTCTACACACTGCTCAGTTGCAATGATCTGCACCAAATGAGGCAAGTGTAGGAGTTATGATACCTGCATAATACTCTTCTCTCCCGCAATAATTTTAGCCATTATGGTGGGAGTAAAACTCCATTAAACGTCACGTGGGTAACTTAGAGAATTGTTCAAGCGATCAGGGATATGATATACAAAAGTGTCTCCTTTGAAAACAATGCCAACTATGCATAATGCGTGTTATCACTGCACCCAAGTTTACCATGCTGCATAAATTGACGAGCAAGTACGGTCACCACGAACACATTTAATTATATTATAAGTTAGTTCAAGCCTCTCTAGCCATTGCAAAGGTGTTCCCAGGTGAGGAAAGACGAGGGCTCCATTTTTACATGATAGTAAAGAAACAGGGAAACTACATTATGAGCAGGGCTTTTCTAAACACTCAACGTTTGGAAAAAACAAATGCAAGATTTAAAAAAGTTCATGAAAAACGATCAATGTTGAAAAAGAAAACAATTTGTGTTAGAATGAAGGACAGCAGAAAACCGGAAAATGATGGTCCCTATTAAAATAAAAACCTTTTCTAATTCAACAAAAGAACGGCTTACCTCACCCTTAGTTTGGGACCTCAAGTTTCCTCATGGGAGGGTTGGTTCTCATGGAATATGTAGAGACATAGTCGCTTACGCCTGAAAATGGTATATCATAACTACAAAAACTAAGTTGTTCGTTTACTACCGGACGCAAATGTGCATGCTGCAACGCATAGGTATTTATTATAAACGATTGTAGGATTCAGGGCTGTTAATAAAATGTAAACGAGGGATGGAGATCTCTAAGAGTTTGATAGATATTTCTAAGTTTGAGTTGAGCAGTTTAAAATTCATTTTTACTTCAATACAGCTAATTATGAAATGGAATTTTACCATTTTTCTTGTTCCCTTTTAAACGTGAAATAATCTTAAAGTGGATATTGCTGCATCTGATTTGAAAACAATGTAAATTGAGGTAATTAGTTCGCGAGACGAAAAATTTGTGAATTCCAGTCGTGTGGTCGTGTGGATTGAAGATAAATAATTTGGTACGCTCGATAAGACAGTGAATTTACTTTACTTTACTTTTATTTGTACCAAATCTTTGCATCATAAACTGAAGGAAGAGACTCGTCAAGAGAGTCAACGTATTCAAACGAACTCAGAATAGTTAGCATTTTTCTTAGATAAGGAACATAACATGTTTCTAAATGGAACAAATTTTGACCTCCATGCTTCATTTAAATAACGCTTAACATAATTGAATGTTTGAATAATTATGCATAATTAATTTCAGCATTCGCCTAGTTTCATAACGTCTTTTAATATTGCTGTTGTTTTTTCCATACGCAGAGTGTTAAGAGAAGCCTTGCTATTAAAATTATGAATAGCTTAAATTATGCATCCTACTTGTAGTTACAATTTCTAGTATGGCATTGCAAAGTTCTATTTAGAAATTCAGCGTGAAATATTTCTAGAAAGTAAAGTGAAGTCCATTCTAATGATCCGTTCATGTCTTACCCAGCGAACAGAATTCTTCTGGTATGTCCTCTTGCCAATGAGAAAGGTTGTTAAACTATTTCCGAACAGGAAAACGGGATGAAAAAAATAAACATTAATCTAGTTTGAAAATAAACAGAAAACCAATTTACCTCAAGCGGGCCAATTGTAGAGAACGTATTTAACCTTAGAAAGTGAATGTCATGTGCAATTCCAACTAAAGCTATAACATACTGTAAATTACGTGACCTGTAAGCTGTCCTCATAAAGCATGAGATTTGGGGGAGCGTTGTGGTCTGCTGTGGATGTACTGGAACACGTGTATATTTTATTGCTCGCAGCTCAGGAGGAAACACCAAAATTAAAAGCCGGTCAGCTCAGTGCATTCATAGTGTGTGGGTCTTAATTACAGTCTCATTTAGAACCCGAAAACAACAAAATATAATGGGAAAATCGTATACACATAACACTTTTCCTCGCAAAATTTCCAACCAGAACATGTGGTTGATACAAGACGCTTACCTGAATTGCCGAACTCTTTTTCATCAGGGATTTATATATCCCCTGAGGTCAACTTGACTGATTGCTTTATCTGAAGAAGAGCACCATGAGATTACATTGAAGTTGCAAATGAAGTCGCACTGTACCGTTTTTCCTGAGTACGTGATGTTGAGCAAAGCATTCATTTATTGATGGCAAAAGACGAGATATTGTAGTGTGGCAGCGAAAGTTATCAACTTGTTTGTTATCAACTCAGCTGTTGATAACAAACTAGATACAACCAGATCGAGACAGATTTTTCTAGACTACAGGAAAGAATGTAGTTTTGGGATCGCCCATGGAACATTTAAAATATATCTCATTTACGATGCTGAAACAATTAATCTTCTCGAAATAAAAACATCTCTGTGGGGTGGGCTTTCAATTTACAGTAGATATGTCAATAAAACATAGTTTGTCCACCGACACATAGTTTACCCATGTCAAATTTGTTTAGGTGTCCCTTATGAATTAGAAATACTTTTTTAGAAAATTGTCGCCACTGTCTTCATTGCATCGTGTCCTGTAAGAAATGGACGAGTTATAGCAAAACAGATTTTTGAAGATTCATTGAACCCACATTTATGCTAAAGCCCAATAACTTTTGGCCACGAAGCAAACCTGTATTTTCACAATGCCCTTTCTGTGAAACGTTAGATATTTTTTTACGAGGAGGACATGCCTAACGCCTGAGTTGGGCTAAAGAACATCAGCCTAAGATATTGGTTAAGTTCATTGGTTCCCAAACTGGGGATGAATACCCCAGAGGGTAATTTAATAATTTTCGATGGTAAAGGGGGTGATTAAACAAATGAGAATTTTTTAAAACAAGAAAATATGTTTTCCCTTGTAAAAGATTTTGTATTAGTTCAGTCTCAGTGTGTAATGTTTTACAGTAAACTTATTATGATGAAGATATAAAATTAATTGGAACCACAAAAAATATCAAAAAATAATGTACATTTTTAAAAAAGAATAAAAATGCATTAAAAATCCAACAGTATCTTTACAAGTCTCCTTCGAGACCCAACTCTCCGATGGGTTCTCAATCGCGATTCAATCAGATAATGAAACATAATCAATTCGTAATCAAGCTCACTGACTTTTTTTCCAGAGATGATTATACATAGAGCACAACTGTTCAAGTCACTCGCAAAAAATCATGCATTCTCTAGCGATTAGTTGGCTGTAACAAACAGAAAGTACTGGCCCGAAATGTTCCACTTGCCAGGCTATCACTCTCAACTACGAAATCAAGATTTTCTCAACTATCTTCAAGCAATTAATTTCACCCACCCTAATAATGTTCTTGACTTTTTAACAACGGTCGTTAGAGATTCATAATGTTCAAATATCACATGCAAAAGAAAGTTTCTCTAGTATTTTAATTCAGCAATATATATACCAAAGTTAACAGCGTTGAGTGATGTAAATAACAAGCTTGAAGTGGAATGTTTGTGAGGGTAACATGCTGAAAAGTTTGGGAACCCGTGGCCTGGTGTTTTTTCTTGGCTTGGAGCCCGAAGTTCGGACCATGACTATACGGTAAGTTATGCTGTTAGATGTGTTTGAGTAGCAAAAAAAAAGGAAAAAATTCACAGATATTTTCAATCTTTAATTACTACTGATTTGTTCAATCTTCATAATTAGTGTTTCATAAGGCCAGTTTTACTGAAAGAATTTTTAGGGATCTGCAGGATAGTAATTGAGGTGGGGGCGCTGAAACAAAAGCCAACCAATCATCAAAGAGTGAGGGACATTTTTATGAGTGTCTCAAATACGAGTAGTTATGCTGTTCTGTAATACTAATATGCTTGGCAAAACTGTCAGTGGATATGGTCACAAATAGATTAAGCGAGGTAACGTAATTGAATTATAAGTTGAAGAAATAAATACAAGAGTTCTTTACTGAAATCATTCCAATTTGTCTGCTTGATATTCACCCTGCTATGCCTTCTTTTGATGCGAAAAAAGACAAGAAATCGTTAGTCCCACTTTTCATTTGGCAATCATTATGCAAGTTACTGAAACAATTTAAATACTCTGCTAGGGTGTTTTCCACCTAAGATAAATAATGATCATGCTCTGGTTTTAAAACGTTTCAAAAAATAAAAGTTTTTGAACACTTAGCGGTCTTTTTTATGTTCTCCTACTCAATGCTAGCCTCATCAGATAGCTATGTTTGCGTTGAACACTGTGGGTGGCTTGATTTTTCGTCACACTCAGAGTGAATTTCGTTCAGCTTAAGACAAGGATATCTGTAAAAAGTTTTTTGATACTACGAAAGACATGTATAGTGGCATAAAAATGTGCAGTGTTTTGTGAGCGCAATCGGTTGCACTGCTGTTCGTATACGTGAGCAGAAATCTTGATTTTTATAAACTCAGTGTTTTGGACGAAATTAGTACCTGTGTTGAGGCAAGACGGTTGTGTAATACTCAACATAAAAATTTACTTTTCAAATCCCCAAAACGATTAAATGTGTTCTCTGGAAAAATTGAAAAGTGAAACCGTGTTCGGTATTTACCAGCGCCCAGAAATTATCTAAATTTCAATAAAAAATACTCTATAGAAAGTGCTCCACTCCTTAAAAATAGAGAATAGTAGCAAGAGGAGCAAATTCATAATGTTAGTAGCTTCATGAAAATATTTTATCAATCAATACTGAACGCAAATTAATTTAATCCAATTTATTCTAGCCGATATTTTAGAAAAAATGTTTGCTGCTGCAATTTTGAAGGTTCCATTTGACTTATTTCCCACTTCAAAGAAGCTCAATCGTAATGGAAAGAGAATTCAAGAAAGTAAATAAAAATCCAGTCGCTCCAGAAAATATTTGGAATGATCATGAATGTGGTAAGCATGGATGTATTGAGAGCTTTTGTGTGTTGTAAAGAATTGTCCGTGTCCGTGTTCTGTAAAATAGACGACCTCAATGTGTAACATTCGATTTTATTCTTGTTCGTGTAAGATTAACTTGAATCGTAATGTTTTTATTAGAGCTCTACATTCTTTGATTAATTTTTAGTTGGTGAATTTCTATATTCCACATTTAAGGATTACAGCAAATTACAGTGTAAAATTTATTAGAACGTCAGGTAAGTTTCATTTGAGAGGATATTCATGATAAATTAACAGCTAGATGAGGAAAGTAATTTTAAATACTATGAGCAATAAAATGATCATAGATGATCGAAGAAAATGTGTTTCTGAATTATTTTGAATTTTTTTTTAGAAAATGTAGATTTTTGGCCTAGGAGTTGAAATTAGAAAGTGCATCATTGACAAAAATGACAAACTGCACAATGCTCTCAAGAGATTTTTAGATACTCTTTCAAGAGATTATCAGCTCTGAATTGGAATACGTGTTGAAAATGATGTCTTGTACGATGCGCGTCAGACTACATGTTGGAGCGGTGGCTGGATCGGTTACGCGCGGAGAACGAGCGCGTGAAGCAGAGCGCAGCGGCGCATGCGCAGAACTGCCTCAGCATCATCACGGGGCGGGCGCTCGCTCTGCTCACCCTCGCTGCCGACGCTGCCGGCCTCAGCAGCGCCGTCAAGTACGCGGCACTTGACCTCTACTGCAGGTGGGTGAGCTGTGGACTGTAGTGACCCGCGCTGCTTTCGGCCCTCGCTGCTAAAGCTTGGCAACAAGTATGGGAAATTGAGGCTGTGCGTCAGGCAGTGTAGACTAACGATAGTCAGGCTACACTGCCTGATCGTACCGTGCGACTACAACGTCGATGTCCTATTTTGCCGGAAACTTATTATAATTAGGATGTAGAATTAAATCTAATTATAGAAAATAGCACCTAATTTGATCACTAGTTACATTCAAAGACGTTATTTAACTCGTTGTTTATTGTCATCGTTATTTATTACATTTTGATATGTGTTATTTGCTTCGTAATTTGTTCTCCCGTCAGTAACTTAGGACGTAATGAATTTTGACAGACGTTTTTTGACCCTTTTTTTGTTTCGAACATTTGATATTAAACACGCAATCAATTCGTTCAAAAGGTTATCTTGTACGTAACTTCCAGGAATGTTATGTAACGGTCATTTCACGTCAGGAAGAATGCTCCGTTAACTTGGAGATACGGCGTACTGTCACAACAGTCACATGGTGAGGGTGTTTTGTTTCAACCAAGTCAAAATGTGTCAAATCCTCAAAAAGTGTTTTTTTCAAAAACTTCATGTACTAACGCTACGGCTCAATGGTAGTTGTTCTCGGATAAGCAGGTTTCCTTTTCCTACATCCGGGTAGGAAATTGTAGGAATTTATTTTCCCCCAACACGCAGGAGCACTGAAATCACACAGCGGCTCTCAAATTCACTTTCCTTCCGCTTGAAATGATGTGTTTTGAATCATCGGTATTGGAAATGAACTTTTTTTGAAAGGCGAGCGTGCTGACCACTAGGTAGCGTGGGACTAGAGTATTTGCACCCCTGAGATTTTACGTTCATTTCACTAGTAGTGACCAACATACATGAAACTGTGACGAACTATAGTCTTTATTATTAAACCACTGATGTAAGATGAAGCGCTATATTCTCTAGGGATACGGATTCATATGCAACGAAAATATGTGAGGAACATTACATGTGTTCAACTTTGTTTCTCTAAAATAATTCTAAAATCACCATTATTGCGTTTAAAAATCTGCCACGCTGTACAAATAAATCCTGTAACATCATAAATGTTTTATAGAACAAGAATCAATGTGGCTTGGTTGAAAATTACACGGTCAGTTACTATTATAAAAAATTGCCTGGAACAAATCATACCTAATGTGAAAGAAGTTTCAAAATTTTCTCTGAAGAAAATCCTTCGACTTTAATTGGAAGGAATTCCGTACAAAATGATTTCTGCCCAATGAAATGGGGCAAGTATAACCGTAAGTAGATTTTTTTTAAAATTCAGTTAATACGGCTCAACTACTAACATGCCAAGGGGAAATGCATCACAGTCCACACAAGAAAGTGCTCGCGCATGTCTAAACATGCTTAATAAGTTAAATTAGGCCGATCTTGACTCAAAAAGAGATAAAAATTACTACTAAAGCCTCAGGTATGTGTGTGAAAGACATAACCATCAGAAGATAACTACACAGAAACTATATCAAAATCAAAAATCTTTGGTTAGCGAAAAAGCATGCTGCAAGTTATTTACAACTTGTGTATTTCGGAAGAACATTTAAACAAAGGATTATTAGGTAGTAGCAGGATCCGTGGAAATTCCACGGACAATGTCATCGTTAAGCTTGGTGGGACCGTGAAAATTTTTTGTCAATATTACCTAAACTATCCTATCTTAATCTAACCAAACCCATGCTAAACGAACCTATCCTGGTAAAATGTCAAACAAATCAATGCATATAAAGGAAATCTTTTAATGTTATGCTGAGGAATTCAGTATCCATGATACCGCAAACTCAGACATCCTATGTTTCTTAAGAAGCGGGCGAGACAAATATATAAATAAATATATAAATAAACACACAACGGGTATTATTAGGTTAGATAGTGTAGACTACACAGTGTAGTGATGTAAATTGCGAAACCATAAAATCCTACTTTGAGCTCTCTAATTGATTAATCATTTTAAACAGCATGATTCAAGTTACATTCTCATCCATATCTCGAAATATATACTATTTAGAATCCCGGGAATTCCCGGACCGGGAAATTTCAGCCCCAAATCATACGGGATCCCGGGATGCAAACCCGAGTATACGTACCAGGAGGACAGCGACTCCTAAACACACGGCAAATTTAACCAGCAAATGATTGAATAAGCACAAAATTAATGTTCTCCATAGGCTAAGCCAGTCACCAGACCTTATTCCGATTGAAAATCTCAAGGGAACACAAAAGAATCAGTTGCAGCGAAAATTCTCGAAGAATGTAGAGTTCAAGAGTTTCCTTTGATGAATAGGCGAATTTGTACCTCCACGAATGCCTTATCAAATGGAAATCGTCCCGAGCAACAATGAAAAGTATTAAGAACTATAATCTGTCATACTTTCGTGTACGTTGGGTAACTAACAGTTAATCAATGTAAAATCTCGTGGGTGCAGAAATTTTTGACCCGAATTGTAAGTGTTGCCAATTACTATCAGGTTGTAACAAAAGTTCTGTCTAATTTTTAATTTGAAATGAAGTGAAAATTCCGTCAAAAACATAATTACTTAGTCTTCAACATAGTGACCATTTTTATTAACTACACCTTCCCATCTTGCCATAAGCTTTCTGATTCCTTCTTCATAGAATTTAGCCAGTTTGGACTAAAAAAAAAGAAATTAGTTTCATTTCGAACTCTTCTCTTGAAGTAAGCCTTTGTCCTATTAAATGATTTCTGTAAGCTCCTGAAAAGATGAAAATCGATTGGAACAAGATCGAGAGAATATGGTGGGTGATGCATGACTTCCCAGCCAAATTCTTCAATGATATTTTGGTTGCTCTTGAAGTGTGGGGTCTGGCATTGTCATGGTGCAGAATCACTTCTTTTCGATTGATCAAAGAAGGCCGTTTTTCCACGAAAAAACTACTTTTAAACGAGTTAGCTGCTGGCAGTAAACTTCAGATGTTATTGTTTGATGGTCATCCATTAGTTTATAATAAACAATTCCCTTTAAATCCCACCATACACACAAAATAATTTTTTTAGGATGCAGTCCACTTCTCGGATGTGGAACTGGCTTTGGACCAAGACTTAGCCACTATCTAGTTATGATTCGGCCTAAAAAAAGGTGCCTGAAGTTCAGAAGAACGCAGTAAAACACAACAAGTCACACGTTATTGCCCGTTGATTTCTGACAAATCGTGTGGGACCCATTTCCCAGCCTTTGAGACTTTGCCAAGTCTTTTCATTTCCCGATATATGATCATATGGCTTACATTAAAGGTTTTGCTCAGTTCTCTAGAAGTGCAGGTTGAATTTTCATCAATGGCAGCTTGCAATTGCTCCGAATTGAGTTTTTTGATTATCCTGCTCTCGGTTCGTCTTTCAGTCTGGTCATCCTTTCTGAAACGAGAAAACCATCTTCTGCAGGTCTTTTCATTCACAACATATCATTTTCATAAGTGTCTTTGAGTATCTTTTGCTGCTAAGCTTGCCGTATTGCCTTTATGAAATTCAAACAGTAAAATATGCCTGATATGCTCTTTACTTGGAGTGTACATTAGGGCTAAAAATAGTTTTTAATTACGATAGTTATCACACAATCTGAAAGAAGAAACAATATTTTATTAATTACCAAAGATATGCACACAACATTAAAAAGCTAAATTGAAGTAATAACGTATAGCCCTAAACATTTAGCTCAAAAATTGGACAGAACTTTTGTTACAACCTGATATATATTTAATGATCATGACTAATTGAATCTCATTGCAACGCTTTCACTGTCACAATATTTCGAATTATTAATAAGGCTACGGACAGCTGTATCATTCCGAGAGGTAAAAATAATCTCGAACATCTAAAACTTCCAGTTTACTTGTGGCCTTCTGCACGTTGAGGGCATAGAGGGCTCCAGAACGCCGTTGAGTTGTGGCGCAACTTGGCTGTCGTGATATAAAATCTTTATTGACCACGCCAATTGCAATAGTTTTTAGCTCTTACTGAAGGAGTAAAATGTGTATTATTTAAGTTGTAGGATTCCCACTGTAACATAATTATTTTCTTCATTAATAGGAGCTTACTCACTCGAGCAACGTGCCGCCTATGGTTCGAAATCGAACCACAGACCTGCTCACTCAAATTATAACGCTCTGCCATTGCGTCGTATGGATGACATGGCGTAATAACGTTGATTATCGGTAGATAGCACAGCTCTAGTAAGCAACACTGCACGTGTAAAAACTGCGTCATGTACGGGCTGTTCTAAGACGTAATGATTTCTTTGACATATTTCGTAGCCCCAGCTTCTGGTGTGCTACAGTCGGCCAAAACTGATCACGAACCGGCTGGGTGTGTTAATTTACAAGCTCGTGAACTGCTTGTTGTCCCTACACTGATGAGCGAATGTAACCATGGAAGTCCACGTCAAGAAAGTAACAGTGGGTGTTCGTAAGTAACAGTGGGAAAGTAACAGTGGGAAAGTAACACGGACTGTCTATGAGACGATGAATTTGTATGATAAATTTTGTACCATCATTTCTATTGGTGTACTAGCGCCCTTTTGAAATATTGTATGTTGTTAACATTAACACGTTAACCGCTGTGGGTTAAACTGAAGTTCAATATCAAACTCAAATTTAAAGTCAATTGTAGTAAGCAATTTCGAAAATAGCACACATTAATTGGATCGTGCCTTCATTTAGCTTTGATCAAGTACTCGTATTTATGAAAATTTATTTTGTGACCACTGGTCGGTCAGCAGTATTATGAAAATTCCCTTCGTGTACCCCCGGTGGCTCACATGGCAGTTAGCGTGTTAAAATTAATTCTAAGTACTTTTACGTGTCCGTGGATTCGGATTCGCTAGGAAAGACTAGGAAAAGTTACTATAGGTTAGCATAGGTTATGATAGATCAAGATCGGATGGGTTAAGATAAGTTGAGTAAGGTCAATATGGGTTAGGATAGGTTAAGATATAATATGTTGGGGTAGGATCGGTTATGAAAGGTTAAGTTAAGATAGGTTGGGATGAGTTACGATAGATTGAATTACGGTAGAATCGACATTTGAAGTCACTTTAATGCCATCTGATACTTTCCGAGTTCTAACTAAGGCTCCTCCTACAATTCCAGTCCAAATCATAATCCCAGGAGTTATAAAATAGGCAACAGGCTAAGACTAGTTAGGTTTGTCTAGCCTATGCTAGGGTATTATCGTCTCCTGGTGAGAGACCGCCTCGGCAAGAGATAGGCCTTCGGGCCTACTTTGCACCTTCTAGTTTCGATACTTTCTTCGCTATGATTTCGTCCTCTTCTTTCTTAACTTGCTGTTTCTGTGCGTAGGGTTTCATGTGAGGGAACACACGTTGTGCATAGATTCTTAGTTTTATACAGTCTATGCTGAACGTCACATTTTTTCGCTCTCTTGAGATCGCTCATGTTGTAGCTTGTGTTGAACCTACAAAAATAATAATAATAATAATTCCTCAAACGATTATGACGACTCCATCCATTTTCCACCCAACCGTTGCTCCATCCATCAGAGCCATTAGGAGTAACATACGTTTTTTCAGTGGTACAGGCACTGCGAATATTGGCGTCTCATTGTACATATGGTCACATGGTTACGAGAAAAGCCATTGTCTGAAACGGTCGATATATCTATTTTATTCAACAATTGCCGATTGATTAGCTGACAACTGCTTGGAAAAACTCAAATATTGCAATATCTTTGCGGAATATTGATCTGTGATGTTCATCTTCGTTTAATGGGTTAGTTGAACAATTTTATTGGGGGATCAAATGTATTCACAGTTTCCCTATATTGGTTTACGTATTTATGTTCATTGTTGAATTGAACAGAAATGTATTTGTATCCTGCTGGAGACGACTTTTGATGTTATAGTTTGATTCACGAACCCAAAGTTCGTTTTCAAGATTCCCGATTACATGTGGTACCGCTTTGATGACTTTAAAAATAACGGAGGTAGTTTATCTTGTATTTTCGTGAAAGAAATTTACTCGTCGTCTTTACTTGTAGCAAATCAAGTGTGCGAAGGCATAGAAATGGTTTGGTTAAAAAGGCGAATAAATAAACATTACTCCATCATCTTCGGCAGCCTTTTCCGGCACCCATCGGCTCCCCTACGTCCAACACTAGAATTAATTGAGAAAACTTTCAAAAAAAATTCTAGCTACAAAAAAGTCATCCTTTGCTTTCGGAAATTTTAACGTAGACTTAATGAGAAAAAAATCAGCTAAGCAAACTGTTTTACAAAGTAAACCGATCCCAGATGGTCAAAGAACCAACTCGTATTAGTATAGTCTCTAAAACTCTCCTCGATCTGGCAATCACAAATAATATCCTACGGCAATACTCAGTACAGTAATATCATTCTCTATTTCCGATCATCATTTTATAGAATGTCTAATTAAAACTGCAGAAGAAAAAAGGTATTATAGTTATATGATTTACCGCTTGAAAAGTCAGCGAATTAATTCAGGAAAAACCACTAAACAGGTCCCCCGAATTTCAAAATATGATGCAATCTAATGACGTTGACATTCAAGTTTCAATCTTCAACAAAATTTTAAAGCAGCTCTCAATAAATGTGCACCTTATACCCCGAAAAAGACTAAGCCTAAACGTGCTGTTTGGATTACAGATGAAGTTAAAGAACTGAGCAGAATAATGATAACTTACATGCGCGAGTATAAAAAAAGTAGATCAGACATTACATTATACAAAAAATATAGAGAGCATGAAAAAATTATTTGGAAGAAAATTGGGGAAGCAAAACAAACTCACTTTTACTAGGAACTATTAACGGCAAAAAATAACCCAAAACGAACGTGGGATATCATTAGGGAGGTAGCCCAATATAAAAATCTAGGCCGAATAAGTACTCGGAATATTGAAGACCACTTGAAAACAGCTGCAGATTTCAACACACTCTTTTTAAAAGTAGGTGTTCAAGTCTTCAATGAAGTATGTAAAACGAATTAAAATCAATCTTCAACTAGATATTCGTGCCGTACTGCACCTGCAAGGGCTGGTGTCAAGTGGAGACCACGTCCTGTCAAATTACCAGAGTTACCAGTTATGATAGAAGGGAAGTAGAAGTGAGACATCGAGTGAGTGAATACTGCAAGACATTGGGTGCAATGAGGAAAATTTTGAATGCAGGAGTATGAGTGCTAAAAGAAAACTGTTTGAAAGCTTAATCGTGCCTGTTTTGCTGTATGGAACAGAGTCTTGGGGATTGAGAGCAGCTGAGAGGAAGAAGCTGGATGTGTTTGAAGAGCATGTTTGGAGTAACAAGAAGAAATAGGATCAGGAATGAGTTGGTTAGGTAGCTGACGGGCGTTGTCAAAAAGATGAGTGGGCGAGTGGATGAAAGAGTGCTTGGATGGTTTGGGCATGTTGAAAGAATAAATGTTGAGCGGCTGGTAAAAAAGATTTAAACGTCGGAGGTAAGTGGTATTAGAGCACGAGAAAGGCCACGGATGAGTTGGATAGATGGGGTGAAACGTGCATTGTATAAGAGGGGTCTGACTGTAGACGTGGCGAGAGGGATGACTGCGGACAGAAGTGAGTGCCAGCAGTGTATAAGGATGTAATTATTTGACGCGGTCACTAAAAGCCTGCCCGCATGTGATGGGGTCTTGTGTCCTTTCATGTGCTGGGGGAGGCTCACGTAAATGAAGCGGTCGGAGTAAACCAGCTATGGCTGTCGGGCTTGCCTGTGGAAAAGGGTTGTGCTGGGCTGCTATTGATCGGGGCGGTCCTGGTGCTGCCTGTGCTGCCTCTCTCGCCTCCTAGTGACTAAGGATGAATGAGTGTGGCTTGCTGTCGGCTACCCAACCGTTAGGAGGAAAAGCCTGGTACATGTATGCATGTAGTTCTGATGCGGTAATAAACCGTCAATAAACACTTTTTACATTATTCCCTGATCTCACAAAACCAAAGTTCATACGTAAATGCACGTAGAGACTCAACTGCGTTTCGCCCCATAGGGTATTTTTTCGCCCCACATAGTTCATCTTTATATTTCGGTTATTCCGCTGATAAATAAACATTATCAAACCTAAAATAACTTTCTATGGGATATATTTATGTTTTCCTCTCAGTCTTTTGTATAAGCCCTGACATGGGCTATCATGGCGCCCATGTATGTAAATAAATTAAGGACCTTTGAACCAAGAAGTTTCTAAAAGCGATTTAATTTCATCAAATATGTTAACTTCATAGGGCATTCACTTTCTCTTTCTTTCAATTTTTCTTTCATGTCCTAAAGAGTTCTCAACTTTGTATGGCATTTTATCATTTCTTCCACTCGTGAGTATATCACGACAGCATTATTTAAATATTTCATTTCACGGATTACTCTAATGGTATTGTAAAAATTTAGGCCAAAGTTTTATAACAATCCTTTTCATGTTTTTATTTCACATAAGCTCTTTTGTGCCACTCTTATCAACGAAGAAATATCATGAATTTGCGCTGCAGTAAAATATATCATCTCCGAGGTCATTGCTTGGCAAACTAGTTGATGCGTAGGAGTGAAAAAATGATTCAGACAATCGACCTCATTGTCTAAGACGCAGAATTGTTTGAATCCAACCATCTTCCTTTCAATAATAATTCCTTGTAGTGCAAGTTCCCGAGCTCGCATTTCAATGTAAGTGTGCACTACAGAATATAATTGATTTAAAAGTCAACATGTTGTCATGTATCTAATGTGTCAACTTTTTTCTTTCTTTCTTTTTTCTTTCTTAAACTATGATAATGTACTGCTTTCACTTCTTTCTTTTTTATGGATAAAGAAGGTTTAAAAAACAATAACAAGGGGAATGTATTTATGTTAAGGTGTTTTAAAAACTAATGATGGTTCTTGTATCATCTTTATTGGAAATAAACTTTTCATTTTTAAATAATTTGTTTTGCTCTTTTTTATTGTAGTCTATGTTAAAAAAATCATTTTCTCACCTGAAACCCTACGGATATTTGTCATTACGGTTCAATTACTTTATGATGGATATTTTGAAACCATGGAAGAAGAGTTTAAGTTTTGGTTGTTACCTCTGAAGTCCTTCCTTCCATATCGAACAATGCTATCTTTTTTTGCATTCATTCCATAGGATATTTTTTTAGCTTTTATCTTGTACTCGCGTATCTCGCGGACGTACTCGATGTACGTCCGTTTACATCGAGTACGCGGTTACTTAGATGTACTCGCGGTTTCTTCTAAAGAAATTTAGTAAATTATTTAGGTAGGATTTCATGCTACTTTATGTGTCCGGTCATTGCTAGATTGTGCCTAAAAGTTTTATATCACACCAGCGACGCAACACAAAAGCGCCGAAATTTTAGCTTTATTTTCTTGTATATCAGAGGGCGCGATTTTATTTGGCGATTTGAAAAAGCCACTTATTTTCTTTTAACGACAGCAAATTTGTTTAGATGAGCTTTTTATTGATTTGGGTTTCTGTCTGTTTCTATTGATAAAGTCATTTTACACATCAATGAGTGTACAATACGCAGATGAGGAAACGTTTTGAAGTTTAAATTTGATTTGAACTTTTTAAGCCATCGTCCGTGTTATCCGGAAATTTTCAACGAATGTCACTATGTTGAATTACTACATCGCCGCCTTGTGAAAGCAAAGTCTTAGAACACGCTCCTGTTGGACCGTAATTGTGTGCATAATGTAATAGTAAAGAACGACTGACATTTAGTGCTTGGTTCCGGAAATTTTTTTTTGCAGTCTCCGGTACTATCGACACATTCCATTGATACTGTTCAATGACTACACGTGGAATACAAGGACCACTTTGTACATTTTCATACGAAGTTTTTACTAACATCGTATTAACGGAAATATTTCACGCCAGGTTCATCACACGACACATCGAAAGCATGGCCAGTTACGTGGAGAGCAGCACTGACCCGAGCAGCACCCACCGTAGCAGGGATACCACCAAGGCGGGTGGGGCAGTGATGTGATGTTCCAGTTCTGTGCTTGAGGAGTGACTTTCCGTCGTGTCCACGGTAGAGGAAACAAGATAGGGTTATTTCTATGGGAGAAAATACACCTCCTCTTGTTCGGCTAGCCAATCGAAAGACTTTATTTCAAACAAACTTTATGACGTCACCAAAACGCAATGTCGTTAAACCAATTGTGGAGCCAGATTTGGGGGTAGCAGTGCTACCAGATGCAACATGAGCGCTGCTATTGGTTCGTTGCCGTGACGTCAGCAAACCACACCATCACCGAAAAAAAAGACTGGTTTGAACCTACCTGTTTCCGCTACTGTGGTCGTGTCTTTTAGAACCGGGTAGCTAGATGAGCCGTTTTTATGGCTCAAGTTTTCAATTTTATTCTAATGAAATTTGGCCCAAAAGACATCTTAGAATCTGGCAACCTTAAAAGATGGCGAGTTAGTTTTCATAGTTGTGTTATTTGAAAGAAGTCCAAACTCTTGGGATTGTGACCAGAAAATGCCAATCGAGCCACCTTCTGGTAGAACTGATAGTGTTGGTGCATTAGAGTTTTTATACTCAGTTGTGCGTCTTATTTCACTCAACTTCGACGGGTTATTAAATTAGTCACTATTCGTTTTAGGGAGGAAACAAGGAAAAATGTAGAAAGCACATCATTTTTTTATTTCAAATCGCATAAATTTTTAGGATTTGATTGATGAATGCATTTTTAAGTCCTGGGTTCGTAGATATATCTAGCATGACCACGCTAACGTTTCATGACATTTAACTATGAACAGAAAGAATTTCTTATGAATTTATGTGTTTGATTGAGTTTCAATTAAAGCTTTCGTACGTTTATATCATGTCTGACGTTTTAAAGGATGAGTAACTGAACTCTAATTATCCATTTCAACACATTTTAATAATAAATAAATTAATCCTATTATATTGAGTTTTCAACTCTGGGCATTAGTTACCCATAAATCATACGACCTACGTGGGTGGGAGCACCGGCGTCCAATTAACTTGTTGGAAATCCTGCTAACGAATGCTAGCGGCCTTCACATTGCTTGAGAAGAATTGCAGGCTCTTTGAAAGCGCTAGCGATGCTCTCAGGAGAGCTCTTGTGACTATACTGATGTGTTGTATATTTGAGGTAAGACTTTCAAACAATTGGCGTCGTCATATCGGTACAGTTAGTAACGTAATTTCTTTGCGTCGACTTAGCTACACCACGTACCACAACGTGTAGCGTAGCCTAGTTCTCTTAGGTGAACTTGCGCTGTCATTGGTGTCGGGCGACGACGTAAATTGTTAGAAAATCCGACCCCTACTGCGTTGCTGTCATCACCAGCCAAGTTATCTCTTCGGCTGGCGTCTATTCAGGTTTCTGACCACAGCTGTCTACTTTGAATTCATTTTTGATAAACCCACTTGTACTTTCATCTGCGCTTACATAATTAAACGCCAGGTGTCTCCTGAAATAAATGAATAAATAAATGTACATATTTTTTTGTGCGTAATTTCTCCTATGCTATTACAACGGGCCAGGTGTCAACACTTACAAGTGCACAGTTGTTGTTTGGTCGGTCTGTTTCTCTGTCACGCTCTTAACCGCAACATGCGCCACCGGTGGTCACGGAGGAGATTTACCTAATGCTGCTGACTGATCAGTTGTCACAAACTTGATTTTCATAGTTACTTAATTAAAGCTAAATGAGGGCATGGTCCAGTTAATGATTGTTATTTTCAAAATTGCTTGTTAAAATTTACTTTAAATATGAGTTGTATATTTAATTTCAGTTTTACCAATATATTGCGGCCAAAGTGTTAAGGATGCTTCATGACCGGATCTGTGATACGATGAATATTTTAATCTCGGGCACAATTAAGATGGATATGTAGGTTTGTCATTCACACCTAGAAGATTTACTTAAGGAAAATATCGAATCCCGTCATATTTGACAGGTCGTGTACACTAATAACACACAATTTGAACATGCTCGCATGCACACCGAAATCTACCGCTTGTTGTAAAAGTCTACAACTTTCTGTTTTTCTGCGTTATTTGTTAAGGTAGCGACAAAAACAAGACTGTATTCGATGTTGCGTCAGCTGCTTCATGAATTTACTTTTTGCAACGATAGAAGGATTCATACATCGGCAGTCCAAAAGCTTTCAGTAGCTTCAGTACAATCGTGTAAAAACTTGACAGAGTTGCAGGCCACAAGCATCGGGCTAGTGGCCTGAATTGAACTTGACTTGGGTTAAATTGGACTTGACTTGAATTAAATTGAACTTGGCTTGGGTTGAATTGAACTTGATTTGAATTAAATTGAACTTGACTTGGGTTAAATTGGACTTGATTTGAATTAAATTAGACTTGACTTGAATTGAATTGAACTTGACTTGGGTTGAATTGAACTTGACTTGAATTAAATTAGACTTGACTTGAATTGAATTGAACTTGGCTTGGGTTGAATTGAACTTGATTTGAATTAAATTGAACTTGACTTGGGTTAAATTGGACTTGATTTGAATTAAATTAGACTTGACTTGAATTGAATTGAACTTGACTTGGGTTAAATTAAACTTGACTTGAATTAAATTGAACTTGACTTGGGTTAAATTGAACTTGACTTGAATTCAATTGAACTTGACTTGAATTGAATTGAACTTGACTTGGGTTAAATTGAACTTGACTTGAAGTAAATTGAACTTGACTTGAATTGAATTGAACTTGACTTGAATTAAATTGAACTTGACTTGGGTTAAATTGAACTTGACTTGAATTAAATTGAACTTGACTTGGATTACTTTGAAGTGAAAAAGGCATAGAGACAACAACATTGTGTTGCAGAAGCGAGGGCGCGCTCCGAGAGGGAGGAGCTGCTGGGCAGGGTGGTGGAGCGGCTGGCCGAGCAGACGCCCCTCAGGCTGCTGGCCTGCCTCCAGCTCGCTTCCAAACTCCACTCCCACTCCAACGTTCGTCGCCTCCTCACCCTTGTTCTAGCTTTTATTGGAATTTATTTATTGTATTTGTTTGTTTAATTAATAATTAATTTAATATACTTTGTTCAATTTATTTATTGTTTTGTAGATATTATGCGTTTGTGTTTGGAGTGTGTTTAAAATAACGTGCTGAGTTACAATCTCGAATGATAATTATTGAACTGATTGAAATATCTGGACCTTCTTATGCAACTACACGCGATGCTTTTAATTGATGTGCAGTTATGTTTGTTGGAGTGATATTCATTGATTATGAAGTACTAAGGTTGTGTTCGTAATTTTGTTTTGATGGTAATTGTTTAAAATCTGTACTGTAAATGACCCTAATGCTTTAACAAGCTATTGAATTAAGAGTTCCTAAACCGGGAAATTATAAGCGTGCGCTTCATTTTATCTGTACAAGTTCTGCAAGCATCCGCCCGTATCTCAAAGCAGCAATCAAAAACGTGTTTTCTTCGTAAGAAATGTTGGTCACTTCAGTCAACAATCCGCACGATGTGACTCCTGACAAACAAGCTGATGACGTGCCATTTGGCCAGGCACGACTCTCAAAAATCATATTCACTGCACAGAACCTGACCATCCCTAAGCTACGAGGACTGCTGCGCCGTACCGGGCACGACTACTCAGCTCGGGCCGTGCTGCGGTCCGAGACCAGGGTCCTCGGCACCCTCGAGCACAGGGTCAGTGGCTCACCTTCTTTTCCATGCGTCACCTGCCTGGTGTGGCGAAATGCGCTTGACATCCTAGGAACTCATGCCTGTGTGACGTAGTGCGCTTTACCCCCTAGTAACTCAGCCTCGCCACGCTAGAATCATGTCTGAAACATGTGTTAGCGAATTATTCGTAGGTTTTCTTCATTTCTAGGTTTTAATCCCAAGTTTAATCCTAGGTTTTACTCCTAGGTTTTGATTTGCTTGGAGTAACGTGGATGTTCAATGAGGGTGAACAACTTACGTAACCTTAACTCGAACCGTACAAGGCTAGACCTAGGATTCGGAGTTGGTTTTCCTTTGAATTTAACGACTGGCAATAACGCTAAATGCTCTGCTCTCAAAGACAAACATCTGTACCAATAACAGAAGAGCGTTGCTTCCTTTTAGATGATTTTGTGAGTACGATACTGTCCCAGGGATCAACGTTTTGTTGATTTCGTGTCACAAAAAACTACCCAAGAAGTTTAGGTCAAGATATATACAGTACATTGGAAAGAACATTTTTCCGCACATGTAAGTCATTGATGTTGTTGCAAAACAATAAACGTTAGCAAACAATGTGCACGCTATCTAGAAATATAAATGATTTGAGTCGTGTAAGAACATTTGATGTTTATCATAAATGCAAACACTAGCCACGACAACCAGGCACGGAACTTCGCAGCTCACAAGAGAGATGTGAAGAATGAGAGCAGTCATTCTTAGTTTGCATTAGAAGTCGTGTCGCGTAAGGCAGCTACGTATAAGCTTCGCTCTCACTGGAATACTCTTAGTCACAATGCAGGTTATGAAGCTTTTCTTTCGCGCAGTAAAACAGAGTTTAGAGGTTATTCTTTTTGTCTTGTCAAGATTAGCGAACCAATTTTAAAGCAGCATAATTTGTAGTTGAAACTGAAATTATTAATAGTTCCAAAGAAAAAATCATATGAAAATAATTAACATGTATCAAAGACGATTAGATGCTTTGAAATATGGCCATAAATCTTATATCATGGAATAAACTGCTATCAAAAGATAGTGAAACATAATTTCATGATTAGAGTTCGGATTGTCATGGGATAGAAATATTGGGTCATAATTTTCCTCTCACCAAGACAACGATCGTTTGAGCAAACTTCTGCGATTTGCATTGTGATAGATTTTATCGATTTAATGCTATACGATTGAACTTTCCTTTCTTCTGGGTGACTTGAGAGAGAATTTAAGCACGACTATACCATTTCCAATCCAATTTCCTCCTAGTGAAACTAAATTTCCTCCTATTGAAATTGAATTTCCTCCTAGTGAAACTGAATTTCCTCCTAGTGAAACTGAATTTCCTCCTAGTGAAACTGAATTTCCTCTTTAGTGAATGTGTATTTCCTCGTGATAATATGAATTAATAATGAAAATTGTTTATTTTTTCTGTATCTATGGGGATGAATGAGAAAATCTGCAATAGTGGTATACCATATATTATAATTATAATTTCCATGTA
>JACJUY010000021.1:300153-404441 GCA_014220935.1 Platorchestia sp. MABIK
AGACTTGCCTGCATCATTGACTTGTCTGCATCATTGACTTGCCTGCATCATTGACTTGCCTGCATCATTGATTTGTCTGCATCATTGACTTGTCTGCATCATTGACTTGTCTGCATCATTGACTTGCCTGCATCATAGACTTGCCTGCATCATAGACTTGCCTGCATCATAGACTTGCCTGCATCATAGATTTGCCTGCATCATAGATTTGCCTGCATCATAAACTATCATTTCCCAGACATGACTTTCATTCACCAGTGATGACTTTCATTCACCAGTGATGACTTTCATTCACCAGTGATGACTTTCATTCACCAGTGATGACTTTTATTCACCAGTGATGACTTTCATTCACCAGTGATGACTTTCATTCACCAGTGATGACTTTCATTCACCAGTGATGACTTTCATTCACCAGTGATGACTTTCATTCACCAGTGATGACTACATGAGTCACCATCATATTTTGGTACCATGACCGAAATAACCTAACTACGATGTTGAGTGCTGAAATCTAACGCACACGTGGTGGTGCAGGCAGGCGTTCGCCAGGGTGGAGGAGGACCGGCTGCTGCTGTGCTGCAGTCTTGTGCACGCCTCAGTTGGCCTCCATGGCGGCCTGACCTACACCACTGTGGTGGGGCCGCTGCTGGCGCAGGTCGCCCACTTGCCCCTCACTGACATCTGCACCTTCAGCGCGGTCATCACCAGTGTCCTTGTGCCGACCTCTCGTTCTTGATAATTTATTTTGCTAATTCCATAAATGTTTGCTTTAAGCCACGGAATCACAGCCTTAGTAGTAGCTAAATGGTATAGATCTTGTGATTTTTAAGGTTACTGTCGTAACTGAATTTATTTCCTCGTCGGAGAATCGCGAGAAACAATGTCCTCTCTCGTATTTATTCTGCTCACCACAGAGATAGAAATGCTCGTCTATTGACGTACATGCAGGAGACTATTATAGTTTGAGTTGCATAATTAGTATTTTTAGTTTCTCTGCTTCTCTGCTGTGCCAAAAGAGACGCTGGAATTATGTGCCCATTAATGCACCCCGTTAGCCAGGTCTGTCCTACTCTACTCAATATATATGCATAAACGGCGGATAAACTTTTTATATTCTGTTTAAGATTATAGTGTTTTTATATTGGGGCTATTCACCAGTACGCACCTTACGATAAGCGTAAGTTTATTCACTTATGAACTTTTTAATATCCGAATAAAATGTTTCAACTCTACTTCGTGGCAATATTACTGTTTGAGGGATCTGTACAAAAGGCGGTATTAAATTATTTTCTTGCCACGTGGGATACTAGTCCAGCGCATAGGCAAACACTTTTTGAGTAAGCGTAAGTCAACCAAATCACCAACACATAATTCTTCAACGCGCCCTTCAAAACTTTAGAAGATCGTATTTGTTGGTATTTCCTGAGTTTTCAAGACCTTGAAGTGAAAATTGAAAGTAAATTTATTGAAGAGATGCTTCGTGTGTCTGGGAAATGTTAGTGTGCCGGGATCGGAAACTGTGACCAATGATGTCCACTCGTCCGTTCTTTCAGTGCGTAACTTCATGAGATTAGGGATCTCTTTGGCTTCGTACAATCAAAATTATCACGCTACGAAATCGAATTATTCTCTGTGGAAATACTGTATGCTCAACACTGAATCCTAATGAATAACTCCGTATAGCATTCAAAACGACATTTTTAAAACTATGTCGCAAATTCCGTCCTACCGTATAGAGGTTTGCGCATCTCTCTTAGGAGGTGTTGAAGTTCATGTTTTGGTTTGGAAAAACATTCTACGTACGTAGTGACATATTCATACGTTTGAATAACTAATGGACTTCTCATAGCAATCGCTTGAGCACAAATTCAAAAGTTAGTCAATCATCTGGACGTGTAGATCATATTATACTACTCATATGATATCATTTTATTATTATACTTCTTGTGGATCATGTTATATTGTACAGTGTGTACCGAAACCAGTGAGATCAGTTTTCATTTTTTCCTTCTTACCTATTTATTCTTTTTATACTTGGTAGGGACGAATTTTTTCCTCAGCAGGATACAATTATTGTATCTATGAGAATTATTTCCCACAAAGGAAGATGCGAGGCTCCGAGCTGATGGTTATTTAGGCTTGTCTATTGTAGCAATAAAATATTTTGTTTGGCTGCAAAACATATTGTTCAGTTCACTGCTGTCTTTTTTCAAGCACCTGTTGTTTTTTTCAGTTTTAATGTTGTTGGATAAACTCCTTTCAATCTTGTTGCTTCAATGCGTGGAGTGTCAGGACACACCCGGTGCTTAGATTCCCCGTTCCTTAATTTCATTCTTAAAGGCGTGGGCGTTTTTCCTTTCCCTCTGGGAACATTTTTGTTGTGGTTAGGGATGCCTGAACTAACTAATAGTCTATTCTAATCTTATCTTCTATGGTATGTTACAAGATCCTCAATATACAACAGAGATAGGAGGCTATGTTCATCTCAAAAAAGAAGCTGGGTACCCGTAAGTGTTTGTAGTAGAAAGAGTACGTCTCCTAATAAAGTCTCCAAAATATGCCAGAGTTGAGGTTTTGTGCATAACCACTAGACAGAGCTTGGGTGTTTACAGCAGTTTTTGCTACAAACATCTGGAGCGATGTTACAATGATACTTTGGTAAAAAAATATTAATCGGAAGCCTCTTCTCTATTTTCTCGCTATCGCAAGTTTGTGAGGATGAAGCTGACTACATGAGTTTCAGCCCGCCAATTGAGTGGTTCTGATGGCAGAATGAGGAGCGGGAAACTCGAAAGCTTAGAGGGAACTGGTCATCTATTCGGGGATAGAATGGTGGCTCGATGAGGGTAGAGGTTAATTTATTTAGCACATTCAGAGAATGAATTACGTCCAAAATTACATTAACCCTTTAACGTTCGCATTTTGTACTCGTATTACCCGTTATCACAACCACCATCAATAAACAGTCACCTGCTGCTCGACAAAGAACTTTGAACACGTTTGGGCACGAATTTCACGAGGAATAAAATATATTAGAGCTGTTTATGAAAGTGGATTTTGAAATACACTTTGACGGTAAAGAATTATATTCGTGATTCTTGAGATAAAAATTTACTTTTTTTTCTAAGAATTTACTCCGGCATTCTCAGCAACTCCTTTTTATTTTTATTTTTCTTGTGCGCTTGATAACCCTAGTTTGCTTATTATTTCACGTGCTTATATTTCTTTCACGGCGGTGATTTTCAGCTCTTTTGTATTCTTAGGTGTTTTCTTGGCTTATGTGAAGTGCTACATTTTGATCAAGATTTTAGGGAATGTGGTTTTTCGTCATCTCGCGTATCACACTTATGAACCATATTTTACCGGTAAATAATTTTCAAACGAAATTTGTTAATATTGATGCCCTTAATCCAACCGTCCAACTTATCTGGTTTCAATGTAACAAGGTATATATTCACTCAAATTCATAATTTAGTGCTTGATGAAGAATCAAATGCAGAGATGTAGAAAATGTGCAATGTTTACGCCCATATTTTAGAGCTACACGAGTTTTCTTTCCTTCGGTATTCTCTGATGCACAATATCTGGATCATTCTTCTCCCAGGGGGAAAATGTGAGGCTGAGAGGTATAGGCAGGCCTTCTTTTTGTTGGCGATTGACATGCGTTACTCTCTGTGAAGGGTCACTTTTTTTCGGTATACTGCTGTCCTATTTTTCAGCACCTGAAACTTCCTTCTTCAACTTTTATCTCGTTTCGTAGTGTTCCTTTTTAACTTTGTTTCTATGCGCAGAGGATCTTGTAGTGGAACTTACCTTGTGCATAGATTCCACGTTCCCAAAACTCCATACTAAATGGGGTCTTCTTCATCCTTTCTCTTCGAACATTTCTGTAGTGATAAGGAAGACTTCAACCAATAATTAAGGATGTGACAATAAGTGCATAAGTGCATAAGTGCATAATTTTTTTGCGATATGCAGCATATTATATGACTATTTCCGCTCTCGAGTTTATCTGCCGCATAAAATACGCACCAAGTCACAGGCAGATATGCTGGACCGAAGTGCACATTAGTACTATTGATGGAATTATGCGTCTGATATGCCAGAAATTGTTCAATATAGTGTGCATATTATATGCTCAAAGTTAGTTACGGAATATGTAATAAAGTTAATCTGTTACTGGATAGGTATATTTTGAATGTACTTGAACTCTGGAGGTTTGAATATGGAAATTTCAATAAAACGGTGTTATCTCAAGCTTTCATTTTTGTTCGAAATGTTTAAAGTTCGTAGACACTATATACTAGGTAGACACTTTCAAACATACATATATGCAAAAGAACATTTCATTGAATAATTCAAGAAAAACAAACAATGACATTGCACTTTAATATAAAATAAAATGGTATAGGTTTTCAAAAGTGAATCTTTTTCTACTATCTGCTAATACAGTTTTGTACTGGGAAAACACCCGTTCTACATCACAAGAAACAAGAGAAGCAAATGTGCAGCAAGATAGATCCGATGGAGCGAGTTCACTAAAAACTCGTCCAGTCATTCTGTGGGCTGCCTGTATAGTATGACATTAGTTGTTTTGGGCCTTCGGTAACTTTTGTTTTTGGTTAAAATGCTGGTCAACTTTTGGCGATAGCGTTGGTCGTATGTGATTTTTAAGGTTCTTTCACATAACCCATCATTTGGAAAACAGAAGAAACGGGAAGTCCAAGAGGTTCTAACTTGGCAATTGTAGAAGTTACTATAGAGAGCGTAGAATTTATGAACGCCAAACATGTTTTCACCTCGACATTCTGCAAAAGAGTCTGACACTTCTTAACGCTACGAGAAACTTCACCATCAAATGACATGAAGACAGCAGCTCCTCAGCATTTTGGAGGATTTCGCTGTTAGTTCTTCCCTTCGGCATTGTTGTGAGGAGCACGCTGTACTACTTGTACACACTACTTTCTGTTATCGGTACAGTCTACAATTTGCTTCCTGTGTTCCAATAAACTATAAAACCTTACAGCCGTATTAATACTTCTAAAATACCCTAAATTCATATGTCTCATTCCGTTCACGATTTTAGTCGTGACTCGAAAATCATACCCCATCTGGTTAGACAGTTCCATGTTCAAAATTGACCAAGTTGTGCATATTTATCGGTTAGCATAAATGTACACGTCCACATTTTATGCTCTTCAAAAAAATGCCGAGTTACTGCATATATGCAATATGCACCATGTCACATCCCTACTTATAATCAATCAATTAAAAGTTGGTAGAAATAGATTTTGCAATGCTACTTTTTGTTTTGACGTTGCATTGCACATCACCATTGGGCGACTTTTTTCAAAAAATGACTGCGCAGTTCGGGCACGATCAGAGTTCATTTTAGTGAACCATTATTCCTAAGTATTTGAAAACCTAGAGTGGGAATTACCACATTATAAGATTTATTATTTATCTTTCATTCATCGATTTTAGTCACCAGGACCTCCTTAAAAGTTTTATTCAGGGCGACTGTAAACAATGTGCTCTTCGTGAGTATTCTAAACACAAAACATAGATAGCCGTCATGTTATCGCAAAGTAGCTTACTTTTGCATCGTGCACTGTCACTATTAGTAATTAGTTGGCTTGTGACAATATGCACTGCATATTATGCCCCATATGCAATAGAAAATTCAGTCCAAATGCAGTTGTTATTTGTAATTGCTAAATGCAAATGCATTTTTAAAATGCAGATTATTGTTTTATGCATTCATTTTCGTGCATATGCAAATTATTTCCTGCATATGCATTTAACTTCGTGCATTTGCATATAAATGAATTCGTATGCATTTGAAGATTTCCTATAATTTTCATATAGTACGAGCACGAACTTTGATTGTGCATTTGAATGATATCTACAGCTGAGAAAGGTACTATTGGAGAGGTTAGAATGGTTAATGAAATGTATTTTTGTTCATAGTTTTATTGAAATATATAACCTCACGATCAAGACCAAGATCAAAAACTATAGCATGAACTGGAACACCACGGACAATAACAAGAACAGAAAGCACAAAAAAATGAGTGACACACTTATTTCTAGACATGAGGATTGCAATTAATCAAAACAGTAAATTTCAGATTCTCGAAGTTGAATTTTCTTCTGTTGTCCGCTAATATGTTCTTGTATTGCGAGAATATTCTATCAACGTCACGCCCCTCAAGGGGATACAACTATTGGATCCATGGGAATCAGCAGTCCCAGGGGGAAATGTGTGAGGTCCAGAGCTGAGAGTTAGGTAGGCTTTCTTTTTGTTGAAAAAATGTTTTTTTTTGCTATGTTAAGGACCACCTTTTACGGTCCACTGCTGTCCTGTTTTCAGCACCTTCTACTTTTTTCAACTTTTATCTTGATTCATGAACTTCTTTCTCAACTTACTGTTTCTATGCCTCTTCTGCATAAATTATGCATACCCTAACATCCATAATACGTGGTGCCTTCCTCCTTCCTCTCTTCGATACACTTTTTTTGTAGCGGTTAGGGAGGCTTAAACTAACTTGTAATCTTAATCTCATACAAAACAAGCTATGCACTGTTATGCACTGTTCAATATCGTTGCACTGTTCAATATCGTTGTTTCGTACAATGATATCCAAATTTTTTGACCTACGGCCTTCTTTTGTATACTGCTTACTGTTGCTTTGTATAGATCTGCAACGTAATTTATCCTGCTGTTTGGTCGGGTGTATTCCTACCAGTGTACTTTTTAATGACGGACTTCACCTATTCATTGCTTAATTTATTCAGAGGTATGTCTGCTGCTATAAAGGCTCTTGCTAAATCTTCATGAAACTCCGATTTCTTGACGTCTGGCTGGCTGGCGGCTGGTTGACTGTCATCTGATTGGCCAGAATGTTGCTGGCTGAAACCAGGTTGAGAGATGGTTTCCTTACTGGGTTGATCAATATGTGACTCAACAGTTTCATCAGTGTTCCTGAAACGCTCTCTGTTCCTGACATGTATCCTTGTTAGCAAATGTTGGGTCACAAGCGATCTCATGGAGTTTGGGATCTGGAGTAAGGTTGTACTTGTTAGGAATATTTAATGGTTCAATGATAGATTGGTCAGCTTCAATTCATAATTTCACCACGCCAATATTATTTCAACATTATTCATTAATGAGCATAATAATTGCAAATAGACAGAATTAAGTGATTTATAATCAAACTTACCTCTTTTCTAAAAGGAATACTAAATAAATATCCATCAAGGGCTTCAAAATCCTCGAATTCACGTGTCTAGTCACGAAGGCGCTTATCTTTATCCACTTTAGGCATCGAGCAAACTGTTATTCATCAAACCTCTATGTAGGTATTATGCAGATTTTGCTTTATAAAGAGCCTTAGGGAAGTCACGTTTCCACAATGCACTACGAAGTATTGGATTTCCAACTTTCTCGAGTTCCAACGATAGAAGCTGTTTTCAAACTTGACATTACATACTTTTAAAATGAATTTCATTCTAAAATAAAGTTAATATTAAAGTCATCAAATCTTTCCAGTTTCCATGCAATTTATATTTACGAATAATTTATTGATTTTCAAATAAGTTAGATTAGGTTAGGTTATAGGTTAGTTCAAGCCTCCCTAACCGCTACAAAAAAAAGCGTAGCGAAGAGAGAAAGGAGGAAGGCACCATTTAGTATGGACATTAAGGAATGCTGACTCGATGCAGAAGGGGCATAGAAATAGTAAGTTGGGAAAGAATTAAGTTCATGAAACAAGATAAAAGTTGAAGAAGAAATTAGTAGGTGCTGAAAAACAGGACAGCAGTGAACCGAAAAAGGTTGTTCTTAACATAACAATGTTTTTTTCAACAAAAAGAAGGCCTACCTCTCAGCTCGGGCCCCAACACATTTTCCCCCTGGGAGTGCTAATTCCCATAGATACAAAAGTTGTATCCCCCTGAGGGATTTTCATATAAGTATCTTTCCATCTCCGCATAAATTATTCTAACTTTAATCTCATCTTGCACTTGCATATAGTATGATTTATATGCATATGCACTTATTTATATGCATGCATGTGCAGATGCTGTTTTGTTTGTACGTGCATATTTAACCTGCTGTCCCTCAGGGGGATACAACTATTGTATCTATGGGAACTAGCTCTCCCAGGGGGAAAATGTGAGGACCCGAGCTAACGGATAACGCAACGAAGAAACTCAACGAAACGCAACGAAATTCAACGAACCGCAACGAAACGCAACGAAACTCAACGAAACGCAACTCAACGAAACGCAACGCAACTCAACGAAACGCAACGAAACGCAACGAAACTCAACGAGACGCAACAAAACGCAACGAAACGCAAATTATTATTATTACAATGCAAGGATCCCATAAAATTGTATAATGTTTTGTAACTTTGGAACATTGCCAAAGCGACAGCTAAATAGTCTTGGACCGAAGCTGTCGTTAAATGAGTATACTACTACTACTACTGCATATGCATAAGATGCAATGTCTCCACCCTAGTAGTTAGTTGCCTGTATCATTGATGGAATCAACACTTGGTTTCGGTGTCATACGGTGGCGTCTCCTGCAATCGATCAGCTGCACACAATAACTCGATTTTTATTGCCAGAAATGACGCCACAGATTGTTCTGAAAACTCAAACTTTTGAACGCTTCGAGTTTAAATTTCATCAATTGTAATTTGTACGACACTTTCAACAGCACCAGAAATTAAAATATAGTGACTAAATATTCTTAGATTTCTAAATTTAAATTCAAAATGTGCCATGGAGTTTTAATATTCTTCTCTGTTTCATTTGAAAAAATTTATACTGTATTCGATTGAACTCTCCCAGCAATGGTGAATTCTGCAACTTAGAATCTCGAGATCTATTAAAGAATGGGACAAGATTAGTACTTGTTTCTTACGCATAAATGTTCACCGTTGGTAAGTGGAATGTCGTTGACGATGATGAAAACGACTAACTGCAAGCATTATCTACAAGTAAGGTGTATGAAACACATTAATACAGTTGGTCCATCTTTATTGACAATGGCACTCTAGTTATCACAATAGAAGACCGCACGTTTAACTATACTTGAGCCATATCAGATTGAGTGTCGAAACAAACGGCCTAAACATCAATAATATAACACAAAAAGATTAATTTTCAAACCTCCCAACATACAGCAAAACCAATTCCTTTAAGGGAAACTAATTTTAATGTAAGATTGTATTATTCCAACACACCAGCAACGGAGGTTGGCAAGAAAATTTAGCGAAATTTATTACAGCATTTGAGACAGACAATTTTGACTAATAGACAATGTGTTTTCAGACTCATCCAATATGAAAACAATTTGCACGATTGCTAACGGATACTTTGAGCAAATGCGCCAATTTCAAAACAAGATAGTTTTCTGAAGGTCGCAATTCGCGAGTTGGAATGAAAGGATTCTCCCTTATAAATCCAACGCAAAACTGCGAACGTTCTGCAACAATACTCATAATATAATTACCAGAGTTATGAACAAATCTATTTACACCACATGCGGTATAACGACAAAGACCAAACTCCATAGTTATAAACTAAACGTCTTTGCTCTAAGGAAGCGCAAAACATAGGCAATAGGCAATGTTAAAATAGTCGACAGTGTCGACATTTCATAAAAACAAATTAATCCTGACGTATTCACACAAACTTTATGTACAATAATGCCTTCATATCATTTCACTAGTTATTACTTAAAACTAATCGTCTTTACGTGTTATCCTGAATTCTACTTACAGTTAAAGTTTTTCTCGTAACACAATTGTTTCCCGTGTACGCGAAGGGGAAACTGAGCACAACTTGATTGATCGCTCCATTTTATGGTTGCAGTATATCTTCAAATACGATGCATTTTCTGCTCCAAATTTGAGAGAGCAAGTGAAATGCATACGGAGTAGGAAAGGCATCTTCATACTCTTTGTTACGCGCTTTCTCCTATTTCCATATCATAAGAGCCAGAAATATTCAGCGCACCTACGTGGATTCGATATCGAGACCCTCTCATCCGAAGTTAATACAGAGTTGTCACGTTATGTGATCCGGATTTTATTTATTTATGAAAGTATATGCTACACTTATTTAAAATCAAAGTGTTGTACTAATGAAAACATTCCGTTAGCTCAACATAACTAGAAATCCCATGCTTTTCTATTGTACATGATGGATTTCTTAATTTTTAATTTGCAGCGAAAGATTTTCAGGTTTTCGACTTTCTTTTTCGGTAAATTGATAAACTGAATGCTAGAGCCATAATTGTCTGAGTGAAAAGGATGAGCAAAAAGTATTCCTCTTACCTTTTTGTGTAAATTAAACCAAAACATTTTTCTCAGTGAACTCTTAACCATCAGGTTCACAGCATCTGACTTAAGAGATGCGCATGAACTGGAGGCAATCAGGATTTAACTGAAATGTTTGCATAAACAACCCACAGCCCAAAGTTTTAACCACACAAACTTGAAGTTTAATTTAAGTTATAATTCAGTTTGAGGGTTGCTATGTATCGTATCTAAAATGTACGTCTCTGAAATCATTCATCTGCGCGCGACAGCCCACTATGTGACATGTTGAAGTAAAGATGATCAGCAAACCGCTATCTCTTCTGCATGAAGTTCTGAGCAGACAGATCTTATTCGCGCAAAGTTTACTCCCGTATTCATCCATTTCATTCGTATTTTCACACTTCACACTTAGCTATGGCTACGCTCTGCTTTTTTAGAAACAACTAATAATTTACCAGAATCGATGACACTAGTTTGACAATTTGCCACGTATTAACCAAGCTGTTCGTTCATCTGTTCTTACAACGTCAGGCGGTCAACTAATTCGGAGACTGCAATAGACGCTTCTTCATACATTGTAAGATTGCTTACGATGAGGAAAATTTATTGGAGTAACATCACACTAGAAAATGCTAAGTGAATGATAAATAAGAATTAGTTTTATAAAATGTAAAAATTCGCTGACACATTTATTTCAATTGAATATGTGACGTGTAGGATATAAAATGGCAAATCCACTTGAGGTACCCTTTTTCAAAGACAAACTGGACTTTCGATGATACCCAAACATTGAAATGATCGTGTAAACGATAAGAACGCATGGAAATGTTCTTGCGCGTCACATGCGCCAGACCAACAGAGTAAAATTAATGACTTAAATTCACACCAATACAATTCTGAAACTCATCGCGAACTGTTAAACGGAAAATCACGGGAGACTTTCTGAGCCATGATGGATTTTGAGAGACTAGCTTGAAACAAGGATCCATGATCGTGCTCACTTCGCGTTTCAACAGAACCAACAAATATCTCGAACATCAGACAATTTCCAGATTGTTTTCGTTTTTTTTACTCTTCGCTGCCGACTTCTTTCGCATCTATCATACTCGCGTAAGCCGTTTGATACATGTATTTAATGGTCTTCGTCACGACCAAGCAAACATATAAGAACAGGAAGACATACTTTGCTACTCTAACTAAACTCTTCACAGCTGCTCGGAACAACGTAACTCGTTGAGCGGTGGGAATTCCCAAAATAATTAGCTAACTCGCAAAATAAGCATCAAAATTATTCAAGAACTCTAACGTTGAAGACTTCTTAAGCCATCAGTCCCTCTGTTATACAAGCTTGGTTTGCACACATGAGAAAGAAATCTGAACCGCAAGAGTCGTATCACACCGCTCATGCACAAGCAGCATAAATTCTATGAATTAAAGTAAAACTGGTAGATAGTTAACGGACCTAAATGCACGAAAGATGCCATATTTGTACTGAGAATAGGTGTCCCTATCGAAATATTAGCCAGTGAAATATCAAGCGACACGTAGACACATCCAGACACTTTAGACTGGCACACATTTGGCAACGCAGAAATCATGACACACTAAACGAGATCAAAGTACAATTACAAATCAAACACACGGAGTCTTGGTGAGCACCGAGGAGACATTTTTCATCCTTACGTGATTTCGAGAGCGAAGGCTTTTCAATGAAACCATACAGTATTACATTTATCTTCCTTCAAATGTTATATATTATTCAACAATACACCAAGGACGTCTGATCACACATGACATGAATTGTTTAGCCATGATACATTCTTATGACCGCGCGAGAGACCAAAGAATCGAATACCACTATAATGTACACACACGGGACAACCAGCATATCGGAATCGAGTTGGAAATTTTCTACGCCGATCGAGCCCTTACCAGGGTACAAATACAGTAGGACTACACAAAAAAGGTGAAGCAAATTTGGATGTGCACATTGTCTGCCCATAGACCCCATTTGTGCTTTTAGAGAAGTAATAACTTCGCGGTGAAAGGCTACAAAAAATGATGCAGGGGTGATGTAGGTTGATCTCTCGAAAAAATTTTCAAGAAAAATACTAAATTTCCGACTATACAAATATTACAGGGGGCGACATGGAGTCAAGAAATTGGTACATCCGTGCAGTATCATACAGTATTTACAGTTATTTTATCAACAAATGTCATTGAAGATCAAAATTCAGGCAAACCACTAAAAATCCCTCATACACACATCTTACGAAGAAACAACACTGATTCAGATTTCAATAAAAGTCATGTCGTAGAAGTATTACAATGAGCGGAATTAAATAAACGGGATCGAGAATTTGGGGATCAGCAAATTATTTTCGTCGCTCTGACACAGTTGTTCCTCACATTCGGAATTCGTAGTATTTAAAAAATGCACGATCTGAAACGGTAGGTCTAAAGTAAGAAATACAGAAAATGTGTACAACTCGGGAATTCTTAAAATGAATGGGAGAAAATTTTCGTCGATGGAAGCACTATAAATTTTTTCCAGCATGGGACTAGTGTTGCATTGCTCATAACCGAGGTTGGGGAAAATAGTTTTTCCCACACTTTCAATTATTAATATTCGAAAAAAAAAGTTTTGCCTCTATCTTCCGATCATTTTGAGCCCTTATCAAATACAGAACCTGTAAGTAACATGCCTGAAAACGTTTTAGATGTTCATAAAAATTGCCAACTATTTCATACATAATTGAAATACACATGGTTAACTAATGACCCCTGGAGTTACAACTTTCCCAAAAAACTCTAAACAAGATATTACGTTTTCCATAATTCATCAATATGTTGCTAACTATTTTGATTGCTACTGTGATTTTCAATTCTTGAAAACATACAACGACAATGAAGTAACTCTTATTCAATTGCAAAAGTGTTTTCCCAAAGGGGCAAATATTTGAGAAACAATTTCCTTATAATGTAAAAGGCACACAAGGTGAGAAACCACACTCGTATTACAAGTCCCGAATTTTGAAACAATTACTTGATGAAAAATGTGAAAAATAAATTTTAAATGCATTTATGACATTAGTGAAATTGGTAACAGAAAATACATTAATTGCATCAAACATTTCTGAACCAAAAATTTTGAACATTGACGAGGCACACAAATTTACGGACAAGGCAGTGAAAAAGTGTACAAACACTTTAATGGAATATGTATCGAAATAGGCATAACTTCATTCGCTACAACCGCTGCTATTGTGAACGTCTCCTGGAGGTCTTCGAACATCTCGACAAAATTTCAGCAGTCTTGGTCCATTCTTCGATGGCGACAATCCTGTGTTCATCATGGCTACTTGGTCTTTCTGTGTAAATCTGAATTTGAAGTTTTCCTCATTTTTTCAAGCGTTTGCAAATAACGTGATTGACTAGACCCTGCTAGGAGTATTTTTTTACATTAGTTGTTTTTCTGCACATTGGAAGCTCGATTTTGCTATTTATCTGACTATAAAATATCAGAAAAGACCATCATGCTTCGATTGATTTTTTTCACGAAAAGATTTTAAGAGAGATCACCTTAACTCTATTTAGCTAGGAGATCGTGATTGAAGTTTCTGCGTATGTATTTATTTCGTCTGAATATTTATATCCTTGCATCGCTAGTTCATTTCGAAGCTCATTTTAGGTGACAAACGAATTGCAGTTGACAGTACAGTACGTGAAATCCTCTGAATCATTTTCACCGAAATCTTCCGGAATGCATAAAATTTTGGAAAAATATTCGTGGTTGCACACTCATTTTTTTACCGTGAAACTGTGAGTATAATTTATGACTGACGCACTAATAATGAGTTTGAGATTACATTATACTCACTAACCCTGTACATCATAAAGCAGTTTCTAAAACAATTTAGGCAGAGAAACCTTCTAAAATACAAAATGAATCATGATAGAAGTGCACCAATACAATTTTTTTAACGTTTTTATGGAAAATTTAATTTAACTTCTCGCTTGCAAGTGTTAGTTGACGCTATGACAGTAAAGTGCGTAACTTTTAATGCTACGTACCTCAAGTACCAACACCATCTAGCACCGAATTGAATTTTCACCCTCATGGTGAAAAACCTGAGACAAAACCTTAACCATAAAGGCACATAGGAAGGCACTTCGAAAAACATCAATTCATATTTTGTGAATGATTAATGAAGTTTAACTTTGAGGTCACAAGCAACTTCAGAATAGATCAAAAATTCGTCCAAGTATCCGCTGGCGCACACAGAATTTCAGTTCCTGCTACGATCACACAGAAATCAATCGCATCAATGTCCTAGAACGAATATATTTAAAAAACTGAGCACCGGGCGACCTCCACGCTAGAACACGAGCATTGTTTGAGCAGGTCGTTTAGACAAACTTGAAATACATGAGTAACTTAGCAGAATAACGAATTACTAAGAAGAAGTAGCACAAGCAGAGATAGGCATACGGCGTGTCAACTTTTTGTACCAATAAAAACAGAAAACAGATATTTTGCCAGAAATGTTTGACTAATAAATTAAGCAGTGAATTTATAAAAAATAAAAATAATACAAGATAACCGATATACACTTCTTGGACGCAGATAAGGCAAGCCAGGTGCTTTCAAAATTAGGTTTGGTAGAGCAATCGCCTTCGCTCTGACACGAGTTTTTTAAATGCAGAGAGTTTTGTTTAAAAAAAATCAACCGATGCTGTCTAGGAACTGCATCTGTAGAGTACGACTACGTCAGCTCATCATCATCACCACTACAGTAAAGCACTCAATACTTACCTCATGCGCAAGGCACGTGGAAGTACTTCTACCATCAATTTTTTCAATTCCAATTCAAACGTAGTTCTTACTTCTCTGAATTGCTTTAAGTATAAATTGAAAAACGCTTTTTATTCCATTGTTTTTGCATCACTTTTCACTTAACATCCCACTTTCCTTCTTTCCAACAATTTCCAGATTCATAGACCTTTTAAACAACCATACATAGATCTTGAAACCCTCTAGACCACATTGACGTCTCATGCTATCGATCAATTATGTTTTGATTCCGTCTCGTTTTTATCAGTCAGTACCCCAGGAAGAGCATCCTCTTATTGCTTCAACTATTGAAAAATTCAAAATAAAATGCCCAGTTGTTTCTCATCAACTTATAAATTTTACTCCTTAACATTCTTATTGGGCAAGCCTTGTGCGGTAGTTTGAACCCCAAAATTCTCTTCAGTTCAATTATTCAAAAATTTTCGTTTATCAAACGGGTAAGAGACAGAAAAATACAGCGAAACTCAGTAGGCGCACAACGCATAGTTTCGACACCTTGAATATACGAAACACACAAGCGTTCTGATGCTGCTTCTCATCTGAAGTACAACGAGCAGAAAGCGATCCCACTAAAAATTCCTATTTCTTTTCAGATTTTGACGACATCCATTTTTCAAAATAAATCAGAAAAAATCTGATTAGTCCACAATTAAAACTGCCCAGATAAAACCGCTAAGAAATTGCGCAAGTTGCACTTATGACAAAGAAATGTCCTCCAATCACAAATCACATTCTACGTTCAGCAAGCAGGTTAAAAGGCCTATCGAATGCACCAGAATTTTCATTGAAGATTTCAACACGTTTATTAAAGAGAGTGAGTTCGTCATGCTCACAAATATAAACGTTTTCGGACTACATTGTTCAAAACAAGAATCTTCATCAAAGCAATTTCAAACTCTGGAAGCGTATGACACAACTGCATCTCAACGGTCTTCGATTCTAGGTAGAAAAAATGTGAGCATAAATGTACAAATTGTCCAGCATTTCTTAGAAATTCAGAAAATAGCACTAATTCACATTTAAAAATTGTACCAGCCACCAAACATAGCTCACTCTGGGAACATTTTACAAGAATAGGCTGCTCCAATCCTTGGAACAGATTCCAGTCTAGTCACACTGGCATACTTCAAGAGTTAACTGTATCAGTTAAAAAAGAAATTATGAAGTTAGTAACGCTTACAATTAGTAAATTGAAAACAGAACTATCACCAAGCCCATAACTTTGCAGCTCGGACTCGTCTTGAACATATAAGAAAATTCGAAAATTGAAGTCGCTCATAGAAAAAATGAAAAATCTCCGAACTTCAATAATGATACAATTTTATTAGAAAAGTTCAAACAGCTGACTTGTTTTCAAAAGCGGACAAAAATTACAACTAAATAGGAAATAATTTTTATTATTACAATCTTTCACATAAGTTTGTTTTCATGAGAAAACTAAACATTCTATTTATAAAATATAAAAACCTTTTGAAATTAAAGACGAAAGACCCGAGCTGCAAAATAACAGACCTACACACAAAAATCCATAACAATAACTGCCCGCGAGCTCTGCTAGAACAGGGATGTTGAATGAAAATAATGACGATTGTGCAATATGAGATTTAAGCATGAAAATGGAAAAAACGAGGTAATGACTATTCTTACAGTCTAAGATATAGTTATTTCGAGCTATCTATCGGAAAATTCTGCAATAGAATTTTGGAAAGCGATTTCCTCTTTGACCAGTGGAACGGGTTCAGTAACATGCTCTGATTGCTGCAATAGATCCTTTAAAGTAAGATCAGTTTCAGTTTTCAAGTTTCCTAACATTTCAGGTATAGCTAAGAGATCTGGTATGGATGCACCTGTTTTGGAAGAACATGGAGACGGAGAAAATTTTAAAAGAGTAGACGTTGAGGTTGCAAACCTTGACGGTGACGAGTTTGAAGGCCCTACAAAAGAAGAATCGCTTGAAAACGTAGAAGACGATTGCTTAGCTGATGACTTGGCAGATGATGAGGTGGGGGATGTTCTGAAGAGAGGCGAGAATGAAAGTTTGGATGATGCAGAAGATGATGGGAAAAAGGTAGGAGTATTGAGAGTGGGGGTATTGAGGGTAGGAGTAGAGTCGGTGGGAGAAGTTCTAGAGGGACCGCGGGCTGCTTCATGTCATTGGAAAACTGGTACAGACTTGTCTGAAGGAGAACTGAGCTGAAACTCAAAAGAGGGCATAAAACTGCCTAGCCGCGGAGATAACACCTGTGAGGCTAAGTGCGAGTACGGGAGCGGCCCACTTGGGAAAGTAAAATGATGCTGAGCACGAGGGGAAGTTGCGAACGGAGATAATGTCGCAGCAAACGGTGACAAGCCAGCCCAAGGCATGGCTATGAAGGGACTTTTGGTGTGAATTCCGCTATACGGAGGTGAAGGTAGGTTTACAAGCGGAGTATTGAGGCTGGATGCAGAGAGTAGCATTGGTGACCGAGGAGACCTTACAGGAGAATGAGCTGTGATGTTTTCTATAGAAAGTGGAGAGGGCTTCGGTTTACTACCTGACTTGTGTCGGGTCGGTGCACTGGGTGATGAGCCGGAAGAAGTAGACGGAGATGCTTGACAAGAAGAGCCAGTGCGCCTGAGCATTTCTGGAGAAGAAGGCGGGGACGCTTTTGAATCTGGAGTCGGAGAGGAGGATGAAAGGGAGGACTGGGGGGATCGAGATCGCGATCTCTTCTGAGCTTGCCTCCGTCTTTCTTCTTCATCGGCCTTGCGCCGTCTCTCTTCTTCCTCATCCTCTAACCTTCTTCTAGTTGCTTCTTCAGAGACCAAGTGAAGAGGCGCAGATAAATTCGAACAATCTTCAGAGATGGGCGAGTTAGAGCGAGAATAACTACTTTTGACAGTGGTCATTTCACACGACGAATCGTCCATTTCTCGCTTAGGCTCCTGCAGGGTCTGCCTCGCAGACTCATCGGACGACCACAAGCTGGTCGGTACGGGATGAGATGTGGAGCTGCCAAACTGCTGCTGCGTTTGTTGCTGGAGTGCCACCGCTAAGGCAGAATTATTATGCATCGCTTGCATCGCCGACAAGTATTTGGAGTAAAACTGAAGCTGATGGGGAGCTGCAAAAAGACAGAGCAAACATGTTAGCATCTTATACATATTTTTGATAGATAACTATCATTTTTCATACTAGAGGAAAACCGATTCTTAGATTGTTATTAAAATCGAACCGCCTTAGTTTACAAAAAAAAAGTCCATACACAAAGCTCACTTGCGTTTTAAACATTCACTTAAGACTCAAACGGTAGAATTTCGAGTGCATGACAGATTGTGAGTAAAAGAAAAACGGCGTCTAAACCGAGATAAAACAGAATTAAGAAACTCACTGATGTGATGAAGATGGGCGGGTGGAGGAGGCGTGAGATGATGAGGGGAAGAAGAGGCCGAGTAGCCTCCCGGCTGAGGCGACGCGGCTGGCATATCACTTTGCCCACAGGACATCGCCCCAACAGCCCCAGCTGTAGAAGTCGCAGAAGGAGTGCTGCTCTGAGGAGGAATGTGCACGGAGGGCTGCGGAGAAGGCACAGATGTGCTAGGGGAGTATGGACTCCCCAAAGATGGGACAGCATTTGGATATGGGGATGAGTTGGGGACACCAGGAGATGGTGACTCCAACTTGATGGAAGGGGTCATGTAAGGAGTAGGAGGCTTGCCAGATTCAGGTTTGTTCTGGTCCGGGAGGCAAGGATACGATACGAACCTGCAAAAAAACAATAAAAAACATTTCAGAAAACCATGATTAAAGAATCGTAGCGAGGATCAAATGACAATACTGAACAATAGGATACAAATGAAACGAGTAAACACACTATATTGGCAACAAAAATAATGATAAATAAATTGGATACCTCATGAAAAGAAAAAAAAAGAACGCTGCGAACTAGACCTGAACACGCGAGACCAACAAGACCTGAACCAGATGTTCTTTTGATAGGACATAGAGGATCAAATCACTGGAAAAATTTAGCACATGACTTTAGAGTCATAGGCAAACTAGTTTACCATTCGAGATATGGCTGTTTTTATATTAGTAAGGAGACAGTCTTGGAGAAACTCTGTAAAGATTATAGATTAGATGCCAGTTTACGCCTCCCTTGCCGCAAAAAAAGTTTCAAAAAGAGGAAGGCACCATTTCGTATGGAGATAAGGGAACGCGGAATTTATACAGAACCAGTAAGTTAAGAAAGAATTTTATGAAACAAGATAAAAATATAAGAAGGAAGTAGTAGGTGCTGAAAGACAGGACAGCAGTGACCCGAAAAAAAGGTGGGCCTTAACATAAGAAATAACGTTTCATTTCAACAAAAAGAAGGCCTACCTAACTCTCAGCTCGGATCCTCACATTTTTTCTCTGGGAGTGCTAATTCCCATAGATACAATAGTTGTATCCCCTGAGGGGCAGCATAGATTCAATTCTATGACAATGTGATGACTCCTAGTTTTCCTAAAGCGGACTAACCATGTTATATCCTCATGATATAACCGCCCTACATCTATGTTATAAAGGAATCTCTACGAGGAATACTGAAATGCTACGTCTGGCCAACGACTTTCATCTCCTCGAAAAGGACCGCACTTAAAGATATATTCTCGCGGATAAGCACAACTTCGAATTAACTCCACAATCTGCCTCTCGTGCTATTTCCTTCTACAACATCGCCAGACGACGCTTCGCCTTACCATCATCACCATCTTCCCTCTTCACATCATCACCACGACGAAACCGGAGGCCTACAAGTTCCAGTTATCAGATACCTCTTTCTATTTCCTTCATCACAATCAACTTCTTGTCTTTATAATCTTAATCATCTAGGATATTATTCATTTCTATAGATAGAATGCGGGATCCTAATTATTTTTTATCAAGATCGTGGGCTTTTCACTTATTAGTGATTAGCTACTGTCCTGACGCGTTTGTTCACTAACGTAGAGACGCGCCCTCGGCCCCTCAAGCCTAGCGGGCAACAGCAGTCTTACGCAGAGGTTTGCCTGAGGCAGTCGAGAAGGTTCCCTCAATTAGTTAGATATTGAAGAGAAACAGTACAAGATCCTTTAAAACTTATTGGTGTCTTCCCCCTGCGGTTCGTCGCCTTTGGCGATGACCCCGCTTTGCTTTAAACGATTGTAAACGTGTCAATTGACTAAATTACCTGGAGATTCATCTCACTCTAATTAATCGTGAATATGGATCATAAAGCAACCACCCTCCACACACATACTTCGACAACGCCCAAACTATATCCCGCAGATGAGTTAACATATTTACTATATGTCTAACCAGCTTCTCTCTCAACAGCATCGTGATGTATTAGATGTCTGCGTTAATAACGAACCTTTATAATCTTTCGTGTCTTTAATTTCCTTTGTAAGTTAGGAAAAGATGATGAAGAAATGATGATAAAATGCACATTAATAATAGCCTTCAGCTCTGACCTCACGCTAACCAAAAATAGAGATAATTAATTAACTATGATGACCGTTATTAATAATTGATTTACGATAAATATTATTTGCCCAAGTATTGGGCTGGTGGCAGCAAAATAATACCTAAAAGAATATGATTCGGTCAGAAATTATCAATCTAACTTTCGATGCGATGTCACGTTTGAAATAAATCACCAAATATGAAATAAAGAATAGGACATCCATTACACTATTCATAGCTAGCAACGAAGCAACGCAAACACTTCAGAATCGAAAGGGCACGGCAAGGAATATAGAAGAAAGGGAAATACACAAACGAAGAAACTCAAGATAAATGTCGGTTGCTCGAAAGAGACAAAACATGGGGAGGAAAGTTACGTGCTTCATCATTTTAACATTACAGCAGTTAATTTATCAGAAGCTAATCAATTCATATACCCTCGTTCTTCCTCATTTTAAATTTCACACTCGTGTATTCATCGCTAAGTTCCACACAATTCAGTGGAGACGTGATTTACTGTTGAGCTGCAGCAGCCCAAGGAATTCAAATGAATTTGATTTTCTGTTTCAGTAACAGGGCGCGAATATTTCAAAAGTTTCGTATTGATGTCTAGTATGAAACTGCTATCATTAATAAACTAGTACAAGCATGTTACCAGAATTCCAACCTTCTGTGACATGCAAAATCTTGTGTTGCACTCCTGAGCAGATCTGTTTCCTGGAGACAGAATAACAGAGATAGGTGGCTAGGAGCCCGCTGCCCGATTTGAGATATGACTGATAAGATCACCTGACTGACTGCTCTTTCTTCTCACCCTTCTGTCAATTACATTTCGCTTAGGTTTTCGTCACACGTTTTTGGAATTAACTACTACGAAGGACCGACCGTTTGAATTTTTTTTGAAATATTATACTTTTTACTTTTCTTTTGTATCTTGATCGCAACCAACAAAAGCATATTCATACTTGAAGAGGAACTAAATCTACACTCGTTGGATCGTATTTGAACCTCAGTGCATCGGACATTGCATTATCTCTATTGATAATTTGTACCTTGATAAAATCAAGGACGACAAGTTGTGACGATGCGTCTGTCCGGTCGGAAGCTGCGTCTTCAAAACTTTGCACACATCAAAAGTAACCTAACAGAGATAATCGACCTTTACGTGAGGCTGAAAAGCAACCTCGATTCTGGAAGTCCAATTAGCATTCACAGGCAGAAAACAAAGAACGGGAAGCATCAAGAGAAAAAGCATCATAATTGTCAACTCACATTCCTAAATTCGAACTGAACTCCATAAAACATTTAACTGATACTATAGGCTTTGTGAGAAGTTACCGACATTTTCTCTTTTCCTGCTATCACACCCAATAAGCATTTACTCTGCATCTAATAACTGATTTCTTAGAAGAAAATAAAGGTCACTGATAATCTAACTCACAATTAGTGTAAACAGCGAATAAAGCAGAGATATAATGCGTCTATTTTAAACTGAGCTTTCAGTAATATAACCGAATGGAAATATCTACCAAAAAGAAAAACTCATGACCATGCAGCCTAAAATGAGCTGGTAATTTTTCGACAATTTGATAAGAACGGTCTCGAAAGATAAGCTCAAGTGTATGCACTTGCTTTTATCCAGGCTGTTATTGAGGTTCACGGGAAAATAGAGCAATATTGCTTAAGCAAGTAACTGTATCATCGGAAGGACATTTGGCGGCAGTGATAGAGATAAAACCCGCAGCTTGCATTAGTGATACAAATTCCCATACAAAATACCTAGCTAAAGTATATTTATGTAATTCAATAGTACACAAAGCCCTTCTCAATTGAATGTACCAAGCGTTAATGTGTTATACATCTTTATCAGAGAATATTTATGCAATGAATAAATATTTTGTAAGACGTTCATAAGCCGAAAAAACTGCTTAACTGAAATGCTCACGCTGTAAAAGGACCTCGTTTCGAACAGTGTACACACGGGAGTAACTGTGAAATACAATAAGGAAGAAGACAGAGATAGATCACGCCGTAGCGTGCAGCACGGACAGTGGCAGCTCTCAATCTATTACTTTATTGAAGAAAAAAGTTCTAGAGAAAAAGGCAGAAAAGCGTTTCAAATTCGATGGAATAGCGGAAGTAAGGTCTTCAGCTTAAGCCAAGAACTAGTGTGGAGATTTTCTTTGTTATTCTGCCAGCGTTTTAACAGCGTTAAAATTTAAAAAGTTACATCGAAGAAAAGAAGGATAATCGCATAAACTTTTCTTCTGCTGTAAACGCATGTTTTGCTAACACAGTGCATTTTAAATAGCTAGCGCAGTGAATCAGCCAGAAGCTCCAATCGCAATTTACGAATAAAAACAAACTCTTGGGTCCTTAAACACGTTTTTCACTTCGCGTTAACTGATGATGAAGGCATGCTTTAGTAATTGTACTTTGTAAATTGTCATACTAGAAAACGAGTGCGGACAGTCGAACATAGCCTCCAGAATAATACGAAGGACTAAAAAAATAAAACAGAAGTAAAGACCCAATTATGCTACAGAATAAGCTCGCGGAAATAACACGTAAGCTGAATCGAGAAAAAGAAAAAACTTGACAAATAAAGTTTTCCTTCTTCAAGGAGTAAAATAAGGAACTGTCAGTGCCTACGCAGGTAAATCATATTATGACGAACTCTAACAGTCATGGCTGTATGGGACGCACACTGCAACGATAGGTGTTCGTAAATCTAAGCAGAAAATTACTTTTAAACTCGACTTATTCTCCAAGAGCATCAAGTGCATAAGTTGTGCTGAATAACACCGCCTTTCAGATTCTTTTTCTACGGGTTTGTAGCACGCATCAATACCATGAAGAGGTCGTAAAATCTGAGTTGTCATATTCCACGGAAAACGCATTTTGGCAAATCGATAGACGGAGAGACCTCCAACATTCCGGAAATTAAACTTTTTACATTAGACCTTATCTACCTCTCAACATCGCATGGATCCCTAGCTGTTCTGCTGTAAAATGTGAGAATGATTGCCCAATAGAAAGGTCGCACTGATTCCACTCAGTTTAAAGCATCCAGTAGAGTAGCAACTGTGGGTGCACCTTTTACTGAGATGTGATCAAGATTCGGTGTCTGGACATTAAGGTAGAGAGTGTGGAACGTTCGCGAAAGAAAATCTTTCACTACAGAGAAGTACTTCAACTTCAAGGACTGTTCACATAGCAGATTATGATAACAAACCGCATCTGCACACACGAACAAGTCCACAGCCAGTAGGGTCACCGTGAAGAGCAGCTACTCTGAGAGAGCGCACTTCAGACTCGTGTCAGTGAGGAGCAGTAATTCGAGGTAATAGAATGCACCGAACACCATGCATGAATTCTGTACTGCAAAAGTTGCGATTTAGAAGCTTTACAAAATACTTGATGGGAAAAATACCGAACCGGGAAATTATCATACATTTTCATCCATTCGCGAAAAAGGAATGAAACCAAATATCAGTTTAATTGAAGTAGATTAATAACTTATTAGCTTTTATTTGGAATTATCTAGTAAAGATTCAACAAAATACAGCTCTTTGATTTGTAATTGTGATTGATTGATATGAATCTTTTGCTTTAACACTCGATGAAAACTATTTAAATTGATCGTACTTCACCACATGTTGGGAATTTCGGTCACGGAAGGAGAATGACTTTCGATTACACCAAAAACTGATGGGAGACTAAGAAATGGTATCTACATGTATCCCATCGCACCAACAGAGCTAGGCTTGCATAGCAATCTTCAAGTGTTTCCGGAGCAGCCGCAGCAGGAAATGCCTCTTGGAAGGAGCGAGAAATGCGTCTAGTTCATTGTAATGTAAGTGATGAATCAGCGGTAAATTTATATTACCTTCTCAGTGCAGATTGACTGACGGAATGTCGTTTGTAATAAACCACCACAAAACGTCATGCTATTGTTCTTTGACTGAAGCCCTCATGGATAATAGGTTAATAAAGCTTCGTCCGAGAGAAATTGCAGAAGACGAGTCTCAAACAACCTTAGTTGTGAAGTTGGTTTGAAAATTCGAATTGAAAGAATAATCTTTTACGACAGGAAAAAAACTTTTCAAAAATGCTGATGTCAAAAATTATAAAATATAAAATCGATGAAATAAGACATACTATGAAGTAGATTTGACTGTTAATATAAACATGTGATGGATCCTAATCAGCATACTGATTTACCCCCGTTTATTTCGTGAGAATGTATTCATACTCATTACATATTACTTAAATTTTTGTTCTAAAATGGTGAAATGGTTGGTAAACATATAGTGGATGTGACTGGTAGAACTCGAAATGAGTACACATAACTTGAATTAGGAGTAAGCGCATTGCATTGCTAACTTTCATTTAAATTAAGATAAACCGTAAAATTGGTTTATTACATGAATACTCAAATAAAGTTTGTGCAGAAAACTCAAGTGAAATTTGGTATGCAATTGGCCACAGCATCATTAGCTTTTTTAGAATCGAGAACAGTTAATCTTGACTTTTGCGCTCGTTTGACCTGATTTCTAAACGATTAGATAAGTTAGCTTAAACCTTACTAACTGCAACAAAGGCGTTCCAAAGAGAAGGAGGGAGGTTCCATTTTGTATGGACTTGAGGGAACGCGGAATCCATGCTCAAGATGCATAGAAAAAGTAAGTTGAGAAAGAAGTTTCTGAAACACGGTGAAAGTTGAAGAAGAAAGTAGCAGGTACTGAAAAACAAGACAGCGGTGAACCGATAAAAAATGGTTCGTAACAAAAAAAAAAACCTTGTTCTATTTCAACAAAAGGGATATCTACTTAATCCCCTGCTAGGAGTTTCACATTTTCCTTTTGGGAGCGCTAATCCCCATGCATACAATAGTTTTATCTTTCTGAGGAGGTTTCTAAACGACCATTGACGTAAATTCTATAGAAATATCAGAAAAATAAGGCACTAATGAGTCACATTCGTTTTCGGTCTTAATTCAACTAAAAGCATTAAAGATAGCTTAAATAACTTAAAATAATAGCGAACACCGAAGAAGACCAGTGCAAAACTATGAAGACTAAAACCCTGCTCTTACCTGTACACAAATTTTTGCCCGAGGACTTTCTTGATGATGTTCTTATCGTAGTAATATCTGAGAGCTCTTGATAATTTATCGTAATTCATGTTATTCTTGTTTTTCCTATGGCCCCAAAGCTTGGCGACTTCTTCAGCATTGATGAGCTTGAACTCGCCCTCTATGCCGGTCCAGGTGATGAGGTGCTGGTGCTGGCTGCTGCCCAGCAGCTCCAGCAGGAACTGCCACAGCGTAATGTTGCTGATCATGGCATCACCTGGACAAACATATTTTATTAATAAAATTTTGACAGCAATAAAGTATCTGGAATAGCAGAACAACCGGCGATCTCATGACTCAGTTAACGGCGCGTATTTTTTAGAACACACAAAAAAAAGAGTGCAGCCACAAATTATGTACTGCCGGCGCCTTCTCTTTCTTACAGCAATAATGATAAAAAACATGAAGAGCTCATTCAAGAGTTTTATTGCAGCAGAAGGAATAACTTCTGCAGATCTCTTGTCGAACTCAAGAGTCGCCGGTTCCGCCGTCAATGGCTAAAAAACAGCTCCAGGGGAAAGCTTGTTTTCAATTGATACGAGGAAAGAGAAATTTATGTCAACGCACTCTTCTGAAAGGGCAGTGGCGATGAAAACTCACAGGAAAAACTCTAAACGATAAACCTGACAGTTTACGGTCATCAATTACTCAATTACTCCAACAATAAACAACCCAAAAACAAATACTTTTCAGATTTGGTTGCGAGTGGTGTAGGATACTTTGAACACGCCAGATAATAAAGATCACAAATAACCAATGTACGCAGATAAATAGTTATTTCCTTTAATCGTGTAGAACCCATTCTTTAGTAACGCTTAGGAACAATACAACTCTTCTTTTCAGACCGATATTTTCAATCACACACGGCTCAGTTATCATGTTTGCTCTACCAAATCGGGAATCTCCTTGTGCTCATAACACTAAACTCCTGAGTACGATTACTTATCAAAGTCTGAGCCTGCGACAGCTTAGGCTGACCGATCCTAACTAAATTTAAGGTTCATCGATCTTACCCAAAAATACACTGCTATTTTTAAAGAACCATAAATTAATTCAAAAGTAATACTCTGATTATTTAAAGCTTCAGCACAAATAAGTTCGGAATGTAGCCAACACTTCTTTACAGTTTAATATAAAATTAAACCTTTGTCTGAAGATAAACGGGGAATACATAACGTCATGCAACCTAGTTCGACTGCGAGCATTTAATCCGTCATCATCATTGTGTAAAACTTTAACTCTTAATAAATAAACACGTGCTCTTCCTAAGCTCTTGACACTGAGCCAAAATTTCACAGGCCACTTTCTTCTTGGGCGATTCGCGTTGAACATTTAGCAGCCACCTCTTATACATAACAGAGCCGGTTTAGACACGGGCTCACAGATTACAACATAGCAAGACGTTAGGAGACAGACACGCGGTCTATCGCATTGCTCCATAAAAGGACACACGCAATAAATAATGCACCGGATGACAATGGCACATCCGGAACCGTCCTTTTCCTCCAAGTGACGGTATTATTTAGCGTGTGATACACAGGGTGACTTGAGATGCATCCTCAAAACATTATTTCGATTGCGAGTTATTCATAATGCATAACATGTATTGACCCGACAATAAAATTTCGTCGGATATTCATCATTAGGAAACGCTAAATTTGAAATGGCAAAACTGATGTAAACTACTTTTAATATATTGAGAACGTCTTGCTTCAGCCTCGATTATGAGAAGCAGCTAAACTTAAAAAACATGTCAAAATAATAGAGAATGGTGATGGCTTTTAATTCAAAGAGTAAAGTTAGCAGCGAGAGTTATTTGAAGTGTGCTCGTTGAGAAACGCTGACGCACTTTATCAAAATTCGGTTCCAGGCTTCACCACTTTTCTAGCTTTTCACTGAGCCGATTAATGTTTGCCTATGCTTAATTCGCACTAACTCTTGACAAGTTAAGAAAAGGTAAACTAGTTTTGATTTTTTTCTAGAGGGATAAATCCGAATGAAATCATTATTTTCATGCGCTACAAACGGTACTTTTACCGAGCTCGCAAACATCCTACTTTTATCAGCTCTATTAAGTCCACCGTCCAACGAATCAAATGCAGTCAAACCTCAAACACAAGAGTTTCCCTTACACGACAGAACACAAAAATGGGCGTCAAAATGCAACAGCTCAAGTAGTAAATCCGTGTGCATCTCAAACTACAATCCTTATTCCTAAACCTCTGTCCTCATAGACTCTCAGGTTTTGACAATTTCTGTTTACCAGAGACACACTCACCCCGACACATGGGATCCATGACTAAGAGTTGACAGAAGCGCTCACCTGACACTGGCAGCGTTATCAGCTGCAACGCCACGATATCAGTACAAACTGAATTAGATCAGCCCTATCAGCTGCCACCATACCCTGCCTTGCGTCAGCGAGTGGGAGAGTTGAAATAGACGAAAACTCACGAATGCACGTAGGAAACCGCCTCTCATTTCAAGGTTGGGTGGGACACATGAAAATTGAAATTGCATCAATTTATTGTGAGGGCAAAGATTATATATATGTTAGTTTAAGCCTCCCTAAACGCTAAAAAAAACGTATCGAAGAGAGGAACGAGGAAGGCACCATTTAGTATGGAGATAAGGGAATGCGGAATCTATGGAGATTGGGCGTAGAAACAGTAAGTTGAGAAAGAAGTTTATGAAACAAGATAAAAGTCGAAGAATAAAGTGGTAGGTGCTGAAAAAAACAGGACAGCAGTGAACCGAAAAAGGAGGTCCTTAACATGACCAAAAAAATATTTATTTAAACAAACAGAAGGCCTACCTAACTCTCAGCTCGCACCCTCACACATTTTCCCCTTGTGAGCGCTAATTCCCTGTGGAAGGCAAAACTTTAAAATATTGAAAAGGGTTAATTTACATTTCGCTCTATTACGACGTTCTTTATGACTCTCATGCCAATTTGCACGGGGAAGTAAATAGTTCGACCAACCATGAAAGTCGTCAGATTCATCTCAATTACTCGACAAATATGGTGAGCTTAAATTTTCATCGAATGCACATAATCCTACCCTCGTTTACTGGAAACATTTCCATAAGCTTATGTTGCTCTACGTCACACGAATCTTAAGAAAAATAAACAAAGGAGAAATTTTGCAAGAATAATCTAGACTTCGAGCAGCGTCTCATCTCGAGCGGTCAATAGAGAACAGGATTCAGACAGAGAAACCTGAAGGCATCTCTTCTTGATCTGGATGGAAGTCTGTTCAAGAAGCTCGGATATGTCTTACAATCTAGGTACTGAACTAAACTGGAATCAATAAAACATCAATGTAGCCTAGTGATCTAGCATAATTTTTAATAATATAACTACAGTACAAGGAGAAACAGCGAGGACACGGCTGTGATCTTTCCCTCGACAATCGGAGTAAGGCAGGAAGTTGCAATTACTGCAAGATTGACGCCATTGCTACCGCAATGACTTCATCCTGTGCAGTTGCTATGCCTGTGTACGGACATGTGAGGGTCGGTAGCGCAGCCCACAATATGTTGATTAAATAACACCATTCCTAGTACAAAGAATTTATTCAACAGCCTTGGGAAGACTTCATTAAATTTTTCATAACCATATAAGAAACAAGAGTTCAAACAGCTCTGAATAAAAACCAGCATGTATGCGTAAAACGTTTTGGTTTCATATCCATCAGCTCTAAACCTAGAGTAAAATAGTGAAAAATTGGAAATAAAACAGCGGTCAACAGTCGAGTGCAACACAACGGGTAAACGTAAACCAGCATTTCAACTGCTTGCTGAATGAGGAATACAATTTTAAATGTACAACTTAAAATAAATTTACAGAAAAGTACAACACGGAAGGTATTCCTGTAAATGCCTGCAAAAAATAGTTCAAGAAATATATTGCATGGTCTCTCAACACAAAAAAACAAGGTCTCTTTTCTTGAACTATCTTAAAATCACAGATGTAGTACGTCCATAATGTAGACACAACACTTATGTAACTACTAGATATGGTGAGAAAATGCATTCGTTGTATCCGCTCGTTAACCTCATGTGCGAGATTATGTTTTTGTGATTTTTCTCATTCTAGTGAATTTGTTGTATTGCACTGTCGATTCAATCCGCAGGTCATTCAAATTTCAGAGGCGCTATTTATTTTCGAATAGCAACTTTTTCTCATCAGGCAGTTGACTTCAAATCCACTATCTATCGTTACGCGCATATTAAGAATTTTATTAATGAGTACAAAATTACAAATCGGTAAGGCTTTTCTACTTTCAAAGGTTAACACTAACCAAAAATATTTGCTTACTTCGCGCACAACTATAAGATGATGAGTACAACCTAAAACGTCCTAAATAAAGTAGCCTTGAAGTCAACTATTTCCCCCCTTCATTTACATTTATATGCTACATTGTCAAGTATCCTGAAAACAAGCACCTAAATAAGCGGGAGCAAAAACTTACGACGGTGGCCTAATGTTGAAAATTAGCATAACAAGGAGAAACAAAAGGGCAAGAGATGAGTTTAGCTAGTTTCTTCTTGGAGACATTTTTTTTGACAACCTGTACGAACATAAAGAGAAAAACGCAGGTAATGGCGTAGTACAAATTAATCAGTTAATATTTTACAATCTGTCGCGTAAATAAAGCATTATTATTTTCTATTTAAAGAGTTAACCACAAAATTATGGTAAAATAAATATGTAGAGGAACGATGGACAAACGAACCAATTCTGGAGCTTGGTATTAGTTCATCGCTACTCACAGGGCGAAAAGTGTCAGTGATTGCCACGCATATTTACAAAAAATCCAGCTATTTCATGTTTATCATCCTCCATGAAAAATTTTCACTTCCCATTCCGCTGTTGAGCCTGGCTTGCGTACAAATTTTTCTGATCGGATAATCGGAAAGTTTTGTATCATCACACACGGGGTCTTACAACTTATCTCTCAACTAATTATTAATTTTTTGAAACCAAGACTCCAATTCAAAAAAGTAAGCCAGAACTACGAACTGAAAAGAAATTAGTTTTGATGGGAATAAAAAAAGACAGTGAGTTCATGTCAAAACGTGAGTTTCAACATTATTGTATACAAAATAACCGTATGGAAGGAAGGCGACATGACCATTGAAGTAGGGAGAAATTATCAAGTTCAGGGACAGAGCACTATAGCAAGACTCGTTCAGTTACACGCCGTTAACTTGCATAAAAAATAGAAATAAAAACTTTAAAATGTCAGCCTTTTCACTTCCTTAAGAAAATCTACAATGGCTGATTTTTTAATTAAGATTCACTAGAATCTGGCGTCTTCACGTTGCTTGACAACTTGAAATATTCATCAGGTGAACCCAAAATTAGAGAAAATGAAGTTAAAATTTAAATTAGTGTGGAAATAATCCAAGAAAAAAATACGCATCTCACAACAGAAAGAAACATAACACTTCTTCGCCATTTTGAATCATACACTTAAAACATAGATCAACGTTACATTCGAGTATAATAAATTACATCAACCAGATTTGGCAACCCTCAAAAACAGTTACACTCTCGGATATGCACGTCTGTCAACCGGAAGTATGTGGTGACAGCGGTAGATGGTGATCAGGAAGCGATGCTTACCTTTCTTGGCAGGTGAGTGAGGATCCGAGTAGGTGTCGGTGTCTTCTGGAGGGCTGCTGTGACGGTCTTCGGGGATCCCGCCCCCTCCGCCTGTGTCTGTAACTGGACAGACAAACGAGAGTTAGTTGTGGAAGACTAGACGCTGTCTGTAGTCGCTGTCTCGAGTATAAGACAACGATGCATCTTACAACGACGATATACGTCGTAAATTACTTGATTTTTACTTCGAGAAGATGCGTACAAGATAACACTATCTTAAAACTAAGAATTGCCACGTTGTGGAGTAGATTGGCAGCCTAAAAGCATAAATTCTGAGTAACAGGTCATCCCTTCCAATTATAAAATAAACCGTAGAAAACAGGTGTAATTTTTCTGAACAAGAATTAACCAGATACGATATTTTTTTATTACGAATGAAACTAATACGATCTGAGTGATGATCACTTGAACATTCGAAACATTTTCTCGATTTTCCAATACGAAAAATTTACCTAAAAGAAAATTGTTTGAAAGAGTCGATGTATTTAAAATTTAAATAACTAGATTGGTGATATTTTTGGGCTTAGTTTGACTAGCAAGTAGAGCAGTATTGAAGAATCATGACAATTGCTAGCATTGAATGCTTCACTTGTAAAAGCACTGGTTGCGGCTAATTAAAGAGACCTCGCTTACTCTCGAACTACTCTTTTCCAATAATAGGTATGAGCGTACACAGATGTTTCAGACAGAATGTAACGCAAGCTCTTTTGAAATAACATGAAACAATTTCACTATTGAAGCTCTAGGATTTCAAGAGTTTCAAAATTTGTAAAATATTGTGCGCAGTAAAAAAAGAAAGAGAATTACAGTTGGCATAAAACAATTCATTTGTGATGGCCTTCAGAAACCATGCAATCGATGTGAAAATGAAATCGTCCTACTTGATACTTGACCCATTCAACCGAAAACAATGCAAGAGGAGATCTCAATATAGAAGATGTATGTATGGAGATGTATGTATGTATGGAGATGTATGTATGGAGATGTATGTATGGAGATGTATGTACCAAGCTCAAAGGCAAACGATATTTCTGCATTTTCTTAGTTAAAAACGACTTTAAAAGCATAGAAATTTTTCTGCAGTTCCTGGATCTAGATCGTCGTTATCGACACCATGCAGATGCTCGAGTCTGCCTGCGCACCGTTGTGCGATGTTGTCGCCAGGAGATTAAGTGCCAAAGCAGGGGAGCAAAAACAAAAGGTTAAGTAACTTACGGCGACTGCACGAAATGATGCGAAGTATTACGGTAAGAAACTGACCGCTTCCTGCTAGCGGTTGACCTTGCATGGCTTTTGGAGGGAGGAGACGTGGTCTCCTATGTGGCTCAGTCAAAATGGTAAGGGTCACCAGCTCTACTGGAGCGACTGTTGCTGCCACTGCATGCCCACCTCTGCACGCACTCCCTGTGCCCACCTCTGCACGCATTCCGTGTGCCCACCTCTGCACGCACTCCCTGTGCCCACCTCTGCACGCATTCCCTGTGCCCACCTCTGCACGCATTCCCTGTGCCCACATCTGCACGCATTCCCTGTGCCCACATCTGCACGCATTCCCTGTGCCCACATCTGCACGCATTCCTTGTGCCCACATCTGCACGCATTCCCTGTGCCCACATCTGCACGCATACCCTCCCATCCACTTGGTCCCCTCAAACTAATTGCGTGTTAAAGCGAATTTCCACTTCATCATTTCATCTGAGACATCTCAGTAAACGCGCCTAATTTCTGAGATTTTAACTTACGTTTACTACACGCGTTCAACACCGACGGTTATTATGCCCTGACCATCGGACAGTCATGTTGTGAAAACTATTGATGTACAGTGTGGCGCGAAAAGAACGGATAAATTTGACTTACGTAGTATCAATGGTGGGAGTGATCAAAATAAAGCCAATTATACTACTTAGAAATTCATGCGTTCTTTTTGCGCCACCCTTTATAAGCAACATCTCCTCACTCATGTGCTCGCTTTTGAAGATTTTCAGTTGATCATGGGCTTAAATACCGATGCGTTGTTGTTTATGAGTATAACTCACATGGCGTCTATCGTTATAGCGATATTGCATAGGTGTAAATTATTCTGATGAACTCGAAACTTGCCCGAAAGCTTAATATTTCACATTTTGTCAATTTCTCAGTAACGTGTTTTAAGATAACTTGTTTTATTAAAGATAACCGATTCAATGTAAAATTGAAGACAATGATGAAAAATGAAGTCAATAGTTTAACAATTGCTAAGTAATATAACTGAATTGGACATAATAAAACAAAAATAGTTATAATCTCATCAAATGTGTCGATCATAGGTAAATGTTGCTGCCGCGCTCTGTATTGTAGAATCGTGAATGCTTCTCAAAAACATAAAAACAAAGAGAATAATTTTTATGTTTCTTTTCAAAATAGCTCGACGCACTGAACTGAACATCCTTGTTGAATATGTACGCTATGTTATTTTACCCCAAGTTTATTGGACCACCTGTACCTGAAAAATTGATGACGTAAAATTACTTGAAAACAAATCATGTCTTCTTTATTACACGAGTAATAACAAAAACTAAAAATGTACATACACGTGCTGTACTTCCAAAGTTGCCCGTAAACAATCACTAGGTTTACAAGGAACGATTAACGCAAATAAAAAATCTTTCCGCATAAATGTTAGCCTATGTCATATCTCAGTTCTGGATTAAGGAAGAATAATTCCGGACTGCAGGAGTCGACCTCCACCAGAAAGGGACTTCTTTCTCACTTGTTGCAGACTCGCAAAAAAAGACAGAAGCTTTTGTCAACACAGCAGCCAAATAAACAATATTTGCACTAAGTTCTCACTTAGCTGGCCGCATGTGGGAGGCTAGAAATGTCTTGGACGAAAGATAGAAGATTCATGCTCATATGCTACCAGGTACAAGATTTTTTCAGGAAATTTATACCTCACCAGGAAGTGTGCTTTACATTAACATTAATTCACGAGGAAGAATATAAATCAACGTGAACTACGATATAATTTCAAGTGAAGAAGATAATTTGACAGAGAAATATTAGGAAAACATCAAAAATCTAAAAATGAAAAGAAAAACTATCGATAAAAAAGCTAATTTTTAATCCTTCAAAAATGTGGGTGAATATTTTTGTTAATTCCGTCTCGATGAAGGCAGCAACAAAAGTACACTACCCGATAACAAATCCAGTCGAACAAACCTAAAATTATATAACGAATGTCTGTTACTGCTGAGCTGTAAATTTGAAACCACAATTCAAAGATATTTCATTATCAACAGCATGTTTGCTTGGTCCACAGCTCCCACCACTCATTAAATGATAACTATATACCTAGTAAAATTTTCGTTTAAGGTATCATACGCCAAAAGTACTCAACAGCAATACTAGTTTGAAATAAATTGAAAGTGTTGTAACGTAGTAGATTATTGGGAATTTTCCTCCTCCGTACGAATGTTACGGGGACTTGAAAGGCTTACTGACACGAAGAGTTCAAGAGCTCTTCCGTAACGGAACCAGCGGGCATTTATAGACGCTCTACAAGACTGTGCCAAGCAGCTACTTAGTTCTATAATGCCGAGCAAATCAAAGTCTCATACGAGTTGCTGCAAGTTTGACAACCGTAAAACATGCAGTCTTCTATAATCCGTGGGACGAATCATTCACGAAAATTATTATCATTTCCATTCTGAAAAAATGAACAGGTCAAACGTTGAAATTCTATCAAAAATGAGGTGAAAAAATTCACCTTAAGAAGAACCGACAAATCGAAAGCATATCAATAACAATTATGAAGTTTACGAGGTTTGAGGAACGCATGTAAAATAAGGGAAGCCTAGGTCCGGAAGCTGGAGGGAGTGCCAAGGCACTCGGAAGTACACACGCCGCGCGAGTGTGTACTGACTGGAGCTCAGAGCAGAGGTGCGGCCTCACCGCTGCGTGGGAACACACGGGACATGGGCTCCCCGATAACAGGAACGTTACAGCAGGAAATATCCTGAACGCAGCTAGAAATAGGAACAATAGAAGAGAAAACCCATAAGTAACTCCATGGATTTTAATCACATTGAATTTTAGTGAACTATTGAGTGCAGGTTACGCTAAGAATTACCAATGGGTCGTAATTTTGTGACTCTACAAATGAAAATGATATTCTGTCATTTCATTGCGCTGAAATAATGAGTTGAGGCATGAGGTAAGCATCCCGGTAAATACTCTGAACAGGCCACTCGAGTAAAAACAATATAGTTAAATGACAAAACCATAATTGCCACTCGTCAAGGCACCGAAAACGCTTAACTACACAGACGGTTCAATCGTGTTGCGAGACACCATGAACAATAGCTTACAATTTTTATAATTCTAATTTATTTTCCAACCAAATAAAAAGCATGGAAAGACACCTAAACTGAAAGTAGTTTCTAGGAAATATCGTTCAATCCTAAGCATTTGAACATGGAGCTTCAACCGTCAACGGAATGATTTACAAGGAAACCATTTATCTACTCCTAATGAACATTAAAATAGCGTCAGTGATACGTGGTGAAGAATACGAAGAGGACAATTCGCTGTCGATACATCAGGTAGGTTCATATGCTCGACTGAGCGCAAGGCATATCTAACCGAGGAACACTACAAGACTAACGTAAACAAAAATAAGCATTTTACTCGTGCGAAATAATTAGATTAGGTGCAAAAATATTAATTTACCTCTTTGGTGGAGATACCGCCTACGCACATCCTCGGCAGAGACACAGTGCCTCTTCGGCAGTGACAAGGCGAGTTTCTGACAAAAGCAAGGCGAGCCTCCGGTAAAGGCAAGGGGAGTTCCCGGCAAAGGCAAAGTAAGTCATCGACAAAGAGGCGACTCTCCGGCAAACACAAGATGAATATTCGATACACAAGGCGAGACGCCGGTAAAGGTAGGGTGAGTCCTCGGTACAGGCAAGCCTAAACGCTGACATAGACAAGGGGGGTTTTCAGCGGAGATAAAGGAGTTTTCTACGAAGGCAAGGAAAGTCTCCGGCAAAGGCAAGGCGAATGTCCAAAAAAGTAAGGTGAGTCTCCGGAAAAGGCAAAGGTATTTGTGTGTAAAGGCAATGTAAATTTGCAGCAGAGGTGAGGCGGTCGTTTCATTGACAAAGATCTCACGCATGAAAGCTACAAAGCAATGTTTAACTTGTTTTTTCTTGATCCAATTGTGCCGCTGTTCAATAAAATAAAATTGTTAACATATCTGGGAATAAATTAATAGATAAGTGCACATTTGATAGATGTTCACAAGAGTAGACTAATTAAGTCACTTCAGCGACACCACAAGAACAACAGAAAGAGGCCCGACATCATGTGCTTGACAAATGAAAAGTTGGAAAACAACACTGGGGTAACACGTTAAAATTCAGCGATACGACAAGGCAGCCCACTCAAATGAAATTTTTCACTGACAAATACTACTTGACAAGCAACTAGTGCAATGAAATGCTCTAAAAACTATAAGTGAAAAAATTTCCCAGCAACAGTATTTCATATAGACTATAACTATCCCGAAACCTTCCCTATTTTGCGTAGACCACCGGACAAATACATAACATGCACTTTCGAATTCGTAAAATTTTACTCCCGTACCCCGCGTAACTCTTATTGCTATTTCATCTGTGCTGTCCTTAAAGGCCATTCATGCTATCATATGTACATGCACGGACACTACGACTTCACAGAAGAGCAAAAACGTAGGTAGGTAAATGATTCGATTTTAAACAAAATTCTAAATTCAAGTCCAACTCTCGAAAGATTCTACGATAAGTAAAAATGGAGTAATTTTTTCAACTTCACAGACACGCGTGACGTAAGGGTTCAAACAGTTTCAAAGGGTTCAAGGGTTCAACTAGTTTTTCTTCATTGTGCAAAGAAAAAATCTTGGACCCAAACATGCACAAAAAAATTAAGCATCGAAATTCCTTTGTACCAAATCACTCATCAGTCAGCTTTCGGTAATTTCCATTCCAATGTTAAAGCAGCAGTCCATATGTGTACATCTTCCTTACACTCATGGACGGTCTCAAGTCACCAAACTAACGACCAACAAGAACGCGATGTTTGTTACCCGAATACTGTAAAACAAGAAACTCAGTTATATTTCCATCACTTCATCTTTTCTCTATTTTACGATATATAGTTCATCAACGCCAACCGAAAAACTTTTTTGTTTTCCCTGATCAACTTTTTAAGAGTCTACACGAAAAAAAAAACGCACTGAAGTTAGATTGAGAGAGATATTACTAAAAAAGCAGAGCAGATTGAATTCATCCCTCAACACAGCTGATTTCATGCAATGCAAAGCCGATACAGATACTTGGACACATATTTACAGCTAATAAATGACTGGAAAAACAGAATGACTACGTACTGAATGCAACGCCACCGCTTTGAAGCAATAACAACGACAGGCAAAACAGGTGCTGGGGTTCATCTTCACGGCTAAAAAATAAATAAATTTACTGAGGAGTTTTCAAGGTACACGAAATCGACGACAAAATTATTACAACTTCAACTTCAAAAGTGCTAAAAAAGAGATGAAAAAGACTGAACAAAATCTTCAAGTAGTCCTAGTTGTCAAAATCCTCCGTTGAAAGAATTTTTTCGCAACATATTATCTTACTTGGTTTCTCAGTATGTTTAACGTTAACCAGACTTCGTGCCCTTAACTCTATAGGGGTTAGTAGAAGCGTCCCTTGGACCTTTAAACCGACAAAATTTTCATGTACACACAATAAAACTTGCAGCGCGGATGAATAACTACTAAAAAAAATTTAGCTATTCAGGCGATAAAGTGAGAAAATTTGAATTTTTTCGAGTTAAAATATGTACTAGGTTTCAGTCATTTTCTGTAATAAAACTGTGCCTGCAACATAGAACATATTTCATTTCACAAAAATGTCATGCCGGTGCACCCGTAAACAAACTAGTGGGAAAACCATAGGTTCCAAGTTCAGAATCAGATCACCAAACCGGGCGGCTTGCTCCCACCAACTGCGTTCCCCGCGCGAGTGGAGTTTAGTTTTGACTTCAGCTGTCGCAACACACAGTAAGAAATTTATGGCGTCCAAAAAATTTTACAGACAATAAAACTTTGAACTGATAACACTTCATGGACATTTGAAAACAAATGGAATAACTCATTTGTCACTATCGATTATGGAAAATAATTATGCATTCACAAGTGAAAATCAGTTCATTAGTTAAATTAAAGCAAAACATATTTTTGAAAGTAAAACCATTCTTCGGAACTTTCAGTGGAGGTGTCAAAATTTAGCTTTTCGAAACGGAAAATGAATCGGCATGAGGAAATTGAGCATCAAATTTTTACGAAATTTGAGTAAATTTTTAATTTATTCTAACATTTGATTTCTCTTTAGTGTTAATTGTATGTCGACGAAAGATATGTTAAAAAACGAAACAGGTATGGCCAGACCAAAGTCTACCCGATAATTATTCAGCTTTTAGAATTTTATTGAAATGGTTTGTATATATTGTAGTAAAAAACACAGGCAACGTTAGACATGAGAGAAATAGGTTTCTCATACATGAAAAGATTTGAAACAATCGTATTACAGGCGATAGGAAAACTTTGAAATCATAGTCATAACAAAATTAGGCAATTAAATTATGTACGAATTAAAAACTCGGCAACTTGTTATGCGGAGAGCAAATATTTTTGCACCAAGAGTCACGATGGCACAGGTGCCACAGAAGGGAGGGTATTGAACTAAGAGAGAGGGGTGCAGTAAAACTCAAGTGACACAGCTGACTACGGCGCCCTACACAGGCACACGGAACAGCAGCTGAGGACACACTCGCGTGGCGACGCAAGCAAGGCCGATCTAACCGCTTGCATGCACAAGCGCTAAAATAGAGCATCGACATCACAATGATTACGACCCAAGGATTTGTCACCATTGGAGGTCTAATGCACGAATAACACTGAAATTTGCAATTTTGACTCGTGGAGTAGCTATAAATGTTGGGGGCCAAGAAAACACACCGCTATAAAATACGTTGTTGAACCCAAGGAATAATATCAAACAATAAACTGGAATGAGCAAACTCAACACCAACATTTAGCTTCTAAACGGTGGTTTTCTGGAAAAAATCTGACATGAAGATTCATTCAAGAAAGATAGCAATCCTACACCAACATCGTTGCATCATACCCACATCACTATACATTAATTAGGGTGCCGATGTCTGCGAGCCCAAGTTTTTCTCACTTTTTTCCACACTAGTTTGCAGCACAAATCAGAGTAGAAAAAGTGCGTTTTATATTGAGCGTTAAATAAATTAAATCTACAATGTTAGCAAAGAGCAGGGCCACTCCTAAAAAATCTGGAGTATCCCCAGTAATTACAGGTAATAGTAATAGAAAAACAAAATTACGGTCCTCGTGAAGTAGCGCACTAAAATAAGCACGGGCAGTTTACACCTATAACGCAAAATCTGAATGGGTATAAATTATTTTTTCCCTCACAGTTTCGAGGGCCAATAATGATTATTGAGCTGCAGTTCTATTACTTGCTTCCACGTTAGCAATAAAAAAACGAACACGAAGATAAATAGGCACGGGCAATTCGACAGCGTTCACACCCAAGCTAGAGTTGAAGAATACCAGTTAAGTCAAAAATTATTTTTTGTATTGAATTTATTATAGGATAAGAATAATCTATAGGTTTGTCAAAGAGCAAGAATTTAGTTTGGATAATCAGTAACCTCTTAGATTGGTTTGTAGAAGTGATTTTACATTGCATCTATTTCAGTATTGGTTAAAATCAATGAATCATATGTTCCATCCTTTATTCTACGTATTGATGGTAACTTTGATCAAAATCTCGAGAGAGTTTCGCTTAAATTTAATGTCGATTTGCACAATAGTTTCAAAATTCAACTTTACTCTAGAATTTCTAGCACGATCGCTTTACGGTCGGACACGAGAAATAAAGTGAACTTTAAAGCAACTAACTTTACTGCAGCTCTCATGTGCGCGAACAGAGGCCGAGGCGTGGCCAAGTAAGCCCAGAATATGGACAGTCAGCGCAGCCGTCTCCAATAAACAATGAGTCACCAGTCAAATGAGGAACCGTCATAAATCTCCGAGGCCCTGCTCACTGCACTTTAGATTAACTAGGGACAATTCATCCACTGCGATCGTGAAACCAACCTACCACCTTAAAATTACGTATGTCGATGTAGTTCATATTACTACCTTTACCAGCTGAAAAAATTTAACCAAGTTTCGATAGTAACCAAGATTTATTCCGGGACCAGATAAGCAAGTAAATTTTCCTTCGTTCCTGGTGAATGAGCAAGTCATTGCACAAGTTGATTATGCGAGTTTTTTCAGGCTGATTTGGGCCATCCGTAAACAGAATTTTTTAGAACTTTTCATTTTATCCCACCTTGATTCTCATGCAAATGTCACGTTTAGCCCAATATGAACTAAAGAACGAATACTTGTCATAAGAGGTGGAAAAACATTGCTCCTATTAACATAATTGCCTTGAACGCAATGGAGACATTTAAAAAAAATTAAAATGAAGGTTTCCAGCCTCAACTCATTCTCAACTCCGTATTAGTCTGAGAATAACTAAAACGAATAAATTGGATTAACCCTCAAAATAGCACCAAATAGCAAAAGTCGCGATTAGGACGACTTAGATTGAAGCTCTTTTAGAAATTTCAACTCAATAACCAATCCCTTTATTAAACTTGAAATTAGATTAAATTTCGCTGATTACACAGTAAATTCATATTTATACGCGCAAATTTCATTATCAATGGTTATCCATTTTGTACTGTTCCTCATTCCATCAATCAAGTTCCGGAAACATGTATCCTCCTAATAAAAACACGCCATAGGCTCATTTCTTCATTTCAATGATGCTCTACCTCAGTGAGTGCGATCTCCCTTCCTTGGGAATTTCAGGCGTACACAATACAGCCCTACCCTCGCTTATCCAGACAAACCTGCGACGGCCGAGAATCAGAACCACCAGCGACGGCCGTGAATCAGCACCATAAGCGATGGGCGAGAATCATCGAAGTGACGGCACTACATTTTTCATTTTGTCCACATATTTCAAGCTTTGATGAATCTTTGACCTGAAATTTTTTAATTATTGTACATCTGTCAACTTGAACCGCGACTTAATGACACGCAACGTGTGTGTTCGCTAATATTAGAAAGCTGGTAGTTTTGAATTCGTTTTCCAGCATCGCCATACTATGGTGTAATTATAGTGATGTCTCCAACTTTACATTATCAACCTAAGCACATTTATGGCTAATGATGAGCTGGGGCCCGAAGCGTTCGCATTGAATTTTTTCATTTTTCGTCTACATTCAGTTTTGTAAGATTGCATTGCGACGTGTTTTAGTAAGAATCTCTTTCACTGCATGTATCGATACAATTTTAGCTTAAGTTAATTTTTACGAATAACTGACAAAATAAAACAGTGATTTTGCTTTCATTAACAACTGTGATCAGAGTGAAGATTCGCATTTCTTCATAAATTAGCAGTGCTTCAGAGTGACGTTTGAAGAAAAAGCAATTGAGTTAGCGGAAACATATAACGTAATTCAATTCATTGGCATTTATTTAGATTTTATATATTTATATTTTTCAGGCATAATTTCCAAAAACTGAAGAATTTGGACACACGTCACTACTTAAACCCAAGACTTACTAAGTCAATACAAGAGGTCCAAGAACTTTAAGTTGCCTGAATTAACCGATAATAAGGGTGAACTGAAGAAAAACAAGTGTTTCAGAGTGGAGCCTCAGGTGCCTGGCGTGATAAGGCGCAAGTCACGAGGGCACTGTACTTCCAGGTTCACTGAACCTGGGCACACACTCTAGTTTTCTCGATTCTTGGCTTTGTGAAAATAAAATCTTGGGTAATTTCAACTTCACACATTTCTGCAACGCAAAAAGATTCCAACGCGCTTTTGTAACGAAAATTTTAGGAAGACAACAATAGAGATTCAGAGGTGATTTTTGTACCAAAGAAATGTACTTGGGAAATGAATGAAGAAAATACTGGTACAGGTATTTTGAAAAAAATAACGCACGAAAATATCGTGCATTCAGCCATTACTTTAGAACTCTCAAATTACACTCAATACGATAAATTAATCGCGAAGCTGTGCTTCCAAGATTTAATATTCATACTCTGACAGCCAATAATCAGAGCATTAAGATCAAAACCTACAGACCATTTCAAAGATACCAGTAAATTTCACTAGATCAGAGAGCTACATTTAGTAACTCTAATGGCAGTCGTGACAGACGAATAGGTTTACGCCTCGTCATACGCCATTTAATTTTCCTAGGGGCCATAGCTTTTTCCTGACTGAGGATGAGGAGACAACGTAGACTTTTGACGGCTATCAGTCCCGGGCTGGGATGTTGCTCACTGCTACGCCCGTAAATCTAAGCCAAAACAAAAGAAGAAACACGAATGCACTGAAGAGGTTTTTCAAGTCCCGAAAGTATCAATATTTATAACCCTAACATTGAAAGATTAATTGACAAACTATTTTTTACTGTTTGAAAAAATTCTATCTTAGCTCAGAGACAAGCAAATTTAGAGAAATGAAATTAACCCTCCAAAACTGAGGTAAAACCCTGAAAATGATTCAGTAAAGTTAAACTGTTGCACGGTTACCCATCATTCTTAAAATATAAGGTACAGTAACGGCTTATACTGTTGAAATGACCACACGCACCATAAAATGAACAATTCAACAGATTTTCATCATCAAAGGTAACTACATAGTTGCCACCAAGGATCGATTCTCAATTCTGAGAAAGCGATGGGGACACGAAAGCGTTGTCATTTGAGGGAATGAGCTGCGGAGACAAAGACGGCAGTAATGCAAGGTTTGTCGCCAGGGAGTACAACTGAAGCAGTATCAGTGATACAGTGCCAAGTTGCGATTCTTGCAGCAAAACACCAGAGGCGGGCGGGAGGGGAGTACAAAGCAGGTAGCACCGCCGTAAGTGTTGGCACGAGGCGGGGCTAAAACAGGGCCCACGCGCATACGCAGCAGCACAGCTCGTATGAAAAAGACGCAGACGTACACAAGAAAAAAAAAACGCCTAGGAGCCGGGCTTCTCAGAAACGCCTCCCCTGAAGCGCCCAAGCGGTTCACGGTATGGCACAAATATCCTCAGATAAACAACGCTTAACATACGACACAGACAGATTTACCAAATTTACATTATGTAGAACAACAGTGAGCGTGTCTCATTTCATGAATTCAGTTCATAGTTCAACCAAAAGGGGAGCAAAATTAAACTTGAAGATACTGCCTTATATGAACAATCTTGATGGATTGAAACGACGGCAGTGTGGTTTCGAAAAGCATGAAAAGATCACACTTGCAGGAAGCGATTAGGACAGTAAAGAAATTTACAACGATCACCAGTAAATGCAAAGAGCGACCGAAAAACAAGTTATCCATCGATGCGCAAGACACGCTCAACTAATGACAATAGTAGCTGAATTCAGGCGGTGAGATGTGCAGAGTGTAATTACAGTTCCACTTGTTCTCCCGAAGGTACGACTCGAGCACCCGTGCCGTGCCCAGTGTGCGTGTGTGGCACCTTTGCCCAGAAAGGGGTACCAGCACACAGTGCGGTACCTGCCCGCAGTCTGTTGTACCTGTTCCCGGTGTGGGGCACGCATGCCGTTCAGCACTCGTGCCCAGTATACGCGCATCCGTTGCCGGTGAGTGGCGCGCGTGCCCAATGTGCGACACTGGTGTCCAGTGCATGGAACACGAACGCTGTGACATCCGTGCCCAGTGTGTGTGTGGCACCCCTACCCATTGTGACTCCCGTATCACACATTGTGATACCCGGTCGTACCCCGTGTGTGTGTGGGGCTCTAGCGTCTAGTGTGGTACTGTTCGCGCACTGGCAGAAGTCAAGATGCCATAACCCATTTGACATCTTATCACATCATACCAACTTTAACACCTGTACCAACTGCGGCACCCATACAAGCAAAAACAGTACTGTGACTGCTGGCAATTATTTTCCTTGACCACAAGGGTTTTACCACCGTATCTACTCAAAACATGCTGTAAAAGTGGCAGGAAGTGCCACAACGCGCAAAAAACTGATCAAATAAACTGAAATTTTTTTAGAAACACCCGCGGATGAAGCACAGACTATCGGCCTTTCCAACGACACAGAATAAGGAGAACGAAGAGGAAAAATAAGGCCTGCCTACCACACAACTGACCCACGCCTTCCTGCGTCCGCTGTTGCTGATCCAGCATTAGGCAGCTCGAGACACTACTGCGCGGCGCGAATTCTTGACAAATCCAGACTAGCGCATGTGGTTTGAGATCGCCCGAAAAAAAAACTTTAATTCTACCCAATGCCCATAGAGCGTTCAAGCGGCAAGGAGCCACATAAGCATGATGTCCTTCAGCACAGCCCCCTGTGGACACAGCCTCATAACAATAAGTAACACTGGCACTGCAACGTTGGCACAGCGCAGCGTAACTAGAACCTGCTGCGCCGCTAGTATCTGCAGGAACTATTGAAGGCCACAAGGTTAGGCGAGGAAGTCCAGCGGGAGAATGGCACGCGTCTGCGAAGTTCAGAACACGTCTGCGGAGCAAACATCAGCATCGCTTAAAGCTCTTATCAAACAAATATCGGTGGATACGAAAAGCCAATCAAGAACACACGTGCAAGTTATCCATAGTAACATCACACAACAAGGAAAATTACAGTTGAATTGTTTACGTCCTTTTTCATGAATTTCCAAAGCCTCAGCGTTGCCTTAAGACGGGTCACCAAGATCAGTGGACCAATTCTGAAGCACAGCTGACGTCGAAACAGGAATGAAAACAAGAATCCAATCATGTTCAACAATGATGAATCAGATTAAATTAGAAGTTAGTTTCAGCCTCCCTAACCACAGCAAAAGTGTTCTGAAGAGAGGAAGCATGAAGGCACCATTTAGTATGGAGTAGAAGAAACGCGGAATCTATGTACAAGGAATGTTCCCACACAAGATCCTCTACGCATTGAAACAGTAAATTGAGAAGGAAGGTTTAAAATCAGATAAATGGGACGAAGAAAGTCTGCAGCACTGCAAAACAAGACAGCAGTTCAACAAAAAGAAGGCATACCTAACTCCGAACGCCACATTTTCTCTCTGGGTGTGTAAAGTCCCATAGATACAATATGTTGTTATATCTCCCAGAGGTGATATTGACTCAGAAAAAATGTGGAACAAGCAACCAAATCCAATTGTCAAAAGGATTTAAATTGGTGTATGTTTGATTTAGATTAAAATTAGTTGTTTTATTGTTAAATTAATGGCTAGTATCGATGACGAAGGTAAAGACTAGAGAATAAGCTTCCTTCATGAAAATCGAACAAAAGAAACTGTCTTCTCGCAAGACATGGAGCACCGAATCGTACGTTAGCTCACCGCTAAGAAATGTGAGCCACGTAACCGTATAAAGAGCCTGGTATTCTTGTCAAAATGAGCGTGAAGGCGATAATCTCTCAGCTGATAATCACCATTGCCGCACTTGGTATCAGCATTTCCAGCTAGTCTAGTTTAGCACAACAATCACGATAACGTTCACGCCATAAATAACGCACAAATCCCATCTCAGATCACGCCAAGTATCCACACAGGTAAATCCATGACTTCAACTTTAAAAAGGTATTCCACGTGAAGGAGAAAAACACAATGGAATTGCTTAAAAATGAGGTCGTCTGACTAACCACGAACGCTGAAGCAAAAAAATAAGCACATTAAGCGTTATATATTTACTAGATACGCTATAAATACAAGAGCACTGTCAGGGACGGCGGGAGCTGGCGGCGGTGCCAAGTGAGGTGCCCGGCGCGTCACGGGGGCAGCCCGCACTCGCCCTGGCGGAATACATTACTGGGTCGTCCTCCAGAGAAGCCCGTTGTTGGGGATTTTGAAAATTTTCGCTCTCTAAAGAAATACCTTTTTAGGAGTTTTTCGTCACTTCTTTATCTGAAGAGATACCTTTAAGAGTTTTTGTCATTTTTTTCATTAACACGTCAAGTGCGGCGGGTTAAAAGTTCAATATTCAACTCAAATTAGAGTTAATTATAGAGACATATTTTGAAAATAACGAACATTAAATAGATCGCTCCTTCATTTAGTTTTCATTTAGCATATATCGAAATCGAGTTGTTAACTGCTGGTCGGACAGCAGCATTATGAAAACCCCTCAGTGACCACCGGTGGGTCACGTCGCACTTAAGAGTGTTAAAAATGCATTTTCGAGTTTTGTTCAATTTTTCCAAGATATGTTTTAGGGTCATAATTTTAAATTTTGGGTTCTTGGAAATTTCTTTCGCCGAAGAAATACAAATGAAGGTATTTGTGTGCTTCTTTACATAGAAAATACTATTCTACGGATTTTTAGATATTTATTTCTGCAAAGAAATACAAAATTGATTTCTTGCACATTTCAGGAAAAAAAATTTTAGTTGAGTTACAGCACATGTTTCTCAACTACCTCACTTCGATTGTTGCAAACTTCTTTCCAGAATGAAGCACTTTTTTAATTGTTGCTTTAATCTGTAAACATTTAAACTTTAATTTATCACGTACATATTATTTTTTCGTTCTCAAGTCGAAGATGCCCTGCAGAAAAGCACACGAAGCATTTCATGAGCGGTGCTGCCACCACACAGCACCATCACCAGGTTTAATCTCGTCTCACTCGGAAAAAAGTTTATTCCAACGCAAAGAAGACGGCGCTCCTTGACATAACGCTTGATGTTTCAGCTCTTCAGAATTCCGAAGATAGATAAAAAGCATCTCATCTACACAACACTAGAATTGAAATAAACATGAAACTGTTCATAATGAATAGAAGGTACGAGAAGATCAACGTCATACCGCGAAACGCGCCTGAAATTAAATATTCAAATTTTTGAAGAATTGTACTATGAGATCGATAATATTTACACAATTAATTGGCAATTTGAAGTACAACTCGGAGTTTCAGGTTTATTCATTAATTTGAATTAAATAATTATATTCATGCACAATTTGCAATTCCCGAAAGGACGACGCTCATAGATTAGACCAGTCAGTTTATGCCTCCCTAACCTCAAGAAGAGCGTGAAAAGTGAAGGAAGGAGAGAGGCCCCATTTCGTATGGAGCAAAGGGAACGGGGAAATTACACACAAGGTGTGTCCCCAGACCTTGCGCCTAGTAACAGCAATATTGAAAAGGTTACGAAACAAGACAATAGTTGAAGACGAAAGTAATGTACTGAAAAACAGGACAGCAGAGAACCTAAAAAAGATGGTCTGTAACAAGACAAAAAACAACTTGCTTCAACAAAAAAAGTTAACCTAACTCATCTCAGTATTCGACATTTTTTCCTTGAGAGCGTTAAATTCCCACATATTCGATAACCCTATACCCCTTGAAATAAAAATGGTTCGTAGCAAAACAAAAAATATACAAATACATTTTACGTATACAAAAGAAAGGCTTACTAAACCTTCAGCTCGGGACCTCAAAATATTGTGAAAACTCTGCCTGATACAATAATTGTATCCACATGAGATGACCAAAAGAACTAAATTATATGGGATCAAAATGCAATCAATCCATTGCAGCTCGATGGTTTTTCTATGTAATCAATTAAGAATCCCACAGGTTATGGGATTTACCTCTCACTTCTCTGGATGAACAAACTTTCAATTGATACACAATTTCAATTCACGCCATTAAAAATGATGGCCACATTCGAACATTGGTCGTTGAGCGCGACTTTTCGTGCTACAGAGCGAGGAGGAAATCTACCAAAAAAAACTGAAGCGGGTAAGTCGGCGTGCTTGGTAATGCTAAACGCGCGAAGAATGTGCGCCGTATAAAGCACTAACTGTGATACAAAAACGCTAAGAGCTCCCAAGAATTCAAGAAGAATGCTAGACACAAGTTCAAGTGACGGAACGATACCGATCTGGCGAGTTACGACACAAGATCTCGGACGGAATGAGTGACACCTAGCATTTACGATCTACTCCAATGCATAAGACGTGAACAGTTCCTTCTGCCAGTTTAAGGCTATCGGATAATGATCAGCGATGCCAAACCCTAACGATGCTACGAGATTACTCTTCGGTTGGACTCCATGCAACAGATGTCACAAAGGCGTCTGTTGAATAGGAGATACACTGGTTATTTCGACGTCATCGCCATGGGCTCGCACGCAGTCATTTGCGGTGACGCTAAGTCATGAAACACGGAGTATAACACTCACGAACCGCGGGTGTTGTGGTCCATACGTTATTTCATGGAGGCCTCATTACATATTGACCGCGTGTAAGCCCGCGGTCATGTGAAAATAGAGCTAGTGCAATGCTGCTGTCGAAAACACCGCATGACGACGAGAACACATTAATTAAAGAGTTCATATCCTATTGCCTGCGATGGCCATCAATGACATCAGCTACTAAAGTGAAGTATTGCGTTAAATGAATTAAGCCGTTCCTAAGAAAACGAAGGAGCACGATTCTGATTTAGAAACGAGAAAAATAAATATTTAAGTGACAAAAATATCAAAATTATCATCAATATTTGGCTTCCGTGGATACTTTTTCAACAGTCGAGAATGTTAAGACCTAATATGCCTTCTCTCAATTATGAGGATGGACTTCATGCACCTATGGCATAACCGGATTAGTTACAGTATGGTTTTCCGATGTGAAACCTTGGTATTCAGCATTTTCTACAAGAGTTAATGTAACACTTATCGAATAGAAAAAGAAATATTGACATTCGAGTCCTGACAGAGATAAGAATTACTGCATATGAAAACCTACGATGCACTCGTACACACTGATTTGATTATTTTATTTACACGCAAATATGTATTGATAGTTCATTTCTTCACCCAATGAATGCTTACTTTGCTGTTAAGTTTACGAAAGTTTCAGTAATTTACAGATAATTTATCAAGACTTATCTTCTTTTTCCGCTAAAGATAATTTACTTACATCGATATTCACGACTAGCACAATGTAGCCGGTCATTCATTAGAGATTGTCCAAATTAATTTCGTAGAAATATAATCGAACATGTCCCAACAGATTTTTTCAAGCATAATACACTTTTTTAGTTCTAGATAAATGTCAACATGCTGGCACACACGTAACGATTTGTTGCTTTGCTTTGATAACCCTTCATGAAAACGAAGGTCAGAGAAGATGACATTCACCGCGTCATGCTTTCCGAGTGCGACACAAGCAACAAGCTCCGGATGCTGTAAACACGAGCAAAAAGTGTTTGATGAATGTGGTTTTATTGCTCGAAGAGTGACAGAAAAACGACAAGAAAAAACGGAGGGAAGGTGCTAAGAAATATATATATATATATATATATATATATGCGCAGTTCCACCTGCATCACCAGGTAGCACTCTGCAGCAACATAGTGAATATGAATGCGGAAATTCAAGAGTCGTAAGAGAAAAACATGCTTCCTATTAGCAACCTACACCAAACTGAGAACTATCGATCATGCATTCTAACGAAGATAAACCAATAAAATTAGATTTCACAAACAGAGTTTCATGAGAATAATTGGGAAAAAGGATCTACGTTTAAGGTCGTAACTTTATCGTTTTTTCCGAAAGACCTCCAAAATTTGAATGAAATATAGCGAGATATTCTTCGTTTATATGTCCCACAGAAAAATACGTCTACCATGATTATCGCAAACATTACAATAATATTGAGACGCGTAGCCTCACAAAGTTGTAAGAAGTTTTAGAGCTAATTACACCGAGAATATGCTGGCACCGAGATCACAGCAAGTATTGACGCTCAAGTTCTATTTCAACTGTCATCAAGAATGCCCAACCCAAACCGGAGCTTAAAATGTCCTTCAATGCGAGCTAATCTTTTACCCTTGATAATAAAAATAACCCACAACAGATTTTCAAACTCAGCCTCACTAAACAGTTTGAACCGAAAAATTGCTGCATAGCTAAGGTAACACTGAAAAAGTGCTACACGTGGGAATAACATAAGTCGATCACATGTACACCTTCACCTAGACATCACACGGAGAAGAGAAAGGAGAGCTCAAAGAATGAGATAGCCCAAAGTACAGGGTCATCAATAATTATCGTTACATACTTTTTATTCCACATTTATTTTACTGAATAGGATATTAAATTAGTATAAAATAATCCTGCATCCAAGCGTCTAACAATTGTAATTAATATTTGCTCCATATGTCAACCGTTGGTGTCGATAACAATCTGGAGACTCTTGAAGAATGATCTACTAGAGTCACGAATTATCGACTGAGGGATTTTGGCCCATTTCTTGCACAGTTTAGCTTTCAGGGCCTCCAAATTTGTAATGGTTAGCCGAAACTTTGCTCTCAAGAATGGACCAGATACCCAAGTAGAAAGGATTTAAATCTGGCGATGAGGGAGGCCATTCCTCCTTGGACATGAAATTAGAAACATTGGTTGAAAGCCACTCTTACGTTTTCTTATCCCCGTGTGAGGGTGCCGAATCTTGGTGAAAAGACCATGAACGTTTTTCGAAGTGTTTTTCTACCCACAGTAACAAAAATTCTTCAAGAATGTCATTTCAAGAAGGTCATTAATATTCTAAGTTACGTTTTACCCCTTGGTCCACAAAAACCAACGGGCTGCAACCAGATTCGGTAACGGCGGCCCCCACCATAACTGAAGCAGCTCCCAGTCGAGTGGCAGCTACTCGGGTCTCAACCTCACCTTCTACAAGCCAGACTCAATCATTGAAGTGCTGCTCTACGTCGAACTTCTAGTCATTGAACACAAGATTGGGCAGCGTGCCTTGCTCAATACGGGAGAGAAGAATTCGGGCTCTGGCTGGGTGTTTATCCAACAATTTTCGCAGGTAGTGGCAGTTTCTTGATGAAGAAGAGAAAACATGGTCCCATACGAGACATTCGTCTGTTTGGGAAGACTTAGGATGTGCCTCTTAGGATTCGTCCGCAGATTTTCTCTACTAGAGGCTTTGATCAATTTTGAGATCCTAACATGTCGAAGGCGACCTTACGCGGTCGATTTTCAACTTTTCCAATTTCCTCACACTTTTTTGAGGGTCTTCCAGACGAGCATTCTGTTAACTTCGAAGTCTTTCGAAATATCCCTTGGAGACTTACGAGCCCTGAACAGCTCTAGAATTGCAGTTCTTTTATTTAAAGTTTTAACCATGATTAAATATAAAAGCCTGAAAATATAGAGAATTATTAAAACTTTTGAAAATGGTTTATCAATAAAATGGAAAATATTTAAATGATTGAGTTTAACGGAAAACGTACGGCAAATATTGACGATGTATAGTAGGTGCCTTAGCACTATTAGGGTATATGTAATATTCCTTATCAGTGTTCGGACAGAGGTACTGATAGTGTCGGTACTCGGAAACATACTGAGTTCAATTGGCGTTCCTAAGTTCCATCAGTAGTAGCTGACAGCAGAATCAAAACATGTAGCAGGAGACTGTTGTTAGTTTATTTGTATTTCAGCAAGGAAGGTTTTCTCTTTTTACTCCATGAGGAACGTCTCCTGTGCAACTTAACGTGTCAGTGTCCTCGGACCTCGACCTGCACACCTCATTCTTCAATTGTTCGTCTCTTACAGATTCTTGCAGTCTCTACTATTCGTGTGAGCGAATAAGGCGATTAAATTTTATACAACACAGAATTGCCCATGACGTGGAGACATAACTCAAAATATCACATCCAAATCAGAAGAACCACGCGTGCACATGCAATTGCTTCTCACTTTAAGGACTCAGAGTAATCCATATTGATCATTAACGTGATAGAAATTTTTTAATTTTGTAAGAGCTACGCTGGAAGAGCCGTAGATTAAAAAGAAACGATGACTAATATTTGAACATCAGCACGAAACACGTCCTCGTACCCATTAGATTGTCAAGCTCCGAAGATGTGCTATGGAAAAGCTCTCCTCTAATGCCTTTCTTTCAAGGTTTGAACTATCTTTGCAATTGAGTTTCAGCAATTTCTTTAAGCACGATTTTTGCACATCCTGCACGTTTAATACAATCATGCATTGTATGTATTCAAGTACTAAAAGTTGAAGAGGTTGAATACAGATTGAACTAACACATTTTAGTTTACAGCTGCTGTTTCGTTCAAGTTAAAGGGGACATCTCTTGCGACAAGTTATTTTGTTTTCATCCGTCCGCTCTAGGATCGCAAAAATCACATTGCATAGACCATGTACGGTATATTGCTGCACTGTTGCCTATGGTAGTGTGCACACCTACAGAGGGAGTCTGTCTCGAACAGCATTAACAGCTTGCTTGACTCTCTGACGCCAACTTGAACCTCAGTTAACAAGAAGAGCATTCTCCGTCTAGTGTGCATGAAGCTGCGACTTCTGGACACCGAGTGTGTGTCCACTTCCACAACGTGCACCACCGCTTACACTTCGTCCAATCAAGGTACAGGTGTCAAGGACTCTAAAAAATCTATCATAAACAAATGGTTGAAAGTCTCCATAAACATGAGTTTCTGTGCTTGTCGAAATAAATACAGGCAAGAGTAGACACGCTGAGTACACTGAAGAACGAACGATTTACGAAGATCTCAAGAGCGAAGACGGGAGGTACAGATTACACTTGATTTCACACAGATTAAAAATCGTTAACGCTCGTCGAAAAATCTACATTTTTGAGGCAATGGGAAGTAATTTGAACAGATGTTTACAGAATCTAAGCAGTTAACGGAAAGATAAATTGGGTAGAAACATCTAGTAGTGTGTCGCAGATCTTATCTTCATCATGCTATCTTAACGTGGAAGGAGCAATTAGAGAGGAGGGAATCAATCTCTTCAAGAACAGAAGCGACAGGAGCCCACTCAATCAGTTCATTGATACGCTGTCTGGTCAGCACAGACGCGACTGAGTTAACAGATTGTGTAACGGGGCAGTTCAAACCTTCCTTTTTATGCGTGACCAGGACAGTCCATTGGCTTCATGTCCGTCTCTCAATCAACGGATTTAATGAAAGCCTCATGAAAAACTAATTCCACTTGTTTTGCTCTCACAGGGAAGTCTTATCACTAAAATTATGTACTTGGTTAATATTTGACTCGTTAACTCAAGATAATGATTCAATTAGTATAATCAAATTCACAAGACCGTTTATAAAGGCACTGATAAACCTGATACGTTTCGACAACAAGGAAGGTAAGCACATACGTGCCAATAAACACCAACTGTGAAGGAGCTCCACGGAAACGTTTAAGAAGTTGCTCCAAGCTAGCTACGTTGCTTATGAGGAGAAGAAGAGTAGATGAAAGAAGGAGAAGCGCAACTATGAGGTAAAGCATGACATGAATCTCGTAACTACAATAGGCGCGTACAAATGCCTATACAGGGTGGGTTGGAAAAAAAAAACAAGATTTTCAAATTCTCATCATTCTGTAGGCATTAATTGTATAGGTCACATTTGAATTTCACTTCATGCATTTTTTCCACTTCGTCAGTTGAGATTAGATGGTAAGTTCGTTTAAGTTTCCCGAACCATAACACAGGAGGTTCCAAAAGAGGAAGGAGGAAGGCATCATAAGGATGAAATTAGAGAAGGGGGAATATAAGCGCAAGATGTGTTCCCACACACTGCGCGTAGGAACAGTTAAGAAGTTCATACAGCAAGAAAAAAGTTGAAGAAGAAAGTAATAAATGACGAAAAAAGACTGCAGTGAACTGATAAAAAATGGTTCGTTAAAAACTGAAAAATTTATTCTATTTCCACAAGAAAAATGCTCGCCTGACCTTCAGCTACAAAGGCCCACCTACATCTCCCCTTGGGCGCGCTAATTACCGTAGGTAGATACATGAGTTGCATTCCTCGAGCGGGTTTTGCCAGTTCATGACGTTTTTGTTCGCACGAATGGTTTTGGTGTAGTGACACCAGTGCGATTTTTACGTTCACTGCTAGCGAGTCGTTGACAGCGTCGCCACCCACAAGTTGCTCTAGAAATACAACAATGAATATTAAGAAAATAAAAAACAAGTAGCATTTACGAATCCACGATAAATATATTACTAGAGGCAAAATGATGATTTTAGAGTACACTTCTGATTCTACATGCATTAACATCGTTGTGTTGAAGATATGCTTGACATCAGACCCAGGTACAATTAGAAATTAAAAACTGATTATACTTCAAATCGAACAACAAAAGCTATCTCGCAAAATAAGTGAAAAAAATTACTATTCATGTATTTTTACCTAGTATCTAGGAATTGAAAATCTTGATATCTTTTGCGTTCCACTCTGTATGTAAAGCATACAACGGTGAAGTCTAGACACCTCTTACTCAGTTGCGAGACTGGGAAAATGCCCGAAATTTGATGTAATTTGAAAGCACGAATTAGATCAGCTTCCAAGCGCTAACTAAAACATGATTATTTTGAGTATTTTACGGTCGTTTTTTAGTACAAATCGACACTCCACAGCTTATGACTATGACACACGTCAAAAAATAATTTGTTTAATGCTCTGAACTCGTTATACAACTATGTAGACCACAGGTAACTATCTTCTTATACTCGCAGTTCGATGTAACACCCTTCATAACAAGCAGCTCTGATGTTTGATCCAAAATTTCTAAAAAATTGCTTCAAATTTAAATACAATCTATTTACAGCTTTGCCTGAAATATTCTAGCTAGTGAACACCGATTGCACAAGCGATCTTTATCTTTCTTCCTGCTAAACATAAGAAAAACAAAAAGCAAATTGAGTGCAGTCACAGTTATTAAAGTTGTTTTTCAGATTTTTAAAAATTCCAAGCATTTCTAGGTCCAATTATTTCGACAGCAACACAATTTTCAGACTAACTTTTCTGTTTTTAAAATTTTCAAATTTTCGTACTTCGTGAACCTGAAACGTGAAAAATTGCTAGAATACCATTACCAAATAACTAATGGCCTACCAATCGCCTAGATGTTTTCATCGTATATATACTGTTCGTTGGCAATGCTGATGCGAGGCAGAGGCGAATGAAGATGCGATGTTTCCATAGGGCAGGGTATTGTGAAGAGCGATAACTACTGATGATAGCGTCTATAGAGTTTAACAGGAATCAATTCGCGATAATTTAGTGATAACAACGCCCGTCTTCAAACAAGTTTCATAATAAGCAACCAGAAAGTGGGTATCAAAACCAGGGCAGTGATTCAAATACGCTGTTACGCAGTTCACAGCGCGTTTACAGAAATGACAACCGCCGAGTCTCCATACAGATTAATTAGAGCGTAATACTATCAGGGCAAAAAACTAAATAAGTCACAGAAAAATACATGAAATCAATTAAATCACAAAAAGACAGGATCTACATAAGCGTTCAAATCATGATTAGAACATTGTTTCAAAGTAAATATAAAATCAAAAGTACAACAACTTCTGAATACCACATAGACGCGAGCGTTAGCGAATGTACATGAAAGAGCTCACAAAAAAATGACACGGTACAGTAATATTCAAGGTCAGATTACATAGATGTTAGGTGCCTCTCCAACCGCAACAAAGACCTTCCAAAGAGAGAAAGGATGAAGGCACCATTTGGTATGGAGTTAAGGAACCCGGAATATTTGCATGAGGTGAATAGAAAGAGTAAGTTGACAAAGAAGTTCATGAAACAAGATAAAAATTGAATAAAAAGTAGTAGGTGCTGAAAAACAGGACAGCAGTGAACCGAAAAAAAGTTGGTCCGTAACAAAACAAAAAGCCCATTCAATTTCAACAGAAAGAAAACCTACCTAACCTTTAGCTAGGGACCTCGTATATTCCCCTACGGATTGCCAATTCCCTTAGATACAACAATTGTATCCCCTGACAGGACAGTAATGTTCTAAAGAGATCAATAATTGTGACTACGAGAACAGTACTACAGCGGCGCCAAGGCTTGCAACGTAAGTTATCGTAGTGGTACAGCTGGCAGCGTACGTCCTCCCACTACCGCACGCACTACAGCACGTAGCATAGCCAAGTGAACAACAAAATGCAAGCCTCCAGTTGTGCCGCTACAACGAGGTAAATTGTTTGAAAATCCGGTGCATGAACTGCAGCAAATGATAAGCTCGTGTATCAAACTGTAGGCGCTCCTAGACTAAAATTTGTATTGAAGATAACGAAAACTTACCTATTGTTTGCTAAATAAACTTTCCGGGATTTTTCTGTTCCAAGCAGCCTGCCATTAGGTTACTTCGTTTTCAACAGTGAGATGGTCACACCGCGAACGCTACTCCTGCGGCATTACGTAAGACTGTACCACTAAGACTACAAACAGCTGCAGTACCACTCTATGTAACCGGCGGCGAGATGCATGCAGAGGCTCGTGCTGCTTTACCTGGGGCTTATTTCCACTGGCAGGACAAGGACAAATTCATTATTCAACCAGAAGAGTAAAAACGGTGGAACTCAAGCGCAACTGAAAGTGCTCAATAAATATATTTGTTCCAGAAAGCGAAACGTTAATTTTAACTAAAACCATTAGATTAAGAACAGTTGAATGACTCATTTGAAACAAAGCAAATACCTATTACAACGAAGTAATTATCTGCTTATCCGAAAGGAATCAAGTTAACACACGCACGATAGCATGGAAATCAGATGATTCAATGCGTTGTACAAGAAAATAAATTTGGAAGTACACAGAAAGTAAGGAATGTTTTCTCCTATAGAACATAACGTGAACCAAAACATCGTACAAAATTTTAAGCTGAGATGTTAGTGGCGAGTTCAAATTTCAATTCAAACGACTCTATTAGAGTTAAAGTTTGTTCAACGAAAATATGTTAACGACACATAATCACTTATAAATAAACTATCAGAGATCGCTGTTTTGAAAGTAATTATATTTGCGGTCTAGTGTTTTCATAGTCTCTGCCGAGGAGCGTTTCGAGTGCATCGTTTCAATGAGATGAGTCAGAATTGCACTACGTTTGGACTAATAGATAAGGGGGTGGTTCTTTGTTGAGTTGCTCCACTCGAGAGAAGTCATCGACAGCCATGACTTGAGCGCGTTTGGGAGGTGCTTTTAATTGAGTGCTTATAGTGAACCTTAAAGAAAAACTAAATGATGCAGGCAAACGGGCACGAAGTCTTTCGAGACAAGAAAAAGGCTTACTGAGGTACGAGTACTGTGGTTCACAATCAGTGCTGTTTATTCAACTATGTTTTTCTTCTTTTCTTCGTAGATGCCGATTTAAAAATCTGGTTAGCTACTCTCGTTCGATATTTTTCTCAATTCTATTTTAATTAAGAAGACAGACTATTCTGTGAAAGTTGTAAAGTTATAACGTTGTTAGGCTTATTTTTAATGAGGAAGGATCCTACTAGTGTTACAAATTTATAAATTTCGTGCACAAATTTATTTCTGTCTTACGACTCCAAAGCTAGACTCCACGTTTGTTGGAACTCATTCCTCATCAACTATAACAGGCAGTTGATAAAAGTTATAAGCTTGAATAATTTAAATTCGATAATGCAATAGTATTTCCCATCAATAAAAGAAATTTTATTTGACTGATTTCTGTAGACATAAATGAATTGATTATCATGGAAACGCGCAATAGCAACGCTACACGCCGTTTCTTTTCGCAACACTCGATCAATTGAATTTATGCAATTTAAATTAATGGGAAACTATTAGGATGGATCTGGAACATATACAGTAAATGAGATTTATTACCTTTTATAGTTAACGAAGCACTTAAGGCTATTGAAACCAGTTAATTTACATGGGTACAAAATATAATATTTAACGGGACCAGCCCTTCAGGGCAATAACATATCACATATAAAACAAGAGCAATAATATGAAGGAATGATCCCAGTGGGCATTTAATTAGGAAAGAATTCATTCAAAAACTTCTGTTTAAAAATGGAGGAAAAAACAGCGAAAATGCTGGAGTAGCCAAAAGAGCAACAGAGTGCATTTATATTTGCCCCGATTAAAGTTACCTTTTTTCTTCACACAGAGGAATAGAATTCTTACAAATTTCTTTCTTGGGCATAGACGCTTAAAAAATACCTGAAAAACGTTAATTTCGTTTGTCACAATAGAAGGAAAACATTCTGAAGAGATATCGTATTAGATTTGAAATAAAGGTAGGAAAACTACATTTAAGTTAACCAAAACAAATACTTCATTACCGATGAAATAAGTGATTTTGGTAGAGGTAAGCAAGTTTGCAAGTGAGGCGAGAAGTGGAAGCCGCAGAAGTTGTGCGAGATCTCCACTACACGGGCGTATCCACGCTACGTGTAACGAGCCGTCAAGTGAGTCAGTGGAACAACGGAAGCATTAGCACAGCGGAACCGCGACGTGATTCCGGAGACGGATTTGATCACACGACCTTGACAGGCGAATGATGATTGCAGCTAAATTGAAAGCTCGCACGATGACGGGATGGCCGTATCACGCATAGAAATGAGAGGTGATAGCTATCCATGTGCATAGCGAGAGGTGACATGCCTAAAGCTTACAACCTGATACGAAATTGCATACAAAAGTTTTGACTACATGATATCTTCATGATTTGTCAACCGTCTTCGCGGATTTTCTTCGAACTTCTTAACGCGGATAATTTATACGATGCTGCTAGAGTAGGAAATAGTAATTTAGATATTCACAACTATCAAAAAAAAAAACGCTAGACCCCAAAATGAAAGAGGAAACGTTGAGATCTCAAAGAGAAATAAAATAAGATAATCAACAAAAACAACAAGAACAAAAATTCAAGTGAGCGATCGAGCCGTAGAAGTGAAATAAAAAAGGAATGAATGAAAATAAAACATTCTCTCGAGTCCTTTTAACAACAGAAACCTTATTCTACTGCCAGAAATGTAGGCAACCTTACAAGAAAATTCAATTCTCTTCAGGCAGTGTCCATCCCAGTTTCCTTGATGACTGTACGCCTGTAATGCAAGTCAAGCAGACCATTTCCATTTCCTAGTTGCTCACACTTGTACACCTCTGTCGTCGCGCACCGTGGGAAGAAGGTAACATACTTCACACTTTTGAACCCGCTCCCGCGCACCTTATTGGCTCTTCATCGTACACCGGAAAACCAAGCGTAAATTACACCACACTAACGACGACAGACACAGTACAGCCTCTATGACGAGCTCTAAAACCCTTGTTTTGAGGACCACAGCACCTGTGAATTTCCGCAAAAAAAATTAAACGCAAGCTCAATAGACGACTTAAGTGCATATTTTAAGCGTACAGAAATGCGATGCACGTGCATTGGGTGGCACGCGAACGCACAAGACACACATGGTCGGCCTGACGGTACAGCAGCTGTGGCACCAGCCACACACCTGTGCAGCAGCTGCACATCTTGTGTGTGTGACTAGACTGCAGCTCAATGCGTACTTAATGAACGCTGTGTAAATGGATAAACGGGAACGAATAAATGCAGGACCACGCCCTGCCCCTCTCACCACAGCACGGAGGTACACTGAAATGTAGAGTCGAAGTTTTTTTTACACGTTCCATGCGTAGTGGGCCAACTGTGTACCAACAGGTAAATTGCCTATTAACGTACAGGCATAAATGCACGACATTTTGTTTGTTTCGCAACATTTTTAGAAATAATTGTTATCATAACAGGGGGATATTTCGTGCAATTGTATTTTTCAAATTCATTAGGGAGAATTAAAATTTATTCAATCTGGAAAATCGATTTCCCTATTCCGCTACTTACAACCTAACCAAACCAACCGTTAACAGCCGCGGAAACGCAGTGAACGTGTTAAGCTTGACTTTCTTTTCTCCTTCAGAGACGTATTTCAACTGGTTGCTGAGAGATTTTGTAGCTAAGAGATGGACTTGATTGTTGATTAAGACTATCATCATTCAACTCAGTCACAAAAAGAGTCGGAGATTCGACCGAGGGCCGAAGAAATAAGGGAAAAAAGGACAGGACCAGAAGCGGTTGCATTCGGACACGAAGTCGCCTGAATGACACCGCGAAAATGAAAGAAAATACAGAATACGTAATCTTTGAAGAGAGCCCACACAGGTGATCACAATGCGCGGTGTGTTGTAGACATGTCGACGCATTTCTAAGCACTGCAGCAAGAGACGCCAAGGAGTATACCATCCTGAAGAGATGCCGACGGGGGCAATGCTGACCAGCACACGATACTGAGTAGCTCAGGCATTACGTTTACACACAGAGCACTCGCATGAGGACTTCACTATCCACTTCACCGTCCACTTTTCAGAAACATCGCCACAAATCAGGTGAGCAGGAAAGCGCACCGCAGTCGTTCGAAACCCGTAATTTGGGCGAGGCAATCGGAAGTGCGGAAATTCGGCGGCGAATGCACCACTTCAATTTCCCAACAAAACCACTTGACCGCGAACACTAATGAAGGACATCGTAAATGCCACCAGCAACGCGTCTGGCTCAGCACAGAATCTTTTGCATGAAAACGTGCGACAGGATCATGTGTTGACAGGATCCTAAACACTTATGAGGCTGTCAGTCAACACGGTCAGGTGAGAAACAGAAAATTAATTATCGAGAGAGATTATCAGAAAGTCGTTTCCCACAGACAGATGAAGAAATCTATTCACCAGTATTTCCATATCTATTCCATGTTAAATGCCGACTATAAATTTCAATGGGGGTCTAACGAATATAGCAAAATGAGAAAATTTCCGTTGAGCACATTAAAAAACTATACGAAAAATGTACGCCGCATCAGTCCCTCAAACCCCAAGTTACACGAGTCTATATGGTTAAGAACTGATTGTTCTGACAAGTACATTAATAATTATTGAATTGGCTGCAGTGGCCTTCGAGGGCGTGAAGCTGGTTGGCGAACGCACGTCGCTGACAGCTGCAGGGAACCGCAAAACCGCACCGTCAACACGACAAATAGTGAGCGCCAGGCTGGCTGGTTTACACGGCCCGCCTCGTCCACTTGAGGGGTTACAGATCAGCCACGAAATTAGACACGGTGCTTCACGATCGCGTCTCACAAATCCTAGCGATCGATGGTCTACTTCGGTGCTGAAAGAAATGGCAATAAACGTGGAATCGAGGCGTAAATTTGCGAGGAGCACGCGTTCCACATTCTTCTCGCGTTAACAGCAAGCGGCGCAGCGGGAAGATGGTCCATGATTGATTCGTCAGCCTCAGGCTCATAAAATGAAATTTACTAAAGGATAAAAAATGAATCACGCAACAAAATTCAGACACTTGATCATAAGTGGTGTTAAAATCACAAAGCAACATTCCTCGGCTCTCTAGCCGCTCACCAATGTAATAATTAAATGGATGCTGATATTCGAGGCCAGGAAAATTTTCGGTGATTAATTGAGCGAACATAATTGAACTAACTCATAGGAATTGGAAAATTGACGAGATAAACAGAGCTACTATATTCGCGTGTTCACACGGTCATCTCATATTAATTTTGCAATTGAGATGCATTTATTATAGCGGCCATGACAACGGAGAGACGGAAGAATACGAGTATGTGCACACAAGTTGATGAGAACGTAAAGTAGGCAGGCATGTAACATCAGACGGACACAAAACACTTCCTGCCGCGGAAGCCTCGTAACTTCACACCACACTTGACTGTTGGCTAAAACTGATCATGAGATTAATTTCCTGCAATATCAACTGAGGAGTGATCAGCGGCCACATGAGAGGTGAGAACTTCCGCTGGTTCTCAGGACGAAACTTGAAACTGAACCATGCCGCAGCACGAATGAATAATGTACGTGTTCGGTGTGTTCAATGAAAACCTGTATTTAATAACGGAGATATTAAGATTAAAATCTCCCCTTGAACTATTCAAGCCCACAGTTGAAAATTTAAGCTCGAGCAGTAACGAAGGATATTTTACTATATTGACCCATTAAACTTCGTCATTTATTCCTACTAATCAGCAGGACAGACATCAACTGAAATATCTTCAAGACTAGACTACTTTAAACGTTCCTCGTTTCAGTTATAACCACTGCCATAAATCTAGCTTGAAACCTGGCGTTTATATAAAACGAACTAAAAAAATCCCGGAATCATTTCTCCCTTCAAAATTCGAATAATGAGCAAGAAAAACACCATGCTGGAGGCAAGTTGGGTTTAGATTTCATTTCAGAACGGCCGACCGTCCTTGGAAATCGAGGGAGCGTTCATGGCACGTGGGTGAGCAAACTCTAAAATTTCAGTTGATGAATTCATGATAATTTGAATACAATGTCGAATAAAAAAGGGATTTGAACACGACGCGGTCGAAAAAGATAAAAACTCCAAAAATGTATAAATACGCATAATTCCGACCAAAGCAATTTCTATGTACATAAAAATGAAAAGTCATTAAACCAAGTCACTTATTTCCTTTTTTCGTGGGCTAAGCTGATTTTGCAGCATTTGGTTGATGTGCATTGCATAGAAAATCTTGGGTGTTCATTTACAGTACAATCACATGCATGCAGCGACATCGTGTTACTCTGTAAATACTTTCACATAACTGATGTATAACACACGAAATGGTATGTACCAAATCAAACTTGAACGTGTTTTCGCTCAATTGAGGCGATTGTCACCTAGAAGATCATCTAAATTGAGGTTTAAGCAGCACCACCAGGGCGTAAATATCAGTGCTTCGATCGGCACAGCCCGCTACACTGGCAAGAAAAGGCGTAAGCATCCAATGCCTGCTATTTCTCCACGCTTGCCCCTAGACGTGGCATCTTAGCCATGACGTCACAAAACTGGTCACGGCAACAGCGCCACGCAAGAAATCGAATGGAAATAAACTTGTTTATTCGTGCACTTTTCATCAAAACCTTCATGTTATTGTATACTAAAACACACATGTGATGTGGAAAGATATTTAGGGTCTAATGTAAGCCCGTTGATGGGGTAATTTTTTGTTTAAATGAGTGTTAAGAAATGGAATCCCAGTTGGAGTGACAGTGCTTTAAAGATCGAGGTTGTTGCCAAGTCAGATTTTAGTGATAGTAACCAATTTAAAGTGCTTTTCCGTAGGTTCGCAGAGCTGCGTAAACTTTTTCCGTGAGTTATGATTTTGGGCGACCTTGTTTTACACGAGATCAACATTGAAACGGAAATGATGTGAGGAAGTCTTACCAGACATTTGCTCCAGTAAGACATATGCTCCTGTGATAAAAATGAGCTAACTAACTTGATGTAAGAAAATATGTCAGTAGAATATTTTCATAATTGAAATTGTTTAATCTACTGGAGAGGACCAATGTTGGGCACGACCCCCATTTAAAAAAAATTAAATCGTATCGGAAATGATTACAGGAAAATGAATTTTTTTACACTCACTAATGGAGCATCTCCGACTATGACGTCACGATTTCAATGACAGGCCAGGAGATATAAAAGGCATTGAAGCGCTGGAAGGAGGCGGGAAGATCTTATGGCAATGATAAAGGAAAATGACGACACCCGTGTAAATCGGTCGCACAATTTGCTGACATCCTCCAGAGAAAAGAGGATGAGGCAACCTGAAAGGTAAGGCATACCTAACAACAAATCTAAACTCACAACAGACTGCTGAAACAAGTGTTTCTGTTTTTGAGGTGGTTAGCTTGAGCTACCGCTGAGGAGCGCTAGACATACAAGATAACCGCATTCTTTCCTGCACGCATGAACTAGAGAAGTAGATACATTTTTGAATGAACACTGCTTCAGCTTTGGGCGTACAAAGCGTTTATCGCAATGGAATTACAAGTTCAATACCAATGAAATGTATCAGAGTGAATTCAGAGTACAATCCATTCTGGAATAGGAAACACGAGAGATATACTGAAACCCACACAAAGCGAAGAGATCTCAGCTAAGGAAGAACTTCCTCGTTCAGTTTTTATTTTGCCTCATAAAGCAGCTTCCTGCAATTATTCACTGCTGGAAGAGGAGAGGAAACACTTCCCTCGCGGGACAACGCCTTTAATACCTGTGAAGTTGTGCTCGATTTTTTCATCCACAAACTTAGTTCATTTTCCTAGTAAATGCTCCAAAATTTACACCCCAAGCTGTAGAATTAATTATACTCAGTAAAACGTACATCAAGGGAGCTAAAGCATCTTTTGAAACAATGAGCGTCATTAGAAGTTCATAAGTTCACTCTTACGAGTTCACTTGAATCCTAGCTTTCATTTTCGCAAATCAAAAGTATACTTTCATCTCCATGAAAGAACATTTTCCTTCATTTTAGTGAGCTTACATTTTAAGCACCGAGTAACCAACATTCTTAAGATCTGTGCAAATCTGTGCTCAGTGCAAATCTGTGCAGAAAGCTAGATTAATTTTCCCGTTTCCTGCGCGTCCTGGGGGAGGGAAGAGGAACCAGGGCGAGCTGAGGCTCGCCGCCACGCATTACGGGGCAGGCCGCGCCCTTCCCTCCTCACGAGCTCAGCAACACCGCCGAGGAGGTTTAATCTATATCATTTTAGTACAGTGACACGCACAAGGAATCACGGCGTGTAACTGAGGAAGTAACTAAGATTCGCTCGATGTAACCAAGCAATTTCCCGCACTCGACTGAACTGAGCATTCAGAATTCAATTCAATTTCAATTTCCCTACCATGAAATTGAATAACTTGTTCAGTTAAAGCACTGCCGAATATCTATCCCTTTCCAAGGGAAAGACTATCTGACTTCCCTCGTGTGAATTCAGGAGAAAATGCGGCGTTCTACATGGATGAAACAAAACTTCTAATAGAATTTAACTGCTTTGAACTGTGATTAAACAGCAAACAAATGGAATGATTGCAAAAACATATGAACTAATATTTAAAAAAAAAAGCAAAACGGAATGTCAAATGATCAGCAATTTTTTTATTATTATCATTGTTATTATTCCTATTATTATATAAGAAAGTTTTAGCCTCCCTCAACCACGACAAAGATGTTCCAAGAGAGGAAGGCCCCATTGAGTATGAAGTTAAGGGAACGCGGAATCTATGCACAAAGTGCATAGAAACAGTAAGCTTGGAAAAAAGTTCATGAAACAAGAAAAAGTTGACAAAGGTAAAATGTAGGTGCTGAAAAACAGGACAGCAGTGAACCGAAAAAAGATGGTCCGTAACGAAACAAAAATCTATTCTATTTCAACAAAAAGAAAGCCTACTAACGTTTAGCTGGGGCCCTCACATAATCCCCCTGGGAGCGCTAATTTCCATAGATACAATAGTTGTATCCCCCTGAGGGGAATGATCAGCAAAGAATCACAGAGTAAAAAATTCACTCGTATAATATCAAAAGAAAAAAGTAGATGCAAGAACAGTTAAGTAGAGTTAGTTGAAAACAACGGAGGTAGAATGATTTCTACCATAATTCAGCTGGCAAAATTAATCACAGCTAGTGAACCTGTGATAAATAAGAGGAATTTTGTATGGTTCAAGGTCAAAATGTAAGAGAGTTCATCATACTAAGTCCTCTGGCAGGGATGTTAGGAATTAAATTTTCAGTTCGTGGCGATGAATAGCGTAGAAAATAATGGTTTCGTACTTATGGTATTTGATGAACTTCGTCCACGCTATTTGAAGCGAACAAAAACGACCATAACAATGGTGACAGGCAATGTTCTGCATGATGGCCAAGAGGCTGATCAACGGTTGTGCGCAATTGAATAACGCAACGGTTGTACGCAAATATAGAAAATTCAAGAAAAAACTCAAACCTTGAAAATGGCTATAAATTACTGAATATTGACAGCCTATGAACTTTTCGTTCAAAATCAGGCACAATTAACAAAGGGAAATCTCACGGTACAATCGAAGAAGTTCTTTTGAAACTAGTATGAACGTTCCCGTAGACTTTCAGATCAGTCGACAGTCGTATGTGTGGTTGAGCATGATTTAAAACACAAACGAAAACAAAACGGGATCAAAACATTCACAAGAAACTATCATAAAATCAGAAATACTATAAACAAATTATGACACATCCCTGCCAGCACGGGAGCAAATCATCAGAAGAAAATTCGCTCAACTTATTCTACTCGCCCTGAGTGAGGCGGATTACAGGCACTGCACTCATCGTTACATAAATAAACAAACAAATCGCATCGAACACGAAAAAAGGAGATATTAAGCAAGATGAATGAGATGAAACACTTAGACTGTGGGAATAAAATAAAATTGAAAGGAAAGAAACGATGAATGCACGTTACTCCCCTTAACAAAAAAATTAAAAAAAGCCTAGATTAGATTAGATGATTAGTTAGTTTAAGCTCTATCCGCTACAAAGGCGATCCAAAGAGAGGAAGGAGGAAGGCACCATTTAGCATGGAGTTTAGGGAACGTGGAATCTATGCAGAAAGGGCATAGAAACAGTAAGATGAGAAAGAAGTTTATGAAACAAGATCAAAGTTGAAGAAGAAAGTAGTAGGTGTTGAAAAACAGGACAGCAGTGAACCGAAAAAAAGATGGTCCGTAACAGAACAAAAACTTATTTTATTTCAACAAAAAGGAAGCCTACCTAACCCTTAGCTCGGGCCCTCGCTTAGTCCCCCTGGGAGCGCTAATTCCCATAGATACAACAGTTGTATCCCCCTGAGGGGTAAAAAAAGCCTATTTGAAATCAAGGTCACTCGAAAATTTCCACTATTATCTATTGCTGTTATCGGCATAAAACCAACGTACCTGCTGCCCTGCCTACACCTGGGTAAAGATAGAGTTCGAGAGGCATCACTAAAGTGCCAAGAGTGCCAAGTTTTAGGCTCGGTTAGCACACTTTGAAGCCAGCAAATGAGGAGCATAAGCAACTCAGAGACAAAAAAAAATGGATAAAGAAACACAAGCATAAAAGTAGATAGATGGGTTGAGCGCTATAGCGGCCTTCAATAAGAGGAAGATAGAAAAAAGTAAAAATGAAGCACCTGCATCTGACTCATGCACAAAAGTGTTACAGATTAAGACGAGTGGCAATAAGGTTTCTTAGCTTCAATGATGAGGATTCTATTCTCTGAAGATGCACTGATGATGACGGACATGATTGCAGTGCTTCTACCCAGTCTGACTTTTTTGCCAACTTATCTTAAGTTGTAGTCGCACAAGTATAGCCTCTCAACTGGGCGGCCAATCATACATGCTATGGCGAGAGAGAGAGAGACTGAGTAACAGCGGAGGAACGCAATGTTACAAACCTCTCTGGGACTCACATATACTTGATATATTGATTTACAATTCGTGTCATTGCCCTTCATGTTTCTGAATCAGCCACAAATTGTAGTCTAACTCAAAGAAATGAATGCAAATTAGATTACAATCAAGCCCCGCAAATAAAAATACTAAAAAAGATTGGGATATCACCGGATGAGAAGAAGGCAACATTTGAGATTGTCATCAAATACGCGACTGCTCGCATTCAAACCGCTCAACATCTTATCCTCTCAGACCAAAGAAACATAGGTCATACCAAATAGATAAAATGACTATGTGTGCGAGTCCTCCAGAACCGGAGTAATCACTAATCCGTCACTCAAGAGAGGGATGAAAAATAATAAACGGCTTAAAATACAAAGCGTACTTGCGAAGACCGTACAGAGTCTTCAGACATTCATTTCGCTAATCTTCTTACAAGATTGTTATTTTCGGTTTAACCGTCGAACTGATTTCGGCTAAACTGTCGAAGCCCAGGTGGGCGAGTCTGTAAAATACATGATGGTGCAGAAGTACCTGACCCTTTTAATATCCTAGTAACTGAAAAACTTTGAATGCTAGGTTGTCGAAAATTGCATTATTAAAAAGAAAATCAATGCACTGTATCAGAATATTTTTAACGGAATTCGATAACGAAATAATTTTGACTTTACAATCTATGTTTACATGTAATTTCCGATTATCTTTTTTATGCTTGTTGGCTCGCTTGCTTATGGTTTCCACAATCATACTCAACATTCTGCCTTCAGTTATGACAGCAGACAATTCAACATCAAATTACAGGCGATAAAAGTCCTTCGCTAGAACGTAGTAAGAAGATATTGATGTTTATCTTGGTCAAAGGTAGCACAATGATCTCACACTCTGCACTGTGGATACGGTCAGCTCTAAATGTTCAGTTTACGACAGATATTTCCCATTGTTTCTTTAGTAAGTATTTTAAATAAAATTTATTCACTTGAATAGAATTATTTTCACTTTCGTGAATGTATGATGATCAACAAATTTTAAAATTAGAAATTAATTACATCAACAACTCGCCCAACGATTGACGGGTTGTCACGTGTGGACCGAAATATTATCATTCCACCGACAGAATTTACGTGCTCATTCCCAGGACATGTTTGATCTTGAAGGAGCAACACCGGAAATCAAAATAGACGACAAGAAGTCGACGCAGTATTTTAAAGATGCAATTTAAAATGCGTTAACTTAAGAATAACAGCAAGGTAGTAAGAACATCATCTACCACAATACCTCACATAAATTGCATGTTAATGATGAACAGAGTGCAAAGCATATATTTGATAAACTGTGAAGTGGATAGCATTTTTTCAACTTGGACTTCGTACCGCAAATCTTTTCTCCTCCCAAATTAGTGCACAATGACGACGGAAGTACAGAACTTCCTTGGAAAATTATCATTGACTCGACGAACACACTACACTTTGAGCAAAATAAACACGTGAGCTAATGTGCATCATTTTAATAATAATTACTGCAATGAGATATGCAAGCTGGCTTCTCTGATCTGACCTCCTCGAAAATGTATTAAAGCAGATTCGTTTATGATTGTACATCGCATACTTCAACAAGCAATCAAATCAACACTGATAACAGATTCTAAATGCAGGCATTGAAATAAGTAATCGGATTTTAAAGGGTTCATTAACCACGAAAATTTCGGGACGTTGAAATATCACTTCGCTCAGATGAGGAAATAACAAACATCAAACGCGTGGCAGTGTTACTATGGTAAAATAATCCATGGAAGAACAAGTGACAAGCTACAACAAACGAAGGTATGTTTGATCAGACTATTTGATAGCTCAAGCCTCCCTTACCGAAACAGAGCTTTTAGTATAGAATAATATGAATGGGGCATGAAAATATTGGGTATGAAAACAGAAAGACTGAAAAAAGATTATAAAACAGGATAAAAGTTAAAAAAATAATAGGCTCTAAAAAAGAATTAGTGAACAAACGTAAGATGCGCAAGATAAAAGCAAAAAAACTGTTCTATTTCAACAACGGAGAAACAAACTTACCTTCAGATGGGGACAGCACATTTTCGCAATGGGGGTGCCAGCTTCCACAGGTAAAAATAATTGTATTTCCCAGAACGGTTATCGACTAAAGTCTAAAGAGAGTGAAAAGTTTGACGTCGTTTTCAACGATAGAATTTTTCTTAAAATTTTCGATACGTTGAGGAAAATGCCAAGGAAAGTTCATCTATCAAGCTAGCAGATTTGATTAGATGCTAGTTAGTTTAAGCCTCTCAAACCGCAACAAAGGCGCCCCAAAGAGAGGAATGAAGGCACCATTTAGTAAAGAGTTAAGGGAACGCTGAATCTATTCACAAGGTGCATAGAAACAGTAAGCATAGAAAGAAGTTCATGAAACAAAATCTAGAGTTGAAGAAGAAAGTAGTAGGTGTTGAAAACAGGACAACAGTGAACCGAAAAAAGAAAATCCGTAGCAAATCAAATAATCTATTTTATCGCAACAAAAGGAAGGCTATCCTATCGTTTAACTTGGGACCTCGCATATTTTTACCCTGGGAGCGTTAATTTTCATACATACAATAGTTGTGTTCCCTGAAGGGCTATCAACGAAGCAAAAATAAGTAACATACAAGAAGCAATTAATTACTACACTTAACGCAAAACCTACTCGTATTATCAGCTCCTGATTTCTTTTAGCATTTTAATACTGTTGGAAACATCTGAGGTATTCACCGGAGCAAAAAAGAGTGGCTCAAATCTGTGAGGTGACATTCTAATCATTTTTCGTCTTGTCCGTGACATTGTTACTTATTTCAACTGAATCATCGTCTATATCTGCAGTGCTTTCCTCACTGTGATAAAATATAGTATCTTGAATGGACCTAAGATTTAACTGATTGCAAAAATAGTTTTTGAGCAAACTGAAATAGCATCACGCACGTTTTCACGTCCTACATGCTGGAGTAAACAACTACACGAGATGTAGATGTACAAGGTGCCCCAATAGCGTCATCATACAATTTAGTCACCGAGTTTTCAAACAGTGGCAACGAGGATCTCAACGAGATGGATAAGTGAAGAATGCAAGTGAAACTATGCGTAAGCGACACTCGCGCAAAAAATCAGCTACAAAGAACGCCAACCTCCTGTAAGTGATTTAAGTAAACAACTAAGGAAATACAGCCTATCTAACTGCGAGCGAAAACTCGTGATAGACTATAGCAAATAGTGTTGGTAATTCTGCGGGAAGTAGCTGGGGATATTACAGACGGGCGCTGTTTTCCAAGCATTGCGAGCCGGGAAAATGAGAACTAGCATACCCTATTTCCTACCAAATTAAAACTCAAGAATAACGCATATTTTTCCATTGAGTGCAAGTCTTAAGGTATGTTTTAGGAAAATGTTATTCGGGAAGTGCTGAGACAAATGCTAGAAAATAACAGCACCGTTATCGATGTAAACCATGAACGCCTCAATGAATCGTACTCAGTATGTCCACATCGGGCACAACCACGAGAGCATTCCATGACTGACCGCAAGGCCCTTCGCGACGTACACACGCACGAAGCTTTTCGAGCCAGGCGTCTCATGAACCGGCCGAGCTGGCATGGTCACGGCAAAAACGGGACCAGTAACTTGCCTCACAGCGAACAGCGAAAAAAAAGAGATTGGGGCCCAGGATAAGATGCGCTTGACGATCTTACCCGTACAGAATACAGGAAACACAATCCATGGAGAAGTCAAAGAAAAGGAAACATTGAACAACGATATGAAATACTTGAGTAGAAGAGCATGCGCACAGAGCGATCAGAAAAGTGGTTTAGCGAGCACAAAGAAGATTCAGGAACGCATATGAATAAACATAAAAGGAACATTACCTAACAGAGTTAATGGATCCTTTATTTGCGCTAGAACTCCAAGCCCTCGCCTACTTAAACTAAAATTAGCAAAACGTGAGAATCGGAGCAAGAAAATCCCCATTCGGCAACCCACATAAAAAGTGTGAGAACTAAAACTATGTCAACCAAGAAAGTCGTCAGAGCAGACAAAACTTGCTAATTGGAGGGAATACTAAAACGTACTGGAAGAGCAATCGCAGAGTATGCGAGTAGTATATTGTCGCACAAAGCACTGAAAATGAAATACATTTTAAGCATAATAGATTTTCTGCAAACGTCAAAAAGCTAACATGCTAAGAAGATGCTCAAAAACTTCGAACAAAAAATTGAAATCAATTGGTATTGTGCGTTATCAAAAATTCGCTTACTAGGATATTGAAAACACAATGAGGCTTTTTTACGGCCACTTAACTATAAAATTGAGCCCACAGCAGACTAGCACACATAGCGGTTGGCCTGAGTGTTCTCGTGCGCAGAGAGCAGAGCACTACCTCGTGTCACGGGAAGAATCAGGGAATCTCATCTATTTTCAATTGCACTAATCGCCTAAATTTTAGTGAAAAATAGTCTGCTGCGCCGTGCATACCTGTGGAGGTTCGCTACCTAGCGTAGAATGTGAATTAGATATCGGAGAATAAATCAGAAGTTAGTTTACGCCCTCTAATCATAGCGAAAGCGTTTCCAAGCAAGAAGATCCAGGGAGGCACCATCTAGTATTGAATTGAGGGAACGTTTCTGTTCAAGGTGTGTTCCCACACCCTGAGCTTAGAAAATGTCAGAATGGGAAAACTTTATGGACCATGATTGAACTCGATAATAGGCAAGGAAAGCAGAAAAAAATTATTCGAAAAACGAATGGTCCGTAACACACCTACAAAATCTATTCCACTGCAACATCGGGAAGGCCTACCTTATATTCAGCTCAAAACTTCATTTCTTTTAGCTTTCACAAAAGGAAACGAGAAGAAGACTTTTACGATAATCGCCACTGAACAACCTTCCAAGCCGATGCAAAAATGTGATAATTTATTAAGCCAAATACTCGCTCATATGCAAATGCCAATTTCACATCAGGGCACTTGATCACAACACCCTCTGTATCAACTAAAGCAATTATGCATTCAACTTTGTCTTTGCAATGATATGACTCTTTTGATGACTTTTCTGCACTTGATCAAACGAGTGGAAATCTGAGTGGGTCATCGAAGAAGAGCACGTCGACCTGCGCTGCAGGGAGCTAGAAAAGCTGCATCGAGAGTGGGGCAGCTCCCAGCCCGCTGGGGCATTAGGCCATCAGCAGCTGGGACAAGTGGCAACAAGAGCAGCTCCCAGCCCGCTGGGGCATTAGGCCACCAGCAGCTGGGAACAAGTGGCAACAAGAGCAGCTCCCAGCCCGCTGGGGGATAAGGCCACCAGCAGCTGGGAACAAGTGGCAACAAGAGCAGCTCCCAGCCCGCTGGGAACAAGTGGCAACAAGAGCAGCTCCCAGCCCGCTGGGGCATTAGGCCACCAGCAGCTGGGAACAAGTGGCAACAAGAGCAGCTCCCAGCCCGCTGGGAACAAGTGGCAACAAGAGCAGCTCCCAGCCCGCTGGGGCATAAGGCCACCAGCAGCTGGTAACAAGTGGCAACAAGAGCAGCTCCCAGCCCGCTGGGAACAAGTGGCAACAAGAGCAGCTCCCAGCCCGCTGGGGCATTAGGCCACCAGCAGCTGGGAACAAGTGGAAACAAGAGCAGCTCCCAGCCCGCTGGGGCATTAGGTTACGCAGCATCCGGTGCGCTCTTTGTCTTGAAGAATGGCTCGGCGCGGCCGCTAGTTCGCTCCTCATGAATACCGAGAGTTGTTGCTCCTCAGAAAATGGCTCACGAGCACCAAATTTTTGCACTCTCTGGCAACACAAAACAAAAGGCTTCGTCAATTCTTCGGGTTGCAAAGTAGAAGAAAATGGGAAATGATGAATCACGAGGAGGGTGAACTAAGAACATCGATGAAAAAATAGCCATCCATATATAGTAAGTACATATGCCAGAAGAAGAACATGGAAATCCAACGTAATAGAATAGTATTGATTGAAGAATAAGGGACCATGAAAGTTTCGCCAGTGATTGAAGAAAAGAATACTAATAGTTTTACAAAATGTAATTGATCTAACAACTGAGACAATCCAGATCGTAAACCTTCAAATTTCGGCTGTGGGCTGCAAAAAGCGAGTTAAAAAATCAAAATAACAATTCCATCCAAGATGGAGGATCGAGAGAGGAGACGTGTGAAGGCCGAAGGCCATCTTCAAGGAACGCTGGAAAGAGAGCGACCAACAACCGGAAAACCCAACACGAAATGTTGCCATCTCAGTAGAAATTTCTTGACATATACAGAATTCAAGCGAAAGAAGAATCATCGGAAATCTACGCAAAAATAAGAGAAGATAGAATCACGAGTATGGAAGGCAACGTAACCAACTTTTTTTTATCGTAATTGGAAGGTACAGACATAGAAGATATAGAAAGTAAAAACATAGAAGACGGTACATCATTGTTTTTATAGAGACAGAAATTTCGTCTTAAATTTGAATAATTGACCATTTCTGCAAATGAGAATTTTTAAAGTATCTGGGTACAAATATTTAGTTCATAAGGATAACTTATTGGTGAAGAATAATTTATTGATTCAAACGGATAAGATTAGATGATGGTTTAAGCCTTCCTAGCCGCAACAAAGGCGTTCCAAAGAGAGGAAGGAAAAAGGCCCCATTTAGGATGGACTTGAGATAACGTGGAATCTATGCACAAGGTGCATAGAAACTTTTAGGTTCAGAAAGAAGTCAACGAAACAAGATAAAAGTTGAAGGAGAAAGTCGTGGTAGGTGATGAAAAACAGAACAACAGTAAAAAAATTTGCTCCCAAACAAACCCAAAATTTGCTTTAATTTTTACAAAAGGAAGACCTACCTTACCTAACTTCATTTCGGGACCTTATATAATCCCTCTGGGAGCGTTAATTCCCGTAGATAAAATAGTTGAATCCTCCAGAAGGGTATTGATTTAAGCATAACTTAATGTTGGACAATAGGTGGCACGAATTTGAGATAACCTGTTTGGCATAAATAAGCATAGAAGATGCTAAAATTAAGAAAAAGGCTTGACGTGACAGCAGATTTGAGCTCAGATCTCCAGAATTGATTTCGAACATTTCATGTTTTCATTTTGCTAAGCGATTTATATCATACACTGAACCTATTGTGACACACAGATTTTCTTAGAACTGCCCATTACTTAAGTCATCTTTGAGTGTAGAATGACTGTTTTACATCATAGAAGTTTCAAAATTTCAATAAAATCTCGTTCCCATCAGGATCCAGAGAAATAAAGTTAGAAAGCTTTAGGCACGACCGAAACAGCGACTATAATTACAATACGTTTCATATTTTCCGGCGTGGAAACTTATCTCGAGTGCGACTGTAGCTTTATCTCATTCGGCCATAATTTATTTTTTTTAAATTTATTTAAAACAGAAATTAAATCAAGCACTATATTTTCACCCTCTCCCGAGGCATAATTTCTTGAACAGGTTATCCTACATTAGTTAAGAGGCTAACCCACCACTAGCACATCTAACAGCAGATATTGCGACTATTTAATAAGAATAGCACATGAAATTTACGCGCGCACTCGACCAGATTAGTGACACCACAGCAGCAAGAATACAAAGTGTTGAAGGTTCATTTGAGAAGCTGCACAAGAAGACCGAGCGATCCACGCATCATCACGATGCAGCAGCAACTTGCAGAAGTTAGCCAGTCGAGCTGGTCAGTGACGGCGATACCCTTGCCAGCACTCGAGAGGACTTTCACCGGCACGGTAGGCACGCCTCTGCTGCACATCCGGCTACAGACTCTGCTTGTGACACCACCTCACACCGTTCACGCTATACCACAACTCACAAGTCGTTTGCCTTCCATAAAAATCTTTGATTCAAACGCAATTGAGATTCAGATGACTTGAAAAAAATTCGAATTCAGGCGCTTCTAGGATATTGTTAACTTCCGCAAATATCTTCCCTTTAAACGCTACTAAGAGACAGTAAGCTTTTAACAAAAATTTCTATTTACACGTTCTTAGCAGGACTTGAACACGTGATGTTGCTTGGATATTTAAATTGGCAAGTGTTTGGTAACCGGAACTAAAGATGAATACGAGCAGGAATTAGTATTTCTAATCTTTCTAGCTTCGTTAAATTTAATTTCGTTATCCACGCATAATGTTCGGACATTCTAAATCCATATGATATTTTTTTTTTTAACTTCACGAACCAGCATCCGAGAGCATCATGGTTCAAGCAAGTCATGATGCAACGATATTATAATTATAATGACGCAACATAAACACAAATTAGTGTTTAAGGTAGTCTGTTTTTTGATTCCGCTATTGAGAGCACATAAGATAATGGCATAAAATAGAGTAACAACCTTCACATAAAATAATGGCATAAAATAAAGTAACAACCTTCACATAAAATAATGGCATAAAATAGAGTAACAACCGTCACATAAAATAATGGCATAAAATAAAGTAACAACCTTCGCATAAAACATTGGACTACAAAGTATATAGCATTGAAACACGTGGTTCGTCAGAAAGTTTAAAAATATTTCACACAATTTACACAGCAGGGACTAAATACCTTTAAATAATTAGCAAGAGATTTCAAGTTCCTGATAATCCTATATCATCGAACATGGGAAGGAAAACAACAGCGCAGAAAAGTTCATAGACAAATTTCTGTTGCCAAGTCTGATCCTCCTGGACTCGTGCGACATTACACTCATCGTAGCCTTGCCATTCCCTATGAAATTAAACATTTAACGAACAGAAAACAACCGTAGAAAATTAATTAAAATCAAGCTACAGCGAGCCTAATTCCGGACTATACCAAAATCAGAAAAAAGAATCGGAAAGAAGTATTCAACGACGAATTCGGTTTCCCTCACAATTTCGTGCATTATTGCAGGTCTAAGCGCTGAAAATGCGTAAAACAAAACGAGCGTCGCTGAAGCTAAATTAGAAGCACAGAACGTCAGCAAGGAAGACGGAAATAAATCGCATTGGTGGGACGCCTCCCATGACGTCATTGTTCGAGGTGAAAGTCAAAGCATGACACATTAACGGAGCATTGCAACGAAGATAAGTGGGTTCATCTTACCATAACTGCAACTTACAGTAAGAGGGGGGGCTTATGTTATCGTCCAGTCACATTATAAGGCACTCATCTGAACAATCTAGAGCGTAACAAAAATTTAGCGAACAATAATGTCTCAACAACCCAACAAGACGTTCAACGTATTTTATCCAAAAACCCTATCAAGGAATATAACCAAAATACAGAGTTCGTAACAGTTCTCTATGAGTAGTTTTTCGAAGTCCTTTTGTATTCCCGTGTAGTACGTTTGCAGCAATGCATCGTGCGAATCCTGTACCTACCTATAAGAAAGAATGATTCTCAGTACCTATTCATGTTAGATTCTGCTGCTGCATGAACGGCCTAGACATCACTCGGAGGAAGCATTATCAGATCCCCTTCCGCAAAAATTCTTCAAGGATCCAGTACCGGTCATATAATACTTTCGAAACATATTTTTTTGCTTAGCCAGTTGACCTCAAATTGCACGCTATTGAAGATATTAGGGAGGACAGATAGTCGACTGACTTATCACCAGATACCTTGGGTTAGTCAAGACAGAACAAACTAATGAAGCGAACAAATGGTTGGGATAATCTTACAATAAACAAAAACTTCACATATTAGCGATTACAAAAGCCCTCCCACTGAGTAAAAATGTCGTGCCACCCCCATTTTCTGAGGCTCTTCGCTAGAACGGAACACCGTGTTAACCTGTCACACCCCAGGGGCTAGATTTTTAAACATATTACATCGTTGTAGCGAGACAGCTGGCATTAGCAGTTGGCTACACTACGTGCTGCTCTTATTGCCGAAATCCTCAAGTTTCCGAATTTTTAACTTAAATTTAAAGCACTTAGTATCTGACACCCTTGGAGGTTTATCAGACGTGTTTTTGATAATAGCCAAAATACAAAATTATTTTCGTGGATAAAAACAAGCTCATAGAGTAGTCAAGTGGGCAAGGGAAATTCTAGTACCAACTTTACCGCTACGACAACGCAAAATGCTTGAAAATCTAGTTCCAGAACTCGCCAGTTGAACAGATGCACATACGGGCGAGAGACAGTGACGACTGAATACAAGAGTAGTGAAGAATATTGTCAAGAGGCCCTCTTGCACACAACTAGGGTTTTGGTTATGAAAATTTATTAAAATAATGCATTTATTCCCCCACCTAGTTCTTAACACTTCCAGCGCACTACATTTTGTTACCGTTCTTGAAAATATGAGTTTTTGTTATGCAGCGAGCCCGTGCCGGTTCGATTTGATTACAAAAAATGTCCTCCAACACACGATTCAAAACTACATCATACTATTAGTCTCAGATGTACACGAGCTACTGCTGAGGATGTAATTCTACTACTTATAACGATAAGAAAGGAAGAAAGATAAATCTGAATAAAGCTTAGTTATCTTGAGGTAATATGGAGATGTAATAAAAACTTAATACGCAGAAATTTGCACTCCATATTTAAAACGATTCAGGCTTTGCAAGGAGTGTTGTAGACGGAAAGCAGATACGATTCAGTAATTTCATCCTGTTATTTTCTCGTCTGAAAATAAAAACTGAAATTATTGCTGAATATTTCAGATTATAAAAAGCTTATTTAGCGGTATAGAGCTAAGAAAACGCATGCTCAGTGTGGGAAACAAATAAAAAGTTGCGTGTAGACACTTCGCATAGACCTTCAATGATGATTAAACTCTCATGAAATATAAACACACAACAAATTATTTGCTAGTGAGAATTTGCACTTCTATCGCACTGATAAGACCTCAAAGTGAGATCACTCAAAACGCTGTCCTACTCAGATAAACTTCAATACATTTTGAAGTTACTATCGTAATACAGAGGTACGGGCAAAATTTTCGATCATTAGTTAATTTAAACCTCCTCAAACACAAAAAGGTTTTCCCATGATAGAAATAAGTTATAGTTTTTACATTGCATGAAATTGAAAGAACGGATAATCTCTGTCCACAGTTAGTCCCCCACATCCTGCACTCTAAATCAGCAAGATTGAAAGATTTTAAAAAAAGAACTAAGTTGACCAAGAAAGTTAGAGGCACTGGAAAAAACTACATCAGTGAACAGAAAAAAAGATGACTCGTAACAAAACCAAAAATAAATTCTATTTCAACATGAGGAAAACCTGCACAATCTTCGGCTCAGGATCTCACATATTCTCCCTGGGAGCGCTAACTCGCATAGATACAATAGTTGTATCTCCCTGTAAAGGGTGCTGAAAAATTAGGTATAACCGTTTTTAAGTGGAAATCGAGCAATGAATTTCTCAGTAATGCAAGCAAAACAGTTAAAATACGATATACCAGGAAGATCTGCTAAAGTAAAATTCCTTATTTCCAGATGATTAGATTTTGAGTTAGTTTCAGCCTCCCTAACCACAACAAGGGTGTTCCTAAGAGAGGAAGGACGAAGACATAATTTAGTTAAGGGAACTCAAAATCTATGCACATTGTGTGTTCCCACACAAGATACCCTGAGCATATAAACAGGAAGTTGAGAAAGAAGTTCATGGAACAAGGTTATGTTTGAAGAAGAATGTAGTAGGTGCTGAAAAACAGGACAGCAGTGAACCGAAAAAAGATAATCCTTAACAAAATAAAGAAACCTATTCTATTTTAACAAAAAGAAGGCATTTCTAGAAACAATAATGGAATTCCCCCATTTTGAGGGTCAGAATTAGTACACGACATAGTAATACATAGTACACGAAATTGGTAAGTAGTGATAATAGCAGTATTAGTAGTAATACTAAGAGTATAAGTAGTAATAGCGCAACTCACCATTGATGTGCATGACGGCGGCCCGGCAGCTGAATAATAAGTTCTGTCACGCCAGCGGCGTCACACTGTGTGCCCGCTGCCTCACGCTCCACTCGATGTCGGCAAGCACTTTATATCCTTAATATATATTCACGGAACAACGGATAATTTCTGGCAGAAAAACAAGCTGTAAAGACAAGAAGAAAGTTTTTAAGACAAAGTAAAAACAAGAAACCCTTTTCAAGATAAAGTAATGTCAACGCTATTGCTTACTTAAAAATATGAACTTTTAGAACGAGACTATTTTCGACACGCTCATTAACGTCGGAGTGGAAGCCTTAGTGTCTTCCTCAAAAGATTGAGAACCGTGTAGACAACAAAGTCATTTGATTTTACATGGAGCGAACTTTAATTTTTGTGACAACTATTCCTGGTTCGTGATAAGAATTAAAATCATGTTTTAAGATGAAACTAACATTGATTGACATGTTCGCACAATTTCAGCGTGAAGAGGAGAGTGAATTTCACGATGAGAATGAATCTAGTGATGTAGTGTCAACGACTGACAGTGAGTGCATCCTCAACATCAATTAATAAATAAAAAAGTGTCGTTAAAAATCATGAAAATGATAAGGTCTATTCAATGTATCACTGGGCGCGATGATTTTGCTGCGTAATTCGTAGGTGGGTTCTCCGAGTAAATCAGAATTGTACATGAGTAATGGCAGCCAGCATCATTTGATAGATTAGTCTTTTTCCATTAAAATTTTCCGATTTGTTTGTGTTCATACAAAACCTGGCAATGAATCAGCAACTGACAACGCAGCCCTGCACGATTATCTGATGTTGAGTGCTCTATCAGACAAAATTTTCCTTGAAAGAATGGCCAAATTGGCTACTTTTCACAAGAAATGACTAATGAGACAAACATGGATTGACCCAAGACAAGCTAGATAATGCTACGGCGCATAACATCACGAGCAGTTCCACTCCGATGGCAATGCGTTACTGTAAGCGTTCGTTATCTTCATATTCGACGTCGTAAATCGATAAATTTAAGTACAATCGCAGGCTAGAGCCACGTGCTTTAGTAGGCGCGTGAATGCTCTGACTCATCTTTCCCACCATCCAAATTTCCTGTCCAAATTAGAGTAGCATTTTTTTCAGTAATGAGGTTCATTTTATGTCCGCACCGGAACATCCTGTGACAATTCTTAGTCCTCTCTTATCCTCAGATGTCAATGTAGGTCAAGTACAGCTCATTCGATTTTCCCACTATTATCCTATCTATGTTATTTTCCACACAAAAAGACAAATACATCAAGCGAACTAAGCTGAGAAGTATCAAGCGTGGTACCTTAACCCTTGAATGGGTTAAGGGTGTCGATTTCTCTGAAAAAAAAATCATACTTGACCACGTGGAAGAACTTACTTTGGCTCTGTTAGAATGGAGTGAATTCACTTACATCAATGTTCCGGTATCACCTAACGCTCCGAAACGTTAGTTTTTGCAGTGAAATTGGAGCGTGGCTGTGTTCCGTGCATTGCTAAACGTGGGGTTGAGCTACAATACCCTAATGATGGAGGGGATGCTCATTTAGCAGCGTTTTCCTTACTTTTTTTCGCGCCATTGGTAGTAAACGCCCATGTTCCAATTCTACTTAAAAAATAATAAAAGCTTGTTCATAAATTTCAATACTTCATCACAAATTTACGAGTTCATCACAAATCTCAGAAATTTACAGCCATTTCTGTAATCATTTTTCATGTACATACTCTTCTTGGTAAGTTATTAGTTTCCATTATCATGCATGGACACTGAAAATTAAGTACGGATTCAAATTTTCATCCGCATCAGCGTCATCAAATATTAATTTTTAGCCCCAAATTTAGCCAAACCAACACATTAGCTGCACGTGTTTCGACACTGCCAAGAATAATTTTGAGAAGAGGAGGGAACGCAGACACCATACACAGATACGTGTCTATAATCTCCCTACGATGTTGGTTGTATAGAATTACCACCTCTTCCTCCTCCTCAAGAAAAAGTAACAAGAAAATACGCTTAAATATTATCTTACCCCAGCCTCCCGCAACAAGTGCTACAAATGCAGCGGAACCAAGACAGAGTTACCCCTAGAATTTACTGAATCGTCCACTGACGATATGCGGTTTTAGCCTACCTCCTCGCGCCTAGCTTAGGGTACAGATTTTCAACGTGTTTTCTATCGTCGTAGCGATACACAAGTTACTTCAAGTCAACTATTACGTGTTACAGCACGTAGCGTAGCCATAACGACTGAAGCGAACTTGCGCAGCTAGCTATACCGCTACAACTTGTTTCAGAATCCCGTCCCTGATATCGTTTTTGCATTGTTTGAAAAACAACTATTAAATATCGGGACTTTACAAACAAAGATAAGATGTGCAGTAGGACTATTACTTTCAGCGCATCCCTGATTTACATCAGAGGAAGAATTATGAGAAGAGTTTAAAACTATCAACTCTTAGGTGGAAATGAGGTAATTTCCAGCATTGGAGATCCTCTTCAAATAACTCTCTTCTTGGGATATTACTCTAACATCATCGAATACACAGCTGCTTGCCATCAAATTACTCTTCTGCTTCTCACTTACACGTAGGTATACCTTTTCCATCAAAAATTTGTCACTATCAACTATGTAAAAGCAATATTCAAGAAACACAAACATGAGAGCGTTTTTGAATGGTAAAATCATGTGGGGTCTTGCTGGCGATACCGAAAGTAGTCAAGTGTTGCCCCTGATACACTGCAGCTACATTCCAGTACTGACCAGCAAGCTGCAGGCCTCCTTGGCAGAAGCAAGGTGGCATCATTTCATTATCACATCTGGCTCGTCTCAGAAATGGCTCATTCGAGTACCTTTCTTCTAAACAGTAAACTGATAATTACACAATATCTAACCACCATAAGGTTTGATGTCTAAACTAATGAGTCAACCATAAAACACCGATACCACATTTTTGATAGGTACCTACGTCTGGCAAGGTTACGATTAAAACGACTTTAGCGAGCACTAAATAAAATCGACTAATTCGATACTGATCAGTCAAATAGAAATTATCAGTATAACAAAATCTGCTTGAAATTTTAAGAAGGTTCCCTAAAAGGATTTTTTCTTTCCCACTCAACGCCCACATATATAAAATGGAGGGAAAAACGTAACTCAGTGATGAACCAGTTAATTCGTAACCCTCTCAAGTTAATTTTTGATGAGATAGCGATACGGAGTTTGTAAATGCGAACACTTTAAAGTGAAATTTTAGATTACAGTAATGGCTTAATCCACGTTTTTCAGGCTCTCCAATTTTCCACCCGGATTCTTCAAAATACAGAACATAACTTATCGAAAAGAACTTTTATTATAAGAAATCGATGTCACTGCTGTCCTGAAAAGTTGAAAAATCCAAGCGTGAATGCAACTACGAATCAAGTTAATGAACAAGAAGTTTGTACTTATTTGCACAGATATGAGATATTCAAAACTTACGTGAATGAAATTTCACATTCAATGCTTGAAAATCATTCTTTACTCTATGAATAATCGAAGCAAAAAAAGCACAAAATGTGAGAGCGAAGCGATTTCCGGTTAGGTGTAATTCTATCGTGCGTTCAAGGCTGTTCTTTACAAAGCCAACAGCAGCCTGCACATCAACAAGTGCTTCGCAATACATTTATCTTAACTACATCACACCTATCCTGTATAAACGACAGAACCTGCCAACCTTATAAAGTGACAGTAAAAGTGTAGTTTTTTCATCCTTATACAAGCATTGAGTCGCTGTCGAATCAAGCGAACACAGCAAATCACACGTCACAGATGCACATCCTCCCTCAACGACACCTGGGTATACACTGACTTGTCGAGTGGATCGCCTGCGGCTGGGAACAACAGGGGGCACCAGCATAGCCAAATGGCTGGCTTTGCTGCCATCGGCTGAAGGACGACGGCTGGGCATCCAATGGCTTGCGGTGAAGGCTGGGAAGGACAAGTGCATGCTGCCGACGGTGCCCACAATCCAGGCGGGAAGCAGTTGTGCGTAATCCAATACAACTTCGCGGATTGCGCGGTGTGTTGAAGCGTGTCTAGTGATGTGTTTCGTTATTTTGAAGCGATTCCAGTACTGAAGTGACTTTAGCGGTGTAGCGTACGAAAAGAAATTGAATATGTTTTCATTCATTCGATGTTAACTGCGCTGAATGTCTGCATGGTGGCTTCACGAACTTTTCGGGAGCATATTGAAGTGAAACATTTGTGCAGGCGTTATTCAAAACTGTTAAATCGATCGTAGGAAAAATAGGGAAATAGTTCAATAGTTCAACTAGGGGAAGTTGCGTTGTCCACTGAACCTGAGTTTTACATTACCTCAGAGATGCTCTTTTAGGTGTTTTTCATGCGTCCACATTGGAAATATGACACGAAAATATAGTTCATTGTAAAATTATTGAGTAAAAGATCAAGGATTCAACTTAACCAGGAGTCTGGTTGCTTTACACAACTTAGAATACCAAGTTTGAAAAGCGTCAATTTTTAATGGATAGCATTAAACGCTACGATGGAAAATGTGAGAAACGATGGCGAAATAAATTGTTCCGTATTTGTTCATAGTTCACTTCCAGTATTGCCAGCAGAGATCTCTAAGCACCATACCAGTTCCCTGTATGAGCGAAGAGGAACAAATCATGAATCCAGAAGCGAATAACGAGAAGGAACACGCTCTGCACCCTAGACTGGGTGTCGGCGGAAGAGAGACGGCCAAATCTCACCAGAGCGAGGCGTAACTACAGTAAATCGTCCTCAAGCTAAGCAATCCCGAAGGTAGCAAACTGTGACACCACTCAGAATTTCTTACGCAGAATTTGAGAATCACTTTAGATATTTACTGTGAATATTTTTTTCTCTCGATGTACTGAGACTTTCGTAATTGTCATGCGATTAGAAGCATTTTTCCATTTAAGTTTGCAAGAAGTGCGAGAATAAAATTTCGCTAAATCTATCAACAAAATATAGTTGGAAGTCATTCATGGGTGTATTGAATATCAAATTACTACCGCCGTACCCTCACTAAAGTCTCGAGTTATGGTCTAGGGCTAATAACATGGTCTAAACTAACAAGACTAATAGATTGCATACTTCATAAAAATTGCCCCTCATTTCTCCATGGAATCGTCACAATCATTTCACAAGCATATGCACATCTCATAACGCCGCCAAACTCAATTGAAACGGCGAAATAGCCGTTTGAAAACAGGCCCACACGTCTACACGCGCCACAAATTCTAGTAATTTCACATTTCAACACATCCACACACACCACACATCAACACGAGCACTCAGTTCAACACATCCTCACACATCCCGGCCCGTCACATCCCGGCCCACCACATCCCGGCCCGCCTCATCCCGGCCCGCGCGCCTGACCGGATGTGAACTGGCCCCGGGAGCGCGCCTGGGGCATCGCCTGCTGCCTGGTGCTGGGCAGTGTGGTGTGGTGTGGTGTGGTGGTTGTGATGTGGTGGTGTGGTGTGGTGTGGTGGTTTGGTGTGGTGTGGTGTGGCGTGGTGGTGGTGATGTGGTGGTGTAGTGTGGTGTGATGATGAGTTGGTATTGTGAAGTTATGGTGTGGTTGCGTGTATGAAGTACTGCGTGATGTGGCGTAGTGGTGCGGTACAGCGGAAGGCAAGGTACAGTGGTGATTTTGAGGTGAGGCAGTCAGAGGGACTGCGAAATCTCTGCAGGCTAGAGGCTGTGCGGTAGGGTGAGAGCTTCGCGAAGTTGAGCACCGATGACATGGACGATATCCAGCGGACTATCCCGGAGCGCTACAACACTCCACTATAACAACACTACGCTAATTTAGAGTGGTTCCTAATGCAACCCATAGTAACTGTTTTGCTGGAAGGACACATTTATTATAAACACAGCTTTAATAGTCGAAAGAGCTGAACAAAAGTAAATCAATAGAACCGTAATAAGAACTCGAATCTATAAAGCTCAAAACAATTTAGAAGGTAAAAAGTACTTTATTTGGAAACTGCATGCTTAATTTCACGTGGAAGTTAACCAATTTTTATGAAATCGAAGATGATTTCCTTATAGAGCATTATTGATGTTTTCCGAAAAATAACCCGTTTTCTATCCTACTTTTCTTCATTTCACCGAAATTTTCTTGTGCAACGTGTACCGTAGCATTAATTTATACATTGTAAACCTCAATTTAAATTTCAATATTGTGTTAGAAGTTACTTCCTTCCCCTATTTCCCCTCTCAAATTGAGATAGGGAACACGTGCCACAAGACATGCAGAAGAGTCGAGTGCGTTGTACGGGTAACTGACATTACTCTAGCGTCTTTATGATAGTTCTGACTTTGGAAACATCATAATATTTTCGCCTCAAATTTAAAGTTTATAGCATCATAACATTAATATTTAATTCTAATAGTGAGAAACAACGGTTTGTTTTCTCTTTAGCATGCAATTTGGCGCATGTTTTGTGCTGCAAATGTAAGAGATTTTTTGAATTGCTCTATACCCAGAAGATGTTGAGATTGTCTCACGGTCTAAATTATTTTAGAATGCACCTAATTCTTTAGAATCTAGAATTTTTTCGTGAAGTCACAGCCAATCGTCGTGTAGTATCTGTCATTTTGTCCGTCAACCATAGCACTTGTAGAGTATGAGGGATGTCTGTCAAACAGCGAGTAAATATAATGGATATATTTTTAGCGATTCTGATGATGAGAAAGTTCAAATGCCTTCGTATCTTGAGTTAAAGTGAAACCAAATAAGATTCATACCAGACCATCAAAAACATTTTTATAATCAGAAAGTTCCATTTCAACGACTACCGATTGTGCATAGGAGACTAACTTTGGGCAAACGCGTGTTGTAGTGGAATAAAGTAAGCCTCACTGAGCACAAAGGTGCGCTCAGTACAGTGTTAGGTCGTACATTACATCGGTGGTGCTGTGACGAAATTTCATCCGGCCGTTGAAATATTCTCCTTCGGTTATGCTTTGCTCGTTTTATCATCGATACCGAGGTATCAGTTTTACGACACTGGAGTACCGACCACGTAATACTAGCCGCTTTTAGGAGATAAAAATTTCGACGAAGTGTTTTCTGTATGCAGACATGAGCAACGACTTCTCCGTAGTTTTTAGGCCTAAAGACCCTTCATTATTAAGCTATTATCTTTCGCATGCATAATGACACGAATTCGTTACACTCAAACCACGCTTCATTTTTGCTGGAAAACTCCTTTTATTGTACTACTAAATAGGTCCTCTGAACTGCATGCGCTATTCTATACGCGCTGTAAACTTCAGTTACTCATGACTCACTTCCTATCTCATTGTTCTCTTTTCTGTCAGGTTATTATTAGAATCACTGCACTAAAGATAAGACTGTCAACAACTTCGTTAGAAGACATCCGATACGGCGGATCTCAGCCAGTAAAGCTCTTTCAACGTCTCCAAGGTTCAAAAGCAGAATATGCCTTCACTCAATTTGCCTGCTTTTTTTGTGACATTATGATAAAAAAATAGAAAATTCTCACAGTATGAGATCCTAAAAGATATGCTGCCCTCCTTGAATCAAGAGCAAAACATTTCTTATAGATTGTATTGTTCCTATTATTGACACCGCATGGGCGCAAGGTCGACACAAGCAATAATTTGTATCATTTCGATTTATTAGTACAAAGTACATTCTCTAACACCAATGAAGGTATTACAACTAAGACACGCAAAATGTTTTTTTTTTACCGTTGCGTAATACCAAAAGAATTCTTCAAGAACTTATGATGTATTCGGATATTTAGCAGAATTTTTGTACGCGTAAATTGTCTAAGCCCAGAGCTATAGAGTACGGGTAATTTTTTATTTAGTGCTGAGTAGTAAAACGTTACTTCAAGCGTGAAGTTATTCTTTCTACGTTTGGAAGATCTCGCTCCAGAAAATTTAGCCATACTTCTAAGTTTGCAAAAGTTCTTCACTTCGAGCTCAGTTTTGAATTCAATCGTTCAAGATCTCGCGCATCCGTTGTGAAATTATAGGTTCATTACTTCTCAACTCGGACAATCCCTCAAGCAGAAGCCTAGAAGGATAAAATTTCAATAGATTTGAACTTCGCAATAGATGCGTTTTTATCGAGGAAAATTGTAGGACATAAACTGAATCACCCTGTCTTCAAATTGTTTACTGATTTGTATTTGCTAATTTGTATTTGCTTATATGTGCCCGGACAATTTTGAGTGAAACCTTGTTTTTTTTATAAACCAACATGTTGAAATTTTCAAACACTTGATAGGAAACCTCATCAGTCATCAGAGATACTAAGAGGAATACTTTTTGGAATAAGTACAGTGAACAACGAGATAATCTATGTGATGAATAAAGTTAGAACTGCTACAGTGGCGTGAACTTCATTAAAAAACCAATTATTTTAATCCGATAAAAATATTGACTACCTCATGAACTAGGACTCATGGAAACTCAGTGCCGAATAAAGCTTTTTCATTTAAGGAATACTTATGAATAGATTTTTCTCATGAAATAACAGTTTCCTAATTAACATTCCACTTAGGTTACTTCATCACAAAGTTGTCCCATTAAGTGCGAACGCATTGTGTGGTTCTAGGCAAGGACAGGGTACTGGTGAAACATCTGGTATGATGCAGAGTTAAAAGTTGCGTACTTCACCCAGAAATGACGCGCGTGCTGGGAGCGGGTACAAGCATCCGCGACACGCCGGAACGCGAGAAAGAGAGCGAAGACACATATTTTTACGCACGTCATCACAAGGGGGCGCCGAAGTTGCAGCAACATCCATTTGTTAGCTCGAGTCCCTTCTAATTAAGTCTGCCTTATAACAAGTCAGCGCGATGTGTCCCGCAAGCGACATGAAGTCGCTCGGCTCTCTTCAAGCCAACTGTAATGTGGTCCGAAATGCGGAGGTGCGCTAACCAAGCACTCAGAAAGGAAAAATGGCTTGTTTACTTTGACATGAAAACCTCCACGGAATTCGGTGAATGGCTGCAAACACACCAATGTGACTGTGACATAGTACACAAAGAATGTGTATGAAGCACTTGCTCAAGTGACGTTGATTTTTATATGCCATCTCTGCTTTTGTTTTTTTCATTACTCGTATTGTAACGGAAATCATTCAACTACACGTGCTTCAAAATAGAGCTTAAATTATTTATTATTTCATGAAAACAAGCTAATCGAGGCAAATGTATTCGAGTTGCCAGTTGTACGTTCAGCCTCAGCTAGACTCTTCATTCTACATGACGAATCCGTGACGTTGCGAAGTGATGTGTATTTGAGAAAAATATCGTGAACGAAAAATTGACCAGTAAAATTGGGCTGGGTTGAATAAAAAATAAATGGAAAAACTATTTAATGAACTACCGTTTTAGTAACCTAATTTTCTGCCAGTAAACAACCTGGAAAAAAAGGAGCACAATAGCAGGTAAAGCTTCAGTGCGGTTTCCTCCACCATGCTCGACGCAGCGTACACGAGACATTGTGTAAACCGAAAAATCATGCGTCTTTTGTGGATGAGTTTGAGATTTTAAATCCATAGCGAATCACATTCAAACCGCTGCTTCCCATACGACAAGTCATGGTTTCAGGTAAAGTAGCATTTTCCGCAAGAAAACGACACTCCACCATACCTATGGTACGTAACTCTTCTAGGTGACATCTTTATGTTGACGGGTGTGGAAGGCATCTAGGTTTGAAGTGGCCTGGAACGCAGAAATCTCACGGCTCAACAAGCGTCTCTCGTCCGAGCCGGAATTGCTCTTATGAAACATGATTAAGAGTGTCAGATGGTGACGACACGCATCATCCGCCCAGCTGTGCAACAGATGGCTCGGATCACAGTTGGCCACATTAGATCATAAAGAGCCGGATAGCTCGATAGAGTAGATTGCCTCTCCACCTCCGGATATCATGGATGAAAGTAGAGAGTCCGGATGTCCTATGCGGGCAACACGGTGTTCAGTGCACTGCCGTCCGCTCCTAAGGACATGCGGGACGCGAAACTGGCCGAGTGCAAAAGACTTGCTGGAACTTGAACTTTTTTTCATATTTGTTACTGGGTTCCCTCATTGCCTTCACGAATTCGGTTGCGGTGATAACCAGTACTTTTTTCTGAAATAAAGATATTGTAGTTGATTATCGCCAAGATTAAATATTTAAGAAAGCAGCGCTTTAATTACGAAGAGATTCACTTCTTGTTATAGTATTACTGCCGTTATATTTATTATATAATTAACAGATGCAGAACACATTTACTCTAAACACTCTAAATTATAAAGCTATTTTATCCTATTTTTAATAGTATTCCAAAACAAATGCAGCTACACTTGATTTCAACTCACTGTATCCATCAACATGCTACACGCTGCCTCTCTGAGACATGTTGTGTAAGGCTCCTCACATCCACCTGTTCCTTCCACCTCTACGTCCCTCGTGTCTCGGACTCTCCACCTGTTCCTCAGCCTCTGCCCTCTTCCTCCGCATCAAATGCCTCGCGCTTCTCAGGCGCCAAGTTGGATCTTCTCCTTGTCCAGATCTATAAGTTCAGATTTACCTGAGCTTATACTTTTATACGTATAATGTGCCTTAAATGCATTGTTCATATTAAATGTATTGTTCACAAATAATCTACGCTGACCGTTTCTGAGGTTTTCAAATCAGTGCGTTTAAATTTCCACGCTTGTATTTCAGTATACGACTTTAATTTCCGGCGTAAATTTACTGATTTCTGTGACTTGTATAATTTATGATGTATAATTTCCTGATTCTCATTCGTTAGATGTAACGAAAAGCTCGCTTAAAGTTTAACGTAATGAATTTGACAAGTTACCATCGTTAAACCCTCAACAAGTTGACCGGCTAGCGAGAAAATTTTGAAAGCGGCAATCCTATGGGCTTCGTAGGCTTGAGAAAAGCAACAAGTGGGGCATCAAACTGGGATCGAGAGCACAGGACTCCCACAATTCGAGGGCCAGGAAAACTACGCCCGCACGAGTGGAGATGCGCGCAAAAGGAGCCGATCCGAAAAGTTGCTTATTTCTAGGTACTGAAAATGAAAAAGAAAAGGTGCGCTAAATTCTCCATACATGTATGAGAGTGTAACATTGACGCGTGCAAACACACCAAGCCATACAAATTCCAACCACAAATTTGTCCCTTCAAATGAACCAGTTATCTGCGAATAAATCTCCTAGGCTGTTTGAGACAACCCTGTGGGTGAAGTAAGCCACTATAAGAGGTTTTAAGTGGGGTAATTTGAACCGTAATTAAGAGAAGGGGATACTTGGAGAGAGGTTCACCGAATAGGATTGAAAGGATAGTATTAGGTTGACCTACTCAGAAAGAATGGGAGAGAAACGAGACCTAATCCGTCTTTCTGACAATTCTAGACATTGAGAAAGCTGAAAGACATCCCCCAATTTAGTATATTCCCAGTCGTTCTAAAGTGAGCTTACGAGAGAAAATGAACTACCTGAAAAATGAACACAGAAAGAAGTTCACGCACAGTTTACATTCCCACAAACAAAACTGCAGTTAGAAGGCAGAATACAGGAAGAACACGGAACCTCTTGAACGGCGCCTCAGCTACCGATGACTGTTTACAATCGCGTTAAATAAGGCCCGTCTACACCATCCAGCTTTTCGTCAATCACAAACACACCAAAACGCGAACATAAACACAAACTTTTCTGAATCGTGTCCAGACTACGTTTTCGGTGGCATGCAGTTGGTAAGCAGTAGGTAAGCAAACTAGACTGCTCCTCGAGTACGTTTCAGTTAATTAGTGCAAATTATTTTTTGACATATTATCAGTGGTGGGCATCGATTCTCAAAATATCAGTCCGATCCCGAACTTCCGATCCCGGCCAATGGCTAATTCTGAATACGACCGATCTCGATCTTCCGATCCTAAGATTTTATCAGCGATCCCCGGTTTTTAAAGCATTTTGAAAGTAATTCAGTTGTGAATTTTGCTGTGTGATGAAATGAAAAGCGAAGTCATATTGTGGTATTCAAATATCACTTTACATTTGAACCTGTAAAATATAAAAGTAATTCATAATTGTTTAGACGTTCAATCAACCTAATTTTTTTCTATACATCAAATGCATAGGAAACAATATTGCCACAAATCACGTTCAATATTTGATCACTTTGTTCACTATTAAGGCTTCAAACGTCCAATAAGATTAAATCACAGAAAACAGTGAAAAAATTTAAGAAACACTGAAACAGAAGTAGTATTAGAGTATTAAAACTCGAGAGGTCGCACCCGCGTATTGATACTTCCAGAGCGCGAGACGGATGGGTCGCCAATCGTTTTGTTTTAATTTTTTCCGTTACGGCCGGGATCGGAATCGGACTTACATTTTGCAAGAGCGATCCTCGCACTTCCGATCTTTTCCACTGGGAGGTTCCGATTTTCACGCCCGATCCCGATGTGGAAGATCGATTGTGATCGGAAGATCGGAATCGGACTTAGAATCCGAACGCCCACCACTGCGTATTATGTTATTACGGAATAAATATTGTACGCGTAACGTAGTTAATTTAGGTAAATAAAATATACATACAGTCCTACTATTTACTGTTTTCGTATGAAAAGCACAATTAAATCGATAAAATAGGGAAAAAGACGTGGAAACCAATTGCAATTCACGAGTAAAAACATCAACCACAATACATATACAAACGAGTGTTCGCTGTTTCTACGAGAGTTTGTGTTCGTAGTTTTCCAACAGTTTCGAAAACACGAACACACTGAAATCGGGCTGTTTTCCATCTGTAGTCGGGTTCGCGGACTGCCGAAAAACACAAGATTCGGCCGAAAGATTGATGGCGTGGACGGGCCTTTAGACAGGCACGTTGAGGCGATCTGAAGTGCCCAGAACTGGGCTCCACCTCAGGTTCTGCCTGTCACATCGTCTCATCTGAATTTAATCCTTACGTGCCTGTCAAAGTGGGATTTTAGAAGCTGAGTGATCAAATATTTCTTATATCAGAATGACGATTTAAATTAACTTCAAGAGAAAGATAACACGTGCTCTAGCTTGCAGACACATCGTTGATCTAGAGGCATCTTTATGCCTCGGAAAACTAACCAAGCATCAACATCACGGCCGAGTCATATTACTTGGCTCAAAAGTCACATAACTGAATCAATTGTTAGATGCCCTGATTCAACTATCAGTTATCAAAAGGAACTTCCTGTAAATGTAGTTAACTTTTAATTGAAGTCAGCTGATGTCAACTCGACTCCTTCAAATTAAATAAGAAATCAAATTCGATCTCCAGAGTTAGTCTTCCGTTACTTTGTGTACATCTCAAGAAATGAGGTTTACTTTTGACGCGAGACAGCAGCTCCTGTTGCAGATCAGCGCGCGTCACGACTCTATCTAGAGGTCAGTAACTTGAAAGGAATGATTATGTTTCGCTCATCATGAAGGTGATTAGTCTAGATTCCTCAATCAACCTTGGAAAATTTGTAATTATGGTCGTACACTTCGATTAACCATTTCATCAACTAGTACATTTATTCTCAACTATTTATTTCTGAATTAAAATTGCTAAATTTCGTTCCTCGAAATTCCTCCACCATTTGATTAAGAGTGGAAAAAATAAGAAAACTTTCTTGCAAACTGCGCTGACCCATCTGATTTATCTGCTGAATTTGGTGATCAAGTCCCGTATAATGAAAACGCTGAAAATCGCCATAATTTCCTACCTACTTTTAAGACTGGAACGGCTGTAAATCGAGTCTTTTCAGAATGTGTTTTTAGTGAAAAATGATGTATCATGTCAATTTGAGTAATAGCTTTTTTTCTTTTAATTTTTCTCTCTTCGATCAAAGTATGAAATCAAACATTTATGACGATAATTGTAGATTCTGCAAGATTTTCAATGCACATTTGCTGTTTTAGCGTTTTATAGAGTTTTAAAAATTCCTGAAAATTTTATAAATTTGATGTCAGCTATGCTTACTGTGAGAGAAAAGAAGGTATTTGACAGCGTGATCAAATCTTCGTTGTACATGTAAGATTATAAATATAATTTGCAGCGTCGTAAAACTCATCGAGAAATACGTTCTATTTTAATGGGTACTGGCTATTCGATTGTCTCCTATATAAAATCCCTCCCACAAGCGCCGGCGTTTTTACTGAAATCCTCCATGCAAATCGTAGAAGAAGTGATACTACACAGGGTGGGTAAACAAATGAAGACACAGAGGTCCTGCAGCGCTGAGTCACACGACTGACGCTCGGTCTTTGTGACCATTTCCGGCGGAGGGCGATTTCTCCGCCACTCCTTCGAGTGAGCGCTGTGCATCGGCGCTGCTCGGTGTGGTGAGAGCATCCATGTCTCTCCCGATGGAGAAGATCATTTTGCCTCGCAAAGTTACTCTGCTCGGTAAACTGATTTTTTACACATTTTTATTATCCTTCAGGTCAGTATGGGAGCTGAATATCAAGAAAATCGCCCAAGAAAGGAAGTTTCAAGCAAGTACGCCCAGTTCCTGTTGGTGCTGTAATTTTAGCAATAAGGTTAGTGACACAGATGTCAGCGAGGGCGATAGATTCCACAAGTCACCTCAACCTTGACGTACGCTCCTGATCATAGGTTTAGAGCCTGTTGGTAAGCTGGAGAAATACCACTACACTAGGTAGACTTAAAAGTTCTGTTACCAAAGTTAATTCATTTGTAAAAATATAGACGAAGAACTCAAAAAATTCTGTAAAATTAATTTCATTAAAAGTCACATTTTAAGTAACCGAGTTGCATGCCAGCTGATTAAAAATTTAAAACCAGATTACAGAGAAATTCAAACGTAGGACGAACAACAATTTGAAACAGTAATTCACCTTCGTGAAGCGATCTTCACCGATTGTATTAATTTTCTCAACCTCACGGGAAACCCTCATTTCAAACATGCCGCAAAGAATTTTTGAGGAAATCAGCCAGAATGGAGTCATGGCTCATAGCAAAGTCCTTATCTCTTTAACTCCAGCCTCATTGTGCGAAGACCCTGGGCTTTGCACTGTTTATTCATATGTAAAGAAATGGATGAAGAAGGCAAAAAATTTTTTCCTAATAAATAAATGAGAAAGTCCTGTTATGAGTATAAGAGCTACTTGCCAAGGGAATAAACTTTAGTTCAAAACTTTTAGAGTTTATCCCTGAAAGACAGAATTTTTTCAGTTTTTCAACTGTCTAAAGCTCAGATTATTGGTATATATAAATGCCTAGGGTCTTAGCCTCTGACAAAGAAAAGTTCTTTATATTGTTTTATTTCTTATAATATTGAAGGTGAGAATCCCGGACACAACGTGGTCTCATTCAGTGCAGCACACACTTGAGAAGCCTCATGGAACAATTTTTAATAAAAATGAAGAAATGAATCATAAAGCCATCGCAACAGTATAGTCTTTGAGCTGTCAGTAATTCTTAGGGTCATTTTAACGCTTAGTATGTTCGTTAAGTGAACGATGCATGGCACGAATTCTCAATATCATTCATTAATATTTGTTCCTAAAAGTGGAAGGAACATTCTAAAAGTAATGTCATGATAGATCTGTTCGATCTAAAGGTAATCATCGGTTGAACAGATAACCTTAATGTACAGTAATAAACCACCTGAAAAGATGTAGAATTGTGATGCTTACACTCCCAGCGATGGGAAGTCCACATAAATTAAAGTCCCACACAGTCCTGCACGCGCGATTTCAGATCTCCAATGGAGTCTCCGAGAAGAAGAATAAGAATAAGAGAAGGATGCTACAGATCTCTTGCTCCTAAGGAAAAGTAAGGCCGGGTCACATGGGCGTGAGGTTCGCGTGGTGCAGCCAGGGAAGTTTGGGGGCTCAGCTCAGGTGCTGCGAGGTGCAGGATGATGCTGCTGCTGGTGTTGGTGCTGCTGATGCTGTTGATGATTCTGCTGGTGTTACTGCTGTTGGTGCTCCTTATGTTGCTGGTGCTACTGCTGTGGGTGCTGGTGATGCTGGTGCTGCTGCGGCGGTCTCAGGCCAAGCAGAGGAAGGGCAGGTCATCTGCGAGGCCCGGGAGCTGTGCTGCGAGGCGTCGCTGGTGCGCGCCCTCGGGCGTTTCGGGGCAGCGTCAGAACGAAAGGATGGTCGTGCTGTGCAGCAGGTGAGCTGGGCTGTGTCATAGATGAGCTATGCTCTGTAGTAAGTGAGCTGTAAGTTATACTGCACAAAGTTGGCGCCAGGTATTGTGTTGCAGGGAGGCTGGTGCAAACTGTTGTGTTGCAGGGCGGAATGTAAAGGGCGGTGTAGCAAGAGTGGTGCAAAGTGTTACGCTGCAGGAGGTGATAAACGCATTGTGTAGCAGGTGCGGTGCAAAGTGATGTGTAGCAGGAGGTGGTATCTGTAGCGGGAGGTTGATGCGAAGTGTTGTGCTACATGAGAGTGGTGCAAAGTGAGGTGTAGCAGCGAGGGTAGTGCAAAGTGTCGCGTAGTAGGAGAGTTGTGCAAAGTTCTGTGCAACAGGGAGAGTAGTGCAAAGTGTTGCACTGCACTCAGAGCTGCATTGGAGTAGTTATCTGAACAAAATAAATAACATCAAGCATCATCTCCAACACAGAGGAGTACACGGGGAACATTCGTGGTACGCGGGGTGCATTCGGGTATACGGAGTACATACGGGGTTCGCGAGGTGCATTCGAAAAACGTGGGGTACATTCAGTGCACGTGAGGTACACTTGGCTTGCACAGAGTATGTTTGAGTCGGAGCACATTCAAGATACACGGGGCACACATGCCACATTCTGCGGCTCGGGGCACAGAGGGCACATTTGGTGTACACTGGACACCCATGGCACATTCAATTTACACGAGGTACACAGGGCACATTCAATGTACACGTGGTACACTCAGGATACGAAGATTTCACGGCGTACGACAGCCTTACAACACCGTCACTGACCTCTTCAATGCACCCCTTCAGGTCTATTGTTTATTTTGTACATCACCGAACTAGTGCTCCCCTCCCGTCAAAAATGGCGGCTTTGTTTTTAAATTGCAGCTACAATCATCAAGGGTAAAGTAAAAGTGAAGTAGTCATAGCAAGGCTGTAATTACTGTAGATGTATATAGACTTTATTTTCAGTTATAGTGTTCACAAGCGTAGGCAGGATGCAACTTTGAAGTATGCATTAAGAGAAAGGATGAATGGTTACTCACTGGGAAAGAACATGTACGCAAATGAATTTGAAGATTTGATGAGTTTAATTTGTAAAGATGATTTCAGTGTCACAACAACAATACATGTGTCGAATCTGTTTGCTGGTGGATGAGGGCTTCGAGCATATTTTTTTTGACCTTTCGTAAACTTACGAGGATGATGGGAATGTACTGGTAGTGGTACTGTAACACTGGGTGCAGTATTTCCCTTCTCATAAAATATGTCATGTAATCTGTAAAATATATTTACATGAGTATCACTTTTAATAGATGATAAATAAGGCTTACAAATGATAGAGAATGTGTAAAAAGAACTCAAAAATTTGGCAGCAACGTATGCATGCTCAGATTGTTTTCTATGTAAAGCTCGGTTGAAATTCTCTAAACGGTTACCCGTTTGTGTGTTCTTCGCCCTGCTAGTGATCATTTTTTACCCCGCTGCAGTCTTGCAGGCTACTGTTGGTGTTGCAGGCTACTGTTGGTGTTGCAGGCTGCTGCAGATGCTGCAGACCTGCATCTGGTCGCAGGTCAGGCAATCACGTGAGAATTGGCAACTCGGCTGTCCAGGCAGTGAGGTCGTCGAAAGTTCATTTCCTTTGCCGGGCACGAAGCGGTGTAGGATTCGCAGCTCGCAAAGCGTCTAAAGAAGGTCACGATTTGTTTCCTGTGGCGTCTGTAACTTGCTTCCACGATTATTTTTTGAAACAACAGTAAAGAGGGTGTGAAAGTCCTGACAAAACCCTGGCCAACTTTTCAACGCCCGTATAGATTTCGGGAGATAAGTACGTGTCGGAAGATGTCTTAAGATTGCCATAAAATTATTATTATTATTACTATAATTCGGAAGTTTAAGACTCCTTGGCTACATGAAATGCGACCTCAAGAGAGGGTAGAGAAGGGACCATTTGGTAAAGACTGTACGAAACGATGAATCTGTGAACAACATGTGTTCACTGTGTGCACAACACACAGGATACAGTGCGCATAGGAAAAAAGATAAGAATGAAGAAGAAGAAAGCACAAAGAAAAAGTAGTCTAGAAGATTTGAGTAATGAAAGAAAGAAGCATGCAAGCACAAAAGGTAGAAGTCCTCCGGTATAAGGGCAAGACGCAGTTTCCAAAGCACACGATAGAGAAAAGCACTGCATATAATTATTCCGTCATCATGTAAAATGAGGTTAAGCAAGTATTCGGAGAGAAAAACCTTTCATTTTAAGTTTTAATTGGAGGCACTTATATATGAGAAATACTCAATGTATTTCATTACGCCAAAACACAACTGACTTGCAAAAAAATGAATATTTTTGCTTTATGTAGAATTTATAAGTAATTTCTGTAGTGCAAAAAATATTTATCATCTGCGCGGAAGTTTACTATCCTTCATCCCCATGATAGAATGGAAATAGTAAGCGAATTTATTACTGCTGCTATTTACATATTTTTAGCAAGTGAAAATGAAAGGGAGTCAAAATAAAAGCAACAGTTACTGCAGCTTTGATTTCAGAACACAAGTAACAGCCCCAGCGGCTGTAGGGGCAAAATACAAGCAACAGTCACGGCAGCTGCAGAGATGAAACAACAGCAAACATCAGCTACAGCGGCAAAAAAGCTACGAGAAGAGCAATAATAGGAGCAGGAGCAGCAACCAGCACACGCTGCAGGCGGCGCTGCAGGGGCACCAGCATCCTGCCGGAGCATCAGACGGCCGGTCGCCGCGTCGCTAATGCGTGATATCCCGTCCGGCCGCGCCGGCGTTATTATGTTGCTCCTCAGCTCACGTCACTCAAGCTCCTATTATATCTTATCACTGCTGTCTTCTAACGTTAGTTAATGTAGAGGCGCTTGTTCTAGCTGTGCCGGGGAGGTAGCGGGGGCAGCAAGAGGGAGGAACATTTGCACTACATGGCTACTCATATCAGCAAAATAACGAAGAAACTGATGCTGTTGTATTTCGAAGTTTTAGTGTAGACTAACATTTTTCATTTTTTAAATCAAAACAAGAACTTGGTTCCGCTGTTGCAGCTGATGTACAGGATGTTGCGTATCATTGTTTCGTCGGCTCATGATGCTGGTGAAGACATCGCAGAGCCTGTTACGGGTGAGAGAGTGGGATTGGGACAAACTTCTGGAACTCCTGAATTACGCAACCTTCTTTACTTTGTAGGACTTTAAAGTGAAGGTCAATTTCTGGTGAAATCAGGGACTATGTACGAGTTTTGAGGATAGACATAGCGCAGCATGTGGGTTAGGAGACTGCGACATTTTCTGGGATAAGAGCACAAGTAATGTGACTGTTGGGGAAGTTTTGGGTAGCTGCATTTCTGCAGAAATATGCTCCTAAAACGATTCACACACCGTGAGATATCTCTACATCTAGGGTGCTCGCTTCGTCAAATATGACGACGCGTAAATTTAAACCTTTAGGCGTTCTGCATTAGGCGTAAATCAAAAACCTTTTAACTATCTTCGCAAAATGTATTTAAAGCGTAATTTACTCTGATTACTTGAACAACTAAAAATGTGTGCTGAGCGTATCTGTGATACTGATTTAACTGGTTCTCATACTACACTGAACAAATTTTTAACAAAAAACAAAAGCAAACTAAGTACTAAACAAATTATGAAAAGCAACAAATTGCAATCCAAAATTTTACATCCACTATAAGGGAAGTTATTATAATAATCAACATACATACTGAGTGCATATTTTCATTTATTAATGCTTCGAGTTTCATGATTTACAATCCTGGTATGGGAGACGGAGCTGCGAACCAATTTATCAGGCAAGCATGCGAGGAATCGAGCAAGCAAACAAGCGCGTAAGCAAGGAAGTGTACCGTAACGGGGATAGTTAAATTATCATTTTCTGACCAACTTCTTTCTTTCAGAAATGAAAGGTCAATGCGTTTTCACGCCCACTCGCGCTTCTAGCGTAATGAAATATTTTGTCTTGTTCTCTTAATTATGATGAACCGCTGAGAATTTTTTAAACAGATAAACAGAGGGATCCTCGTATACTTCCAATCATCTACAGTTCTTGTTTTCTTGGAATGATTTTACGCCACAGAACACGTGCTCGTGCCAGGTAATGACCGTCTTCGTCTCAAAGGCAAAAAGAGTCTGAAAATTAAATATAAATGAAATTTTATGTTCGAATTTACACATGAATAAATGCGACACTAGCCCAAGAATGTAATCTTTCTTCGTTCAAATCAGGTTTTTACAATAGTGCATTTTCTTTTTAAAAAACTACACAAAACGTGTTCTAGAATGCTATAATTAAACTCAGTTAAACAGTGCTTGCAAACTAGTCTGACTAGATCGCAAAATTAATGTTCGCATTAAAAAGATGTTCATGTATAGAGTAATAGCGATCGAAGCAATGTTCTCTCTACAGCAAACGAGCCCCATCTCATACAAAAAGTCGACTTCCGTATTTAAACTATTCAAGTTTTTTTTGAGTTCTTAAGATTAAAATTCTTCATTGCGATAACCGTTAGGCGATTTTAGTCATGAGTTCTTACAGTGTCGACAAATTTTCATAGTTTGTAACTTCTCAATTCTGCTCAAACCCAAGTATTAAATGGTTATTAAGCCGAAAAATCCCATATTTTTCTTGTATTTTGTCAAGCATTTCAGTCTATGTGCTACAGTTAAAAAGCTTTAAGAAGAAAAATCTTTCTCATTTCAAAGAAGAGCAGCTCGTAGGAAGACGATAATTTCGAACAGCCCCGGGTGGTAAAGAAACTTATTTGACTGCACGGCAGTGTCTGTAATCAGCACATCCACGGCTTGTAGGAAATGCCATCTGTTCCAGGGACTCCGTGCTTCCAGCGCTTCTCGTCGGAAGCTTCGTTTTGCCGTTCATTTGTCCGCTGTGTTAGGTATCTGATACAAAGGGACGTCTGTTTAGCAAAGAGTTCCGAAAAGTCTAAATCTGGTGTACATTTATATGGTATAACGGCTGTAAATCGGTTTTCGTATTCTATTGAGAAATTATAATGATGATGACCTATGATTTTAATTTTTAAAATTTTAAACTGGTAAAAAACAATGATAAGAAGCATCATTAAATTTCATGGTATATAGAAACCTTCCAATATTTAAAATATCCATTTTAAGAATGATTTTTCCAACAAAAACGTACAATTTATGAGATCAAGCAATAATAAAAAATGTAGGACGTATGCTGACTAGTGAAGTTCAGTCTCGAAAACGACGGCGTTATATTCAAGTTAGAGATATAATTCATCAGTGAAAAATGTTTTCATGTGAGCAGTTTAAAGGTGAGTCCTTTCTTCTCAAGACACCTTCATTTTTGTGTTAGGATAATATTCAATAGGTTTCATTGTAAGTAAAAACATGGAAAAAAATTGTTGTCACCGTAGAGTCAGATTTGGTGTTCACCGGGTCTCACTGGAGACGAGGAGACGCGCAAAGCAAGTAATAAATACAGTGCAGGTTATCATGTAAGAGATTTGATGAATACTGATACTAAATTCACTTATTTCATATTGTAATACACAATCATTTTGCGCTCTTTTAAAAAAAACATAAAAAGGAACAGCCTGTCTCCGTCGTTGGCGCATACACACGCAGTCTGGGCAATCTGGCTGCAAACTTATGGCATAAACTTAGTAAATTTGTGAACTTGGCACCACATATAGACCAGCACTCTCGTTGAAGGTCTCAGCCTTGGTTGGCATTCGCATCGATATACTTATTGCGTTTTGCAGTAGGAGATCCTGTTGCTCTCGTCTGTAATTAGGGAATGATTGATACTTCTATTGGATGGTTGTGTTGATATTACTTGAGTGATTTACTGTTTATTTGTATGTAGAATTTTCTTTTTGTAATGCTCCACGAACTATTTGATAAAATTAAATCCCTTCAATTGCGAGTGAATAACGACTTGCGAATAGGTACATTATTTACATTGTTTTTGTGAGGTTTATCCAATATATACTGTATAAACAGGGTATTGTATAATTCAATGCACAAATTTTAACCATATACAGAAAAATGCGAAATAAAACGATTATCATGAGTGACAAATACCTCAAAACTCCTTCGTTTTCGAGAAATGATGACCTGGAATAATTTTAGGTTCCCGTAGGAATAGGCTTACAATGCAGCCAACGAGTACAATCTAACTTCTTGGACAGACTGTTGGCGCACGCTTAAGCTTATTCCTACAAGAACCTAAAATTATTTCAGGTCATCATTTCTCAAAAACGAAGAAGTTTTGAGGTTTTGTCACTCAGGAAAATCGTTTTATTTTGCGTTTTTCTGTATGTGATTAAAATATGTGCATCGAATTGCACAACACCCGGTTTGTTAAAATTAATCTTCATGTGTATGTACGAGTATATTTTTAGCGAGTTTAATATGTTAAATGTTCGTCAAATATTTCGGTTCGTTCGTCTGAAAACTTGTAGGTCTTTTGCTGTTGCGATAACCACAGACAATTTTCCATTCAAATTCAGTTAAAATGCTCCCGGAATAAATTTAGAAAGCAGAAACCAGAGCAGTGCACATCTCGTGATTCGAACTGTAGGAGTGATACTGAGCTCAGCATACCACACATAGCCTCATAAACGAAGTAAATTTAATTCACACCGAGTTGCTGCCTTATTCTATCAAACTTGGTCGTGTAATTTGTTTCACCAAAAAAATATTTAACTTTCTTTGAAGGTAATCAATCAATGCTATTCCGAGTGTCCCAAAAGAACGATACCCAATTTTCAAGGGCCATTATTCATAAACTATTAAACTTACAAAAAATTAAAAAGTCAAATTTTGTTTTGTAATATTTGTTCCATCTCTGTACAAAACTGCAAAAGAATTGATCCAGCCGCTTTCTTTAGGCAGTATTTTTAGTGACCGATATTGAAAACCTGTTTGCACACTTTTGTAACACTTTGAATTTAATGATATTAAAACCGTTCCAGTTCAACACGTGTTAAAATACGGAGATAATCACTTGTCATCTTTACTAAAAGAACACTCAATTGTTAAAATTCTAAATCTGTCAATTTCTAAAGGCAACGTTTCGATGTTACTAACATCATCTTCAGGCTGTAAAATACAAAAAAAACACACACTTAGTCACATCGGTAAAACTTTGTCAATGCAAAATTTGAACTACATAGACTGGGTAAAACAAACTATATATATAGGTTATCACATTACGAGAAGACTAGATTGGACTAATTTTGTACGAGATTGAAACTACAGCTGACTAGTTGTTATTGCATACCAGATATTTACATGTTATCAGCACAAGAGATGGAGGCAAAATGGACGAACTGAGGTGACACACGTCTAAGCCCCAGTCCTACTGAACAACTTTAAAGCAAACTGGGTTCAGCAGGACTGGGGCTTAGACGTGTGTAACCTCCGTTCGTCCATTTTGCCTCCATCTCTTGTGCTGATAACATGTAAATATCTGGTGTGCAATAACAACTAGTCAGCTGTAGTTTCAATCTCGTACAAAATTAGTCCAATCTAGTCTTCTCGTAATGTGATAACCTAAATTTATAGTGTGTTTTACCCAGTCTATGTAGTTCAAATTTTGCATTGACAAAGTTTTACCGATGTGACTAAGTGTGTGTTTTTTTTGTATTTTACAGCCTGAAGATGATGTTAGTAACATCGAAACGTTGCCTTTAGAAATTGACAGATTTTTAATTTTAACAATTGAGTGTTCTTTTAGTACATATGATAGGTGATTATCTTCGTATTTTAACACGTGTTGAACTGGAACAGTTTTTGAAGGTCGAAAATTTGGAAAATATTAAAACCATGTTTCTAATAACTTTCAACCGCTTATTAAATGGAAAATGACACTGAAATAAAAAATCGAAATGTTCCTCCTATTGTTCGTTTGCTGCAAAGAGATTTGGAACATTTGCGACAATCATCATCAATTTGCATCATCAGCCAATTTTCTGCTAGGAGATGGGGCTCTCGTTAGACGAGTGAGAGTAGGAGTGAGGAGGCGAATGCAACTGTGTATTGAGAGAAACGGAGGACACACCAAAGGAAACGAACAATGGGAGAAACATTTCGATTGTTTTTTATTATAGTGTCATTTTCCATTTAATAAACGGTTGAAAGTTATTGAAAACATGGTTTTAATTTCACAAAATTTGTAGCTTAACAAAAGTGTGCAAACAGGTTTTCAGTATCGGTCACTAAAAATACTGCTTAAAGAAAACGGCTGGATCAATTCTTCTAAAATTTTGTACAGAGATGGAACCAATGTTAAGAAACAACATGTAGTTTTTTATTTTCTTGTTAGTTTAATTGAATTTAATTGAATTAAAGCCCTTGAAAATTGGGTATTTTTGTGTGTGTGT
>JACJUY010000021.1:404491-424701 GCA_014220935.1 Platorchestia sp. MABIK
TATAACAAAACAAAAGGTGTCTCCGAAAATTGATTTATTTATGAATATATTTTTGTGCGTAATTTCTCACATGCTATTACAATGGGAATCTCATTGAACACATTAAATTGGTTGGTCCGTTTTGGTTGGTTGATCGAACGAACGAACGATGCTTAAAGAAAAGACGGAAAGAGAGTTTGACACAGAGTGTGTCGGGAAGAGAAGAGGTGAAACAGAAAAGGATAGATAGGGAACTGATAAAGATGCGCTTTGCGCATATGATGTTAGCGTCGGAGGGTTTTTTGTGAGTAGTTTGAGGGTGGTGAAAGTTAACTATCCGTCAGGGCTTTGTATGGGTGGGTGTTTAGTTAGTAGGCATCTATAGTACTGGACTTGCCGTAATGGATAAATTAGGGGTTGTGGAGTGGTTGGTTGATCCGTCTCTCTTTCACGCTTTTAAAGGATGCTTAATGACCGTATCTGTGATACGAGTTTCACCAGTGAATAAGAACAAGATTATTTTACTCGCGGGCACAATTAAAATGGAAATATTTGGTCGTCATCCACATCTGAAAAATTTGTCTAAAGAAAACATCGCATCATGTCATTTTTAACGGGTCGTGTGCACTACACCATTTTCACTTCAAATTAATCCAAGTCAAGTTCAATTTAATCCAAGTCAAGTTCAATTTAATCCTAGTCAAGTTCAAATTAATCCTAGTCAAGTTCAAATTCATCCAAGCCAAGTTCAAATTAATCCTAGTCAAGTTCAAATTAAATCTAAGTCAAGTTCAAATTAATCCAAGTGAAGCTCAAATTAGTCCATGTCAAGTTCAAATTAATCCAAGTCAAGTTCAAATTAATTCAAGTCAAGTTCAATTTAATCTAAGTCAAGTTCAAATTAATCCAAGTCTAGTTCAAATTAGTCCATGTCAAGTTCAAATTAATCCAAGTCAAGTTCAAATTAATCCAAGTCAAGTTCAAATTAATCCAAGTCAAGTTCAATTTAATCTAAGTCAAGTTCAAATTAATCCAAGTCAAGTTCAAATTAGTCCATGTCAAGTTCAAATTAATCCAAGTCAAGTTCAAATTAATCCTAGTCAAGTTCAAATTCATCCAAGCCAAGTTCAAATTAATCCAACCCTCAGTTCAGTTAAAAATTGACATAATTACTTGTTAATTTGAGCCTTTTTGTGTTAAATATGTATCTATTGGATGTGATGAGCAAGAAAAACGTTTTTCCTTTCATTAAGGAATACACACAATTTTTGAAATATAAAAACAAGCTGTCGTAAAATGTGGTAAGTATCCAGCATCGGGAGGCTGAGTGTGATTCAGATTTTTAATTGAGCGTAGTTACAGATAGAAGTCAATAACAAAAACTTCGTATTTTACTACACATTAAAGTTGTTTTACAATTCTACATTAATGGCGGTGTGCATGCATTCAAATATTTATGTTCAAAAAGTAATTTTGTGTTACACATACACATAGTTTCGAGGATTTATTTACACTTATAGATATTTATATACGTGAAATTCCCCTTTATCACACATATATATAAAATCATATTCATGTAAATACAAAAGATTACTACCGGACGATATGTATATTTAATCTTTAAAAAAACACAAAAATGCGATTCTCTGAGTACTAACGTACGATTCCGTTTGATTCCAATTTTTAATGAGTTCATTACTTCACAGATACATTCCTGCATTAGCAAGAAAAATGTTGCCACTGCTCTCTAATCTTCATCTTTCAATGCAGCATCTATCACTCTGCATTTTTCTTCTCGTGTTTTCTTGTGTTTTCCTCTCTTTACCCCTCTTCTTACTCCTGCGCGTATATTTTCTTGTTCATCTTCACTTGTTTCATAGTCCGTTGATTGGTTGTAGAGATCCATCTTGAGGGAAGCGCTGATCCAAATTCAATGAGAAACACTTTTCTTCTATACTCCTAAATTAGAGAAATCAGTACATAAGATACTGAAAAATGCATTTTTAAAATCATTTCAAAAACCGATAGTACGGAAGACAACATTTCAAATCTAAAATCTAAATATATTCCTACATATTTGTAAAATTTGACTGTGATTAATTTGAATTTGACTTAGATTAAATTGAACTTGACTTAGATTAAATCGAACTTGACTTAGATTAAATTGAACTTGACTCATTTGAAGTGGTTTAAAATCAAGTGTGGTTTAAAATCAAGTGATTTCTGTGGAAACACAAACTTTATTTCTTATACCCATTGTTGTTTTAAGATCATTTCATGAATTGTGAAGGTCCAGTATCGAAAAAGTGAGCTTGAACGCGACATGGTGCAAGATGAGAGAAGTACAACTTAACTGAGTTGTAATAAATGGACGAAATACCTGCATGCCCTTAGAAAAATAATCAAATAAACATATGAACAGTGATGATATGAAATTACACGAGAGCTTTTCTGAGTATGAGCCTTACCGCTCACTGTGACTTCTTGATCATACTGTGACTTCTTGATCATGCTAATGATGTGAATTGTCTGCTTGTGGTGATTTAACGAGCACACTAGCGAGCTGTAGATGGCGTGGATTTTTGGGAACCTTTTAAAACCATAAGATACTGGCTCGTACAGGATTTTGAATTCTTTTTACAAGCTTTGTATTTCGTTCTAAGGTACAGTTTTTTTTATTTTGAACTATGTAGATCTTGAAGATAATGGAACATGGTAGAAATACTTAAGAGCATTAGTATAAGTATGGCATTAAAAGATTAGCTGAACTTGAAAATTTTGCTAGCTTTGGCAGTCACGAGCAAAATTTGGAAAAAATTCAATTGGTTTGGGTACACGGCCAACATATAGCAGGGGGCATGCTAATCCTAAGGTCTAAACCTGGTCGGTGGAGAGTTTGATTTTTTCTGATGAAGGCATCAAAAAAATTTCTCACACCAGTTCGCACATCGTTAGCATCCTCGAGAGCAAGAAAACAAAGCAAGAAACAGATGTACACTGTCTGAACGCCAGAATAATGAGCAAATTCTTCCCAATTTGTGCAATCTGCTTAATTTTCCTCACTGCTTAAGCAAGCAATTAAAAAGAATGGTGTCATTGTTCTGAGAAATTTAAAGCTTGCTTCGGAAAATCTTCACTCTCAATTTTCAAAAACAAAATCTCCAGCAGGTAAGATACAATCCTTGTATTGTGAGACAATTGAAGAACTTAACTGAAGTGAGGGATCATACGATACTTGTAATCTTCTTAGCAATCATTCAAAATTGTTCATCATGGGGAGAAAATAACTTTTAATTTATGGTTATGCAGGCTATTTTTTACCTCACCATGCCGCCTGAAAATGATTTGTTTCATGTATTTTCGCCTAAATTCAACGCAGTCACGTCACGCCCAATAATTTTCCGCTCACCAACATGAATTAGCTTATTTCAACAATTGACTTCTTCCATTTAGTTATTTTTTCACTCGACACTGATCAGCGTCAATCACACTAGCGCATTTCTTTAGTTCATCTCCTGCTTAGAAGTTATCCCATGCGTGGGAAATTTATTTTAAAACGTTGAAAACCCTTTTATTGTGAGCTCGGTGATTTTTTTGGAGTGATTAGTGTATTAATTGGGGAAGATACACGCTTCCGCCGGTGCGATAAACCGTCGCGTCTAATGAGGACCTGCCGACCTGCTGCTCGTGTCCGGGAGTTCCTTATCGGGGGACGCGAGGCGATGACGCGCTTGTGCTCTGCTAGACTCACAGACGTGATTTGTTTTAGAGCAAATTTTCATAATTCTTTCCTGAGGGCCCAGGAAAAATAGTGAAAGTTTGTCTCTAAGCTGCAAAATAACTTTGTGATAATAAATTGCGATTTTTAACCATGAGATTTTCAATAATATCATCCGATTTTTTAGGTTTTCAATTTTTTCAATCATCGTTGATTTTTTATCATTTAAGAGTTGGAATTTGAGATTTTTATTAATATTGTTTGAATAGTATTTTCTATGTGATTTATTCTTGCTATAGGAAGTAGAATATTAACCACATTTCCCCAATTGGGATGTTTATTTGCATCAACAGTCCGTATATTTTCGTACGGCAGATATTTTTTGAGAGCAAACTCATAAAGAAAAATTTACTGTTCTAGCCACATTATACCATTTCCTAAATTCGTCATAAAATATTACCGATTTCAGTTTATTCAACATCGATAATAAAATTTTTCAAGTAGGAAAGCTGAGTGAAAGTTTTTGTAAAACGAACAAAAGATTTTGGCGAAATACCACTACACTGGAATGTAATTTTCACTGTAAAAACGCAAAACATGCGCTTTTGAGAAAACACAATTCGGTACGTTTCTTAAAACAGGATGATCTTTTATTATGGGACCAATACGAATCTTAAATAATTCCCATAATATGGGATGGATTAAAAAACCAAACATTTAATCAATTCTGAGGAATATTAGTTCTGTATTAATTACGTTTTAAATACAATATTCGTCATGTGCCACCTTCCTGAGCAGAGACAAAATCGGCATGAGTATTCAGGTTGTTTACTACGGCGCTGGTGAGATCCAGTACAATTCGCTGAGTTTCTACATTAGTGGATGCCTTGAGTTTGTGTAGATTTGTAGGCTTTTCAGAGAAGGCTCTTCATTTTGAGAGTTGACAGTGAAAAGTTTACAAATCTACACCAGCTCACTGCATCTATCGACGTAGAAATCTAGCAAATTGGACCAGATCTCACAAGCGCTGTAATGAATAGCTTGCGTAATCGTGCCGATTTTTGTCTGCGATCAGAAGGCAGCACAAGAAAATAATTCCATAAAAATATTCAAAATAAAATAATGTGTTTCAGAATTGCAGAAAGGCTTGGTTTTCAAAATCCATCCGAATTTCTAGAAGCTATTAAACAGTATTTTGGGGCCCATTTTAAAAAAATACTCTTGAAACGATTTTGCAGCAGGAATAAATTTTGGACACAATTTAAAACAAAATTAATGATGGAGAAAACAAGGCAAATCATGAAATATCCTTCTGAGATTCGAGAAACGAAAGCTGTCGAATGGGATTTTTCATTCAGAATTTTTATGAATACTCGATGACGGAGTATTTTTTAACCTAAGGAAGGTACAAAAAATTAGCACAACTTTCGAGGATTCTTTAAAGTGGCCTGGTCAGGTTTGTATTTCCGCAGACAAATTTGCTGAAGAAATATGAAGTTAAAAAATTTGCTCGCAGGGCAATTTGTCGTTTTAAAACTAAAAACAACGTAACTCGGGATTGTGGATAAATGTTAACTTTTGACCGTCATCATCGCTGATGTGCGAGAGACAAGAGACGCAGAGCAGTTAGAGCCTGTGTTTACTGCCACGCGATCAGCAAGCCTCCGAGCGATTCCTTCCTTGGTCCCAGCACCGCCTTTGTCCCGCCCAAAACGCCAGCTCCGCGTAGAAGTTTTTGTGGACGTCGATGCAACGTCACTCAGTTTCCTCATTCGGGCCGCCTTCGATTTGACGCGGCACCGTAGCGTCTTATTAAACCTCAAGCGGGCCGACGCTGTGCGTAACATCTTACAGAGCGGGAAGTAGCGTCGCTACTTTATTTTTAGAGCGGCTAATTTTGCGAAAGCTTTTTATGAAGGCGCGTGATGCGCGCGAGAGCATCGCTTTGCTGCGAGCAACTGAGAGGACTACAGACACAGATCCGGCCGTGTGCCGGTCGTGAACAGGCGAGCTCATTTTAATGAACTTGCGCGGAAAACTTTTCTTGGTTCTGAGTTTAAAATGCATTCGCGTAATGATGGGTGAATCGAGTGAAATGAATTAATTTAATCGAATTTACGGTCATATCAAGTATGAAGTGATATGAACTCGATGTGTGAGAACTTTTTACAAATGTTTATACATAATATATTTTAGCGTGATGAAAAATAAAAGCGTCATCTTGGAGTTTTTTGTCAAATTTCTGTACACAAAAACGTCTTTTTTCATTGCGTTTATACAGCAAGCAAACGTTGGATTGGAATCAGCACGAAGTCATTACTATTAGTCACAAAATCGTTTTCGTTCTGTTCCGGATTTCAACTCGAAATGAAATTCTTATCCCGACTAAAACTCTCAAATAAATTGTGTTCCTTAAGATCATCTACTATTATTCGTTCGAAGAGGTATTTAATAATCAGGGTAAAAAGATTTAATCTTGCTTAAATTTGCACTCCAAATCTAGAAATAGGATCGACTCATAAGCATTGATTTATTGGACTCTAAATTTTGCATTAGGGAGTAAATGTGGGAAAGAATGGTGGAAAAGTGTCGTTTAAGGTTCAATAGGTTTCGTCGTTAGAGGCACGGAGAGAGAGCGAGAGAGAAAGCATCGGCAACTGCCCACACGTGATCAACAAAACAGAAGGAATGTAACATCGGGAGACTATTAAAAAGCACACAAGACTAGATTATAAGAAGCCTAAAGACAATGCCGCACTATGCACCAGCACAACACATCGATTTTCAACGCTAATAAACAACATGCACACCTCCGGTGGGCGTTCCAATGTTGTGTTGTGGGATCAGCAAGCTCAGGAATTCTACTGACGGAGATTGAGGTCAGATTCGCTTAGCTTTTATTCTACGCAGTTTGGCTTTTAGCATAATGCCCACTACAATTAGTTTCGAGGTTGATTCACGTATTTTCAAGGTGATTGAGTGTGAATGAAACAAAAGCCATGCAAGTTTATGTATGACGAGAAGAATTTAAAACCAAAAAGCTCGTAATCTGGTGTCTCAACAATAATTCTTAGCTACAGAACACACTGAATAAGTACTTACGAATCTCCTTTGCTCATTGTTTTATATTTCAACACGTTACACAACAGTTTTGTAGTATGCGTGTGTATCATGATTTGATCGCCTATTCACTGATATTTGCAAACATGCCTACTTATGTGTGTGTGTGTATGTATGCACGTTATGTGTACGTATATGGGTATATGTATACATATGTGTGTGCATATGTGCACATGTATATGTGTGCACTGGACTAGCGACCAGCACATGAACTATAAATACCGCCCTTTTTTCACTCTCAACTTGTAACACGACCTAACACGTCATTTCACTTTATTATTGAAAAACACTTATAAAAAAAATAGTTTTTGTTGTGTGATCACCCATATATGATAAATTAGGGGCTTATCAACCAATGACCTTTACGTTACAATATTTAATTAGAAATTGTAAGCTGCAGCACACACTGAAACAGTAGTTACGAACCTCCTTTGCTCGTTATCCCATATTTTGATACATTCCACAGCATTTTTGTTGAACGAATATGTATGGTTTATGGTTGCCTAGATGCATAGGTGTGTATATGTGTATGTGTGCGTGTTATGTGTATGTATGTATATAGATATGGATGTGCATGTATATGTGTACGAAACTAGCACCTAGCATTTGAACTAGAAATACCGCTTTTCTGTTCACTCTCAATTTCTAATATTACCTAACTCGTCATCTCTCTTTATTATTGTAAAGTGTTCACAAAAAAAATTTGTTGTGTGATCACCCATGTACATTTCAATGAGACGCTTATTAACTAATGACGGTTATGTTAAAAATTTTTAAGTAGAAAAACAAAACTTGTAATTTTCGTAATTTTCATACTTGTATCCTGGTATCTGTGTGCATGTGTATGTGTGTTTATGTATGCACACATTCTTTTATATGTACGCACATTCATACATTTACCCACTACAGTTTTTACAAAATTTTCAATCAAGTGACTTGCATTTGTCTTATAAACTTGCTGTTTGGGCTAAAGCGTGCTCTTTTAGGCAGTCAGCTCACTTTTTTCATTTTGTCATGCTCACCTTAAATAGTACTTTTGAATATCTGCCGAAACGAGCAATTCTAATATTACCCCCTGGTGTCAAGAAATCCAAATCTTAGATGTCATGCACATGTAAACTGTCATAAGTGTTTTCAACCCACAAAGTTCATTATCTTTATTGTTTTCATGAATTAACAAACACTATTCAACCTCAATTAACCAGCTATAGGATACATTTTTATGTCTTTCCTCTCCGTTTTTGTGCAAGCATCAAACTGGACCGTCATGGTACCTGTGTGTGTTCATCAATTACATTTGCATCATATTTCGGAGATAATGTGACTTTTTCTAATTTGAAGCCCTTATAGGACATTCATGCTTTGTCCTTTTATTCAGATCCTAAAATGTTCTTGTTAGGCTTGTGTGGTGCAAATTATCATATAATTTTTTACGCTCTTGAGTGTATTATGACAACTCTATCTAGGCTGTTAATTTCACGTATTACTCCTATTATGTTGTACATGTTTTGGATGCCGTTGTAGAACAATCGTTTTCATGTTTCTGACTCAGGTAGACTATTTTGTGCCCCTATCATATGCATGGAAATATCCTACATTCCTGGCGTGATAAAAGACATTTTCTTCGAGTCCCTTGATTTGAATACTAGTTTATACGTAGGAGAGAAAATATAATTCTGAACGTCAACACCGCTGCCTTAGACGTTGGATTATTTTAACAAATTCCTTCTATCACAAGTCCCTGAGCTTTTATTTTAATGTAAGTGTGCACTAAAAGAAGTGTTCTCAACAGTGCATCGTTACTGAAATTGTGTTCTCTTTTATAATTGTAGTTACATACATAATCAAATCTAGACTAAGCAGCTTTAGGAATACATTGCCCTCAATCATTTGTTTTAACTAGTGACATGGGTATAACGAGACACATGTGTGTGTCGTATATAAGAACCCTTCCTTTAAGATATTTTAAAAACCAATAATGAATTTTTTGTATCATCTATATTGAAAATAAACTGTTTTTCTTTTTTCTTACTTTTTTATATCAGAATGAATCGGCAAATGAATGCATGTGAAATGTGTTCCTGCAGAATCAATTTTTCGTGCACAGCAAGCATGACCCGCACTTTTGTCCCCTTTTCTTGACAAACACGTGATGGGCATTATATATCCAGGGTTTCGGGAGGAAAATAGCTCTAGCATCAGTGAATTTTTAATGAATTAGAAGAAAAATTAGCTCAGGATAATTTCCTGTGAGCAGATCAGTCTATAAATATGGAATTGAGGGCTGTTTGGTTAAAAATTACCAGTTTTGGCCAGCCCAAAGACGAGCTTTGAAGAGCCAATAAAATGATGAGCGCATCGTACATCTGGATGCTGAGGGCCTTCTTGAGCGCACCCGCTAAATCTTTTGATACCCTGTCTGACAGTTTTGAATCTTTTTTCCGCCTGCGAGTGTTTGGTTGCAGGAAGAAAGGTTCAAATAAAGAAGTACAAATCACGAAAATCAGGCTCTGATCAAATGAATGTATCACATACTAGGATGTGTGATACACTCACTATATCAACCGAAATACTTTGCTTTCGTTTTTGTACGTAGTTCAAACTGTCTACTGCACTTTCCTTCAGAGAAATCGTAGTCAAACGCATGAACACAATCTTGTGTGCCTGGACAGCAAGGGAAGGAGAATTATAATTTTCGTTCTACCAAAGGTGTGTTTTTGGTTTCGATCTGTTACATGTTTACAGTTCCACAATGGGTATGGATCAAAGGTGGGAATTACGGACGGTAGTCGATGGTTTATTAGTTTTCTGGCGGTTGAAGTTTTATGAACTTTCAGATTTTCTACATACATATGTCATATTTGTATGCCATCTTTTTTTAGAAGTTTCTTCTTAATTAAAAAATTGGTTTCGTTCACATAAGTACAGTGAGTCTGAGCATGTTTCACGTAAAAACTAGCATTGTAACGTCTTGCTAAGGTACCCCTAAAAAATTTAATAACGAGCGTACGTGACTCGTGTGAGTTTTTTGACGATTTTTGAGTTTTTTTCATAATCTGAAGGCGATTCATTTTTCAACACATGTAAACTCACTCCGTTTGTCGATCAAGAAGTGGATCGGTTAAGCCGAGCGGGAATTTTGAAATAATCGAATATTGCCCATAAAAAGGCAAAAGAGAACTAAGGAGTACTGTCGAGGCCGGGATGGCGATGGAGGCCTGTTTACATTGAGTCTTTAGCTCACCATAACATCCGGTGCAGGCCGGTGGGGAACACGGCAGCGAAAGGTGAGGTCTGTTTAACACCCCAGTTTTCAAAACTTGGCTGAGCAAGGCGACGAATTAAATTAATTTTTTACCCTGTAATTCTCGTATTATCATCATCCTTCCTCATTGCATGTAAGCCAGTGTCAATAGGGTCGTTTGTAAAATTTTATACACTTTTTTTCACACCGGATATGTTCAAGAAAAAGCCGAGAGCATGATGTGGGCAATGAAAATCATAAGCCTCTTCTTCATAACATTTGTTCAGTAAACACAGACAGAAGCAAACGTATGATGTTGTCTTGAAACTCGCCTTCTTTTTGCTGATGGGGACATTCCATGCAATTGCTTGCTACGTCCACAGCTTAGCCTATGTTTTTAAAATCTTTCAGGGAATGGAAAACAATAAGAGCATTCAAAATAAGAGATGTGTCAAATTTTCTTCTAGTGCTTTAGCTAGTAATTTTTCTGTCATGGCATATCAAATGAAACTGGTTGATCAGACTGAGGCTTACTTCCTTGACATTTTACAGAAAAATATTGGAGTGAAATGATTTCAAGGATTCCATGGCACTCACGTCTCCTGTGACACGACACAGCTCTCACTTCACACTCAGGGACGGTCTTCCTGTCACAAGTTTTTGCCCTACGGTTGCATTTTTATTACAGGTAGTGCATTTTTTGTGAAATCTCCTACAAATGTCTGTTGCGCAGTTCGTCTACTGTGTGTGCAAACACACACTCGCGTCAGGCACACTAAATGACATTTTTTGTAGCTGGAAAAACATTCACCTCACTCTTCGAATTTGCGAACGTTTTTACTTGTATTCGGTTAGTTTTGATGTGAGTTGATCGAGGTTCGGTGAGTTCCCTTTTCAATGATTGTAATGTAGTCTTCAAAATCACTCATATAAAAATTTCTGCTTTATCTATTAAAATGAATAAAAATTTCAGCCAAGGAAGAAGCTTTGTTACCACCGTTCCAAAGTGTGAGTACTATTTTGATGTATAAAGTGTAGCTACATAATACTGTAGCACAATTACGTTCATATGTACTCACATGTACACATACATACGCACATAGTCACAATATTCATCAGTAGCTTCATAGTCAGAGAATTATATTGTCCGGTATTCAAAGTGAGGAATCGAGTTTAGAAAACTGAATTTAGTAAAATTTTTGACTCGCTTCCGTCATTATTTCGTTTTCACTTTTTCATCATTTTCCCAGTAATTTCAGAACATTCAAGATTCAGTAATACTTGTAAATATGTAATTGGTCGGGCCTTCCTCATATCGTCGGGTCAGGTAAGGACTTCCAGAAGCTGATATCAGCAGAAAGAGAGCTAGCATGAGAGCTTGCTTTTTAGTGACACGGGGCCACAAGTTTATTTCTGCCTCTCGTCAAGAAGTCATGGTAATCAGTTTAAGAATTAATTTGTTGTCCATAGTTTAAATTTTCGTTACTTTGGAGTATTTTGTGCATGAAACTTACAAAAGAGGATCAAAAGCGTCTGAGCTTTTAGGATCTTGAATTCAAAAGTATGGGCGTTATATTTTAAATTATGGGGGATACTAACAGAATTTTTTTGCAACGTAAATACTTCTTCAGTTTTACTTTCACCAGTGCCATGTTGCTGTAATGTATGGACGGATGAATCCGCTGTAAAAAACATTCAGTTCTTCTTTCGGTAGGGTTTGCTTTCCTGCGTGTAAAATTCCAATTGAAATGGATCAAATCGAGTCTATTTGATTGACGTGGGATTTGAAGATAAAATTTGCAATTAGCATTATTAAAGAGCATTCACAGCGTCAGTCTCATGAGATTTACTCAACATAAATTAGGACATTACCGAAGAATGAATTAAATGAAGTTAATTAAGAATTGAAATTTTAAGATGTAACATAAAGACTAAACGGTTCTGAACAGCTCGATACTTGTCAGCTTACTTGCATCCATGAGCATGGTCCAAGGTAGATGTTCATCTTATCTCAAACAAAAAATTGGTCTTGCATTTTTACGACATTGGCGAAATATAATAAGCAGGCGTGCGTAGCGACTAGAGTGATGAAAAAATTGTCATTGCAGCTTCCATGCTCTTTATGCTGCTAGCCCAACAACACTGACCACCCGATAGAGCTTTACTGAGTGCAACTGGAGAGCGATATTCAGTTTGTTCCACAATACCATAGCAATTTTTTGCATAAGGGAGCCATCATAAAAGTGCGAATTACTGTAGGCTACCGGCATGAAATTGCAGTGTGGCGCTGTACTGCTGCTTGTATCGAAGCAAACATTGCACTGCGACTGCGCATGTGGTTGTTAATGTAGGCTAACTGCCTTCACCAGCGCAGCAGCAACACTGCACTGACTCTGCAGTAACACTGCACCGACTCTGCAGTAACACTGCACCGGCTCTGCAGTAACACTGCACCGACTCTGCAGTAACACTGCACCGACTCTGCAGTAACACTGCACCGACTCTGCAGTAACATTGCACCGACTCTGCAGTAACACTGCACCGACTCTGCAGTAACACTGCACCGACTCTGCAGTAACACTGCACCGACTCTGCAGAACACTGCGTCGACTGTACAGTAACATTGCCCCGACTCTGCAGTAACATTGCCCCGACTCTGCAGTAACACTGCACCGACTCTGCAGTAACACTGCACCGACTCTGCAGTAACACTGCACCGACTCTGCAGAACACTGCGTCGACTCTACAGTAACATTGCCCCGACTCTGCAGTAACACTGCACCGACTCTGCAGTAACACGCACCAATATTCAACTAAGCCTGTCATCTGATGATCAAGGAACTTTTGACTAACACAGATTTATCGCCAGCTAGGCTATACTGTGGTCAGAGCCCCGAGCAAGAGGATGCTGCGTGACTGGTGCGGCATGGCCAAACGAAACACAGCATCACACTTTTAATTCAATGAATACCACTCATAATCTGAACTGGTTATGGGATCCACATTGTGACTTTTGTATTCAAAAGCTATTTTCAATGGCACCTGAATTCTGTAACTTACGACTGAATTTAACGAGGACACTCAGAACTAATTTGCGATGATGTTTGCCCGAACATTAGTCGGTGATATTTTCGTGAAAATAGTCATGAAAACGTTAGTAAAATAGCTTATAATTTCTGATATTTTTTTGCAGTGCTTAGTTCACAATTACTTAAAAAATCAATTGAAGCTGGGGAAGGAGAAGTTCTCTTTCACTTTTTTCCCTCTCTCTCGCTCATTTTCTTCTCTGTCCCTTTATTTTAGCGAGTAATTTGTCCTTCTGACCTTTACGCATTTTCGTTGTACTCCTATATTTTTATTTCTTCCGCTTTAACTGGCATTCATGATTTTGGGTGGTGAGGTTCTGATATTTAGATTTATTTATGTTTCCATCTTGGCGTTGTTTTATTTAGGCACCAATTTGAAAACTTGAAGAGCAACTTTGTGAATTTGTCCCCTTTTTATTCAATGCATGTACATATTCTTGTTTTGCAGATTATGATGAGCTGAGGCAGGAAACATTTCATTAAAGTGTTTTAAGGTTTTTCCTTGCTATTACTTTCATAATTTTCTACATTGATATGACTTAAGACTCATAAATAATGATCGACCTTTAGATTAAATTACAGTAAAGCTTGAATTTTTCATTTACACGGGCTTGGTTGATCACTTATTTTTCTGCGAAAAACTTGGTCTGTTTTTTGAGTTTGGGCAATTATATCGTTAATAATCGAAAAATTCCCGTTCAAACTTAGAGTTGTGAGATGCGGACTCAGTTCACTTAACTTTGGTGAGTGTGACTAGAGTTGAGTTATAACCTTCACTACCTGAGACAGTGCAAATGTTTGTTTGTGCCTTACGGTACTGAACGAAAGAAAACAGAAATCTTTTCTTTTGATGAAATGTGCAATAATCGGTTGCTTATCTGATCCACGGATATGACTGTGCATTCTGCGGTGCTCATTTTTAACACTGGACACACAACAAATTTTGGATATAGCTAACACAAATCAACTGTATTTGTCGCATGAAAACCTAATTCTATATGAATACGTTGGCTGCGCGATTTAATCCTTTTTAAACACTATCAAATCAACCAGACTTATTGGAAGTTCTCTATTGAAACAGAATATAAGTCCTCTGACTTCACAGATGTGCTGCTATTGCACCACTTTATTTGTTCCCGCTTGCCTATGCTGCCATTCTTGGCATCCTTATCACAATCTGGGTCTTCAATATAGTCTTTCAAATACGAAATCCTGCTACAGTGCTACACATTTTGGAAAATATCTTTCTAAGGGGTTTTGAAATGCCTGTAGCAGCAATTCACTTCGAGGAGGGCTCTGAGTTCAGGACTCTTTAAGTTCCCTTTATGAAGCGCATGGAAATGGAAATTTTACAGAGGCGCAGCGCATTTCGGCCAGTTTTCAGCGCTGTGCGACAACTCTGATGTGAGCAGCGACTACCCGGCCGACGCCAGCTATTGAGTGTGACAGCTCTGGTGGGTGTCGGGAGAAGAGGACCGAGCATCCTGCCACCTGCAGCCACGGGCCGTGAGAACACCTCACACAGGAAACTCCTCAAAGTACGTCAACAACCGCCGTCACTGGAGAGGGGTGGTCGAACTTGGGCTGCGACTCCGAAGATGCCGAGACTTGGGTCAGGAGACGAAATCGACGGCGTGTGGATCAACGACCCTCAAGAAATTAAAATGGTGGACAACACCCCCAAAGAGTGACATAAACGTCATTGGTGAATCAAGTATCCTGAAAAGAACTAAGACGAGCCAACCACATAGAATGATATGTACCGAGTTAACTGAGGAGATTACGTTACTTTGCTTGGGATGAATCGTGTTCTGTTTTATACAGAAATGAAAACGGAGAATCACTTGGAAAACAGTCGCTGGGTATACTTGAATTCAGATTTGCAGATTCTGTGGATGGAAAATTTAGGTTTATTGTTTGCAGGACATACCGAAAATGTGTGAAGAAAAATAGGTTGGTTGAATACAATACAGGTGAACACGGAATTGGGTTAGAAGAGCACAGATAAATAACACTTGAGATGCCATTTACGATTCCATTGAGCTTATTACATACATACGAACTACTGAACAGCACGAAATCGTGTTCCATTTCACAACACATTTTATCACATTTGGAAGGCTCCTTATATCGTAACAAGATTTGGTAACGTGCTTAGTTTATCAAAAGTTCTGTTGTGATGCATAAGAAGTCGTGACTTTCGCGTTCTTGCGCAGATTTAATCCGACACTTGCGCTTCGTATCATTGAGGCTGCCAGCTCAGCTTCTTCGCACCAAAAGTAAGCGAAACGCTTCAGGTTCAGCGCTCATGTTACTCAGCGTATATGGGAAGATCAGCGCGGCTCGTTGGATTCTAAAAAAATTACCAACAACGAGCTTACTTTCAACCGATTCAATTCTCATTTCCGCACAGACAAAGACAATTCCATTTTTTAGAAGTATTTGAAACATATGATATTTTGGATACGCCTCATTAGAAGTGGTCGCTATATTAACCTTTAAAGTTGCTTTGTTTATGTTTGAATCCGTAGGCCAAGTTTATTTCCGAATGATTTGTCTTTCTATTAGAAGTGTGTTTTAGAAGGGAATGTTTCCGTGGCCGGGAACTATTTCAAATATTTCAAATGAGTCTCCACGTCTAGACTTGAGGGAGTTTTGATTTTGATGAGTTTTATATTCTCTAACATGTTTGAGTTTAGTGAAGGAAAGGTATCGGGTTTCTGTCGAGTTACATGTTTAGTGAGATAAAATATTCAACAATGACTTACTGAATCTACAATACCACGCATGTGGGTTCGAACCTGTATTCAATAGGTTTGTTTGTTGGTTATGGCACACCAGAAATGGTAATTAATGTGGTGCGCTCCAACCAAGAGCGTGCTGCGTTCCGGTGTGGCGTGAGCTGACATGGTGATGGCTGGTGCTACTGTCATCGCTGTGCTGCATCAGAAAATATTCAATTAGCTGGTAACAGAAAATATTTAATGTGTCATCAGAAAATTTTTCATGTGTTATCAGAAAATATGCAATTGGAGCTTATGAGAAAATATTTAATGTGTTATCAGACAATTTTTAAATGGCTTTAAAATGAATTTCACAGTGTATGGCCCGCAAACCAACATATTTAAACAGATTTTTGATCAGGGGAAAGGAAAAGAAATTCATTTGGTTTCTGGGATTAAAAGAGGCATTAATACAGACTCGTATGAAGAATAAAAAATATTCTATTCCAGCCAAAAACACTTATAACACTGTAAAAGAACTTCTTTACAAGCAGAACTCATTATTTTGTTGTCTAATCCATTGTAATGCTTCAGAGTTACGCTCAAAACAATCGATTAATGTGAAAATTTTTTGTCTCAAGCCGACGAGCTCTGAGACTGGAATGAATAGAATTAAAAAAGTTTGGGTAAAGCCAGGAAAGACTGTTATTTTCTTGAGCTTCAGCCGTGAGAATTCGTAATGAAAACTTTACGAGTAATGAAGGATGGAAGAACGAGTGTCCCGCTGCGCGAGTAGATGCGGCCATTGTGTGTTCCATGTTGTTTTGACGGCGCAGATCTCGCCACTTCAGCCAGCCGCATCCTTCTCGCCGTCCTTCCCACTCTTGCGCACAGATTATGAAGCTTTCGTGTCTTCCATTCTCACAGCTCGTGTTTTCACACACGAAAATATATATCAAACGGGCTCAGCGGTTAGTTTCCGTTTATATTAAATCATGCTAATTTTTTAATATCGATCCTGAGTGAAATCAAATTTTTTATTGACAGAGAATGCGATCGACAGTTGATTGACTATTGTTGGAGTCACGAGTGGTTCGTAAATTTGAGGTGAAAATTGATTACAATTGCATTGGAACAATTAGATATATTCACATACGTTACAGATAATACCTAAAATAAGTGGCAACTGATAGAGTGTTCAGAAAAAATGTTTTTGTTAAACAAATAAAAAAGAGGCGACAGCTTCTAAAACTAAGATTAATACATAACGATAACTTAACTCGAGATCTGTGCGTTTCAAAGTGAATACGAATAACTTCAATCAAAACGTGATTTGAACAAATTGATTGTGAACGATTAATGAAATCCTATCATTCAAGTTCACGAAACTCGTGAGATGTCCATTGTTGAGGTGCCCATGCCTCGCATTAACACGCCTATTCAGTTGTCGGGCCCATATCCGTGTTTTCTTTCCGCGTCTGCCAGGATTGTCAATAAGAGAGTCACTATTCATTTAAAACCTTTAAAAAAAACCGCAGCGTGTTGGCGCATAAGCCTTACAAAAAACCGAAACACGATGATATTCTTTTATCGGTTTCTTGTAAAATTCTGAACGAGCCTCGACGTCCAAACTCATAAACTGATTCTTCTGCAGCGTCTTAGCGACCGCTCGTGGCAATTTTAAGCTCCGACAAAAAAGTTTTTTCCCTTTTTTTAAAATCGTGTTTATTAAAACACTTTCATAGAACTAATTTGTCAGAGGTCAAATTAAAAATTTTCGAATGAGATATCTACTCTCAAATTATGCACATCACGATGACCGAACTGAAAAATTCAAATATGAGCATTTGTAGTTACTGAGCATTGGAGGCAGACCGCACCGAGTTAGCTTCAGGCAAGTTTGAGCGCATCTCAAGCCAATTTACTTGATAACAAAATCCTCATTTCCAACTTTGTTGTCTCGCCGAAATCGTTCCTCAACACATGATTTAGATTTCCATACATACATTGCAATGAAATAAAGAACTTTGTGTTGACATTTGGGGTTTATAAAGTGAGGTACTTTTAAAATTACTTTTCAAAGTAGGGCTAATACTTTTCGCGCCTTGAAAATAAAGCACTAGGCTTAGATGACCTATCGATTGCGGAGGGTTTGGGTTCACGACGGGCTTACAGTCCACAACAGGATTACTGTTTTGTGCTGCATGGCTACGAATAAAGTAGATGTACAAGGACAGTTTCGAGCAATAGAAATTGATTTCGAATAGTAACAAAAAAGAAATTTTTAAAAATTGATGTAAAGTTGAATCACAGGAGAAAGTTGATGCAGATAACCATTTTTCCCCTACACCTATGAAAATTTCAGCCAGTTTATGGTCCTGGAAATACCATATTTTCCCACGGTATAATTTCATACAAACACGGCTACTTCTGCAAAAAATTACTCCTATTTCTGACCTACGGTCGCCCATCGACAAAGCAAGCCTGAGTATTTTTTAAACGTACAGCGAACTTTATTATTTATGTTCCAAAATGTATACAATCATATGCTCCAAAATTTATAATATTGGGAGAGGCACCGTCTCGGTGCTTCACTTCTCGTTCAGAGGCAAAAGCTCAGCCGGAGTTTCCTCCATCCTTTGGATTTTATCGCACTCTTTAGCCGGGCTTGTTTTCTTCAGGTGCTCGAAGGAAGAGCTGGCCATAGATGTTCACCGACGCGGGGTAGGACGTAAGAGCAGCAAAGATCTTCAATGAAAACAGGAAAGTCTGTGAATGAGACCCCGGAAAAGGCGCTGAAAGGTAAGGCCTCAAGTGGATAATTGGACAGGGAAGGTAATCAAGACGCCCAGCCGAGGGACGTCCAATCAACAGGACAGGTGAAGTTTGTTGAAATGTTGGATGACTGTGGGAAAGTTTTTGAGTTGATAAACATTTGGTCGCTTCCTTCGGTTCACCATCGTAATGAATTATATGGTGTTTGTACAGTAAAATAACTTTTCCTTTTACCCTATTAACATTAATTATTAGGAAAAACAAAATTTACAGTCATCAAATTCATTTTCTTCAACGGGCTGAGGCCTTACTGAAGGGTGATAGGGAAGGGAGAAACAAAAATAAGACTGACTGCTCAACCAACAATTCGTAGTACAAAGAATAAAAGAAGCCAGTATAAAAAATTCATCCAACAAAGAACTCAAAATGAATGAAACACCTGAGATAAATTTAAAAAAATGAACGGAAAACAACAAACATCAACTTTTCATATTAAAAAAGATAGAAAACTCGTGAATTTATTAGCTAAAAATCCATGAGTAACTGACATGGGTTTAAATTACTCGGTCACATAAGCATACCGGAGGATAAAAATTTAAGGGATTACTGAAGTGAAGATGACAATTTGAAGGTTGAATTCAAAATTATTCTCTAAATGGCCATTGGGGCGTCCGCTTCGAGTGACATCGGTAGGTCAGAAATACCAGCATTTTACCCAGCGAAACACCTTTCAGAGATGGGCATGCTCGTAGTAGATCTTGTCATTTGAAAACTAATAATTCGTGAGCCAAAAATTAGTTGAAATTTTCAAAGGTGTTGCGGAAAATTTATTTACCCTCTAATTTATCGATACTAAGAAACCAAACAGACATGGAGCACTCGCGTGTAGAACAAATAATTTAAACGGAAAGAGGAGAGAAATCTTCTTCTGACAAAATGCCGGACCTGTTCACTGACAAAGATAAAATAACTGAAATTTTTCGTTCAACTGACTGAAATGTTTGTTATAGACAACTCAGAATAGGGGATGTTTTAGCAAATATTGACAAAAAATTTGAGTTAGAATCCTTCGAAATATACAGCGTTCAAATTTGAATGGGATCATGACGGAACTGAATTTATGGGAATTGAATATCTGCAAGGATTATAAAATATGACAATAGCAGTTGCACAGTGAAATGTTTGAAATTACTGAATTGCCGGTGCACATATTTGTTTTGCGTTGTGTGGATGCAGCTCGTAGGAAACGATCTCATTAGCCTTGAAATATTATTGAAGAGAAATTTAATGTTCATTTGAATTGCACGCAAATGTGACACCCAGCGTCAAATTAGGAACAATTTCGGAAAAAAATAAGGTAAAAAATAAAGCTGATAAGGCCGTTAACTTCATGAAGATACCGCCAAACTCTGGCACGAGGGCCGTTTGTGTACATAAGGGTATTAAAAAAAATATGAATGAAATTAAAAAGATCTCCCTAGTACAGAAACAAAATTATCGGTAAGTTCTGCGTGCAACGCAACTTTAACAAGAACGAAAGGGCAAAAACCAGGCGACATATCATT
>JACJUY010000021.1:434962-498641 GCA_014220935.1 Platorchestia sp. MABIK
CGATGGAACGGGGTTCGATGGGACGAGATGCGATGGGACGGGATGCGAGGGGACGGGATGCGATGGGACGGGATGCAATAGGTTGGGACATGATGGGACGGGTTGGTACAGGATATGAAGGGGAAGGATGGGACAGGATGAAATAGGAAATCAAAGGTCTTATTAGGTTATGTTAGAATAGTTCTGGTTAGCTCAGATTAGTTTTGGTCAGTTGTGTTTGGCTAGGTTAGATCAGGTCAGGCTAACTAAGCTTGGCAAGGTAAATTAAGCCAAATTTTAAATTTAGGTTAGGATAAATTTTAGCAGGGCATGTTGAATTATGATATGTTGAATTAGGAAAAGTCAATGTAGGTTTGAGTCGAGTAGGATAAGCTAGATAAGAATAGGTTGGATTACTTTAATTTAGGTTAGGACTGGTAATGTTAGTTTAGGATAGATAAGGATAGCAAAGCCTAAGATAGGTTAGAATGGGAGAGGTTTTCTTATCACAACTTATAAAACAGGTGAAGTTTCGTTATGAAAGGTAAAAAATGTGTGAGTTTTTCGCAGGTCAAAAAACTCCATCTACCAGTTGTGCCAGTGAATGGTTTAAAATTATTGGCTGGATGGTGCGAATGCAAAGGATTGTCTTACAGTCTAACTGTTACGTCTGTTTGTTCTTACAGTAGAACCCGTCAAAACGCTTGAAGTGCCGCCGATTTCGAGTTAGCGTAAAATTGTATTGGTGTGGTAATCATGCCTAGTTTTAAAGTCAAATAACGAACATGTGCATCATGGTGTGTGAAATATTGCTCTCTGGGCATTGAAGAAAGTCTACCATGCATCCGGTAATGACTCGAAACGAAAATGAATCTATTTCGCAATTCCAAACAGAAAAAGTCGTGGGTTGAACCAGGGCAATCATTCATGTCGACCACAAAACTAAATCACTTTGGTTGGAGTACAATGCTGCATTTGTTGGGTTTGAAAAGGTGTAGTGAACCATCAGCTTCGGAAATCAAGTATAACGGAGAATACCATTAGTTACCTTCCCGAGCTGGTAGGTAGGCCGTCTTTTTGTTTAAATAAAGTATTTTGTTATGATAAGGACCACTTTTTTCGTCCTTTCTGCCGTCCTGTTTTTCAGCATCTACTACTTTCTTCTTCAACTTCTCTATTGTTTCTTGAATTCCTTTCTCAACTTACTGTTGGTATGCACCTTGTGCTTAGATTCCGCGTTCCCTTATGTCCATCTAAAAGATACCTTTCTCCTTTCTCTCTTTGGAACGCCTCGGTTACGGTTAGGGAGGCTTGATCTAAAATTTAATCTAATCTAATCTAACACTAGTTACCGTCAATAAATGATCGATTTGAAGCATGAATTGCTCGAAAAACATCTTGATCTGGTTACAAGACACTGGAAAGGGACGTTGCTGCGAAGTAATGCCTCATCACACGCAGCGAAAGACTTCAGAGATCATTTCTGCACTTGACTGGGAACTCCTGCCCCACCCACCGTGTTTATCGCGGGCCCGCCCATTCTGGCTACCACTTGCATACAACAGGGTCTGATGCACTTTTTTAGCACAATTTCATCAACTATGAAAATTTCAAAAAAAATTTGCTGGCCGAATCCCTTCAAAATGTGAATGATTCTCCTAGGACGGCAGATGCACTTTCACAGCAACATTTCAACAATAATGATGTCAAACACACTCATCTATATTAAGTCATCGCAGAAAGTGCGGAGGTCACCACCAGCTGATGGTAATACCGTTCAGACTTTACTGTCCTTGTTAACCCTTTCGCGTCCGTATCTAGTCTGGAGGTAAGCGTCTTAGCTATCTGGCTACGGTTGAGGACAAACCCGTCACGGACGACTAGGATCAAAAACATCTATAATTCTGGTCAAATAATTCAAAAGAAAAATCCAATGCTTAATTTCTATAAAATGAATGAAGCCCTGGATGATAAAAAGTACAATTCGCAGGGGTATATTCTTGGATACGATACGGCTTCTCGATGATGAGGTAATTGATGTAGAAGATGCATCTTGTAGATGTACATAGAGGGATGCGAAAGGAGATGAAGGGTTAGGGCGGGCGTTCACTCGGCGTTGAGCGTTCCGCGATGTTGGCGTTCCTGCTTGGACGTCGGCGTTCTTCGTATTAATTATTCATTCTGGGGTAAATTTTATGAATGATGGCAGAGCAGATCATGCAGATGCTTTAACGTTTGACTATTACTAATCTTATGCTAGTCATCATTGTAGTTCTGTTCGAAGCATAATCGATAGAAGCGTGAGCCAGGCGTACTGCTTCTCATTGTAGCGTTCATAATATTCATTAGTATTTTTATGCAGATGATTGTGAGGATACTACAAAAGTGGTATTAATAACATAAATATAAAATAAGGATAAAAATATTAACTTCAAGAAACAGTTTTCCTCCAGTGAGAGGGAAACGTCCTCCATTTTTACTACGGTTTTAAATTTTATTGTTGTAGTAGAACGTTTCATGACTGGATACGTAGACGTGTTCTAGAGCTGTACACATGTACAGTACGTGCAGCAACCTGCGCTCGTGGACACACGTGCCTTGGCACGCAAGTTGTACGCCAGGAGTGTGCGTATCATGCACGGATGAGAGCATGTTGCTATCATGTCTGTAAGATTTGAGGTTGCTCGTGGTCTAATGCGAAGTGACTCCCAGAAATCTGGTCAAAAATTACTATTGATTACCTAAAGAATTATACATCATTTATTTCGTAACACTGAAACGTGAAACGGAGATACTCTTTATGATTATGTTTTTCAACGTCCAGATTAAACCTACCAAGGATTTTACGTTATGTTGTAGCTCGAATGCATCAAGTTGGATCGTTTGATCTGAACAGAACTGAAGCCTGACGCAAACGCACGTCCACCCATTTTTGCACAATTTTAAAAACTCATTCCCTAACATGAACGGTTTTCATATCTAATGGAATTTAACTGTTATGGAGAACTGTTATGGTACAGAGATAAAAAACAGATTTCTGTCGCCATCAATCCTTAATTAATTGCCTCCTGCTTCAGCTAGAGAGTATAAAGGCATCCATTCGGAACTCAACAAGGATGGTGCTAATTCCTGTGATATAGGATTAATTACATGAACACAGATAAAAAACATGATGAACATCGTAACATAAACATAGCTTAGATGTATTTGGAAGAGGAGGTAATCTTATGTTAGAATAATTTCATTTTATGCGTAACTAATTCGCCATTTGTGTGAATGGTTTGGACCGATGGTCGTCATATTCTTCTTCTGAATTTTCTGTCAATGGGTTTAGAGATGACGTTGAGAATCCCTATTTAGTCTCTTTTTCTTCACTCTCAAAACCAGCTTAATTATTTTGAAATCTGCCAGTTACGTTCATTGCAGAAAGTACCAGAAAAGAGACGAACGTTTCTCGAAAAAAGATTTACCAGTTCAAGTAGCATTTATCTTACGCCTGTTATCGTTTTCAGTATGAGAACGTTCGCCTGCGTCGTGGCGGCAAGAGTTACGGTTTTATCATTGAGGAGATAATTGCGCACTTAACGTAGTAACCATGTCATTGGGAATGTACGTGTGGAAACAATGAAAGATTAACATATTTTGTGCAGTTTAAAAGCTACGTGCGCACTCAACACCATTCATGTGTTGTTTTGTGAGATAATACTTTTATAGAATTAAGCACAAATAAGATAATCATTTTTAGTTTGCTTTGTTTTCCGCTTAAATTTAACGCAGTCCATAAGAGAGAAAATATGACTCGAGGCGAATTCCTGGTATCAGTTTACGCTGCACCTTGATGCCAACATTACCACAAATTCCTGGTATCAGTTTACGCTGCACCTTGATGCCAGCATTACCACAAATTCCTGGTATCAGTTTACGCTGCACCTTGATGCCAACATTACCACAAATTCCTGGTATCAGTTTACGCTGCACCTTGATGCCAACATTACCACAAATTCCTGGTATCAGTTTACGCTGCACCTTGATGCCAACATTACCACAAATTCTTCGGTATAGAACCCACAAACTGCTCAATTCTTTGGCACAGAACGCACAAACTGCTCAATTCTTTGGCACAGAACGCACAAACTGATCAATTCTTTGGCACAGAACGCACAAACTGATCAATTCTTTGGCACAGAACCCACAAACTGCTCAATTCTTTGGCACAGAACGCACAAACTGCTCAATTCTTTGGCACAGAACCACAAACTGATCAATTCTTTGGCACAGAACGCACAAACTGATCAATTCTTTGGCACAGAACGCACAAACTGATCAATTCTTTGGCACAGAACGCACAAACTGATCAATTCTTTGGCACAGAACGCACAAACTGCTCAATTCTTTGGCACAGAATGCACATATTGTGCAATTCTTTACCACAGAACGCACAAACTGCTCAATTATTTAGCACAAGCACTGTGCTTGATTCATGCGTTGTTCATCTGTTGGTGAAAAGTTAGGTGAATAGATGCTCTCTTCGTACACTGCTATTGTTCTTACGTGGCAAGGTGCATTGCTGTTTTTAGGACAGCGAAGGCATTCGGCATCACGAGTTGGGGCGCAAGACAAGACGCGATCCTGAGTCTGGTGGAAGAGCACTGAGTTATGAGCGATGCAGGGTCACTCACCACAAGCTGCAACAATAACATTTATTTAAATCAAACGTTAGTGATTATCATATGAAATGAGTAAGAGCATTTATTTGCTCATAATGCACTTATGTTGAAAATTCACGTTTAACCCTTTTAAGCCTGCTAGGACATATGTGTCGCACCAGATATTTTAAAAGTCCAGAGGTTATATATGTCCCCATAAACGTGTTCCATTGTCTCCAAACAGACAGTTATAGGTTCAGCAACTATTCGCGCCACTTTTCTGCTATCTATTGCACAATGTCAAAGAGCTATAGCGCTCAGTTGCCCCGCAGATTTTTACAGATGTTTTTAATTTTATTTACAGATTTTCCAAGTTTTTTACAGATTTTTTAAAGATTTTTCACTGATTTTTTACACAGTTTAACTATTGTTGTAATACAAGAAAGGAAATAAACGTTCAAGATTGCTTGAATCCTATTGCGCTCGTGATTGTCTACTGGGACTGAATCATCCCAGTATACATAACATGTCTGCAGGGACGCCAGTGTGTCAATGCAATATTTTTTATATGTTTGAAAAAATTATTTTTTTCGCCTAATCTGTTTCCCTATGAGTAATGGAGCGGAAGCATGTATTTTTACCTATCCAAATAAACTTCGTGAAAGCCGACTGGAAAGGGTTAAAAACAATCAACATCTAACACAATTGCACTCGCCCCTTTTACGCAATTACTACGTGAATAGTTTGTGAGCTTAGTTTTAACGCTTCATATCACATGATTAAACAATGAAGGAGGTTTGTTCATAAAATAACTTCTATTTCAAGTGTATCAGTGACGACATGTACGGCCTGCTCGTAAAATGATGCCTACACTTGCTCTAAACCGTTCAATCGGCCCGTAACTCCGCTGACCGGCGCAGAAGTCGAAGAGTGACTTTACAGGGCAGTTTCAGCAACGCTAAGGCAGTAATTCGCGGTTCACGGAGGGAAGCTCGGAATGATGCGGTGTTCAGGCAGTAAATGCTTGGCGCAGCTGTGCGGCTGCACACATGAGCTCTGAGCTCTCAATTACAACTGGAAAATGATCTGGTGCAAGTGATTAATGAATTGCAGTGCTACTGATAACTGCGTCTTTTTCACTCCGGAACGAATTGAAAGTATAGATTTTTCCGTGATAATATCGTCTAACACGTGTTTTCTTTTCTCGAGCTGTTAAATGTACTTTATTCTTTTATCTCTTTCCTGAGAATTATGAGTTATTGCATCAATTATGAGCTATTTTCAGGCAAGATATTTTTTGCAATTTGTGTTAAAATATTCACTCTCCTCCAACAAATTTCCCATTCCCATGAGGCTTTCAGTAAGGTTTAAGAGACTCTAATAGCGCTGAATCTAAAAACTCAAGCGTTAAGATATGATCCTTGATGGAGGGTTTTGATGACAACTTCGCCCATTCACTGGGTACAAACAGCCATCATTTTATAAAGCATTTTATCCCTATATTTTCGGGCTAAACTTCCGGCTCTAGGTGCCAGCGAGGCAAAGGCAGGTAGGAAAAAGATCGACTATTTCACTCGTCATTGATTCTCCCTCTGGTAACTGACACGTCATCGTCGTGCGGTTAATGAGGAATCGTTGAGAGCAAACTTTCTATTTTAGCCAAACTGTTCGTGATCTGTCTTGATGGCTGAATGCTTTCAAATTTAACTGCCCAAACGTACTTTAATTCCCCAAAAAAAGTTATACATGTTAGAAATAAATTTCTGCTGAAAATCCCTTCAAAAAAATTGCTGATGAGGGGGGGAATATGACAATATGGAACTTGTTTTTGAGGTTTTTGAGGCATCTTTCAATGCATAGTTAAAGGGAATTTGGAACAATTCAAAGTGCCAATTACGCATGTTTTTATCGAGTAAACAGATCACAGGGAGCAGTTAGGTGTGTCTCATAGTTCGATCGTAGAGCAGTGCCTGCTCGATTTATATTTTAAGCGCAAAGTAAATGAAGTAACTCTCGATCTTCCTCAAATCCACGTTGAAATTAAATGTGACTCTCAGTAAAAACTGAAGCGGACGTTGATGTCGAACGTTTGGCCTCTTCTCAGCCGACAGATGGTGAGATAAAAAAAGAAGAGCCGTGCGAAACTCGACACAGTGACGGGCAAAATTTGGGCTTAGTAAAAAACTGCGTGAGAAAACCTCGTGCAAAATGTGACTTTAAGCTAAACTTCTCCTGAACTATTTTTTGGGCAAACACCCGAAGAAGATCACTGAAAACATTGACTTTAAATAGAAATGAATCAAGTGATTAGAAGCAGCGTCATGAAAGGCTGAAAAAATATGGAAAGGGTGTAAGCAATGAAGGATTTTTCTTTAGGGAATGAAAGCGTGCGTGTGAGACTTTCTACACGTTTTATGTGGAATGCGATGGCGGTGTAAAAATTAGGAGGTGCGAGGGAACTTCTTCTCTTTTTCAGAGTAGGCTCCGAAAAACAGCCTTTTTCTTCGCTCACCATTAAATACTGCTGGCAAAAGTCATCACCTTATAAACATATCTCACGCTCTGAATGTGCGTCTGCTTCAGAAATACACTTAAAGGTTATAAGAATATCATTTGTCAAATGAACGCGTATCCAACCATATGCATCTATCGCTGGAAAAACCCACTTTTTCGATATTAAACGGTGTCTGTATTTAATTACTGGAGAGAAACTATTGGTCACCACATCAGGCTGCTTATTTGTTACCACTTGTAATACCCAATAGTCAAAGTTGAGCTCCCCAGTCCCGCCCAACACAATCCAATAGGAAGAATTGACAAACTTGAAAAACCACATCGTCACTATAGCAAACAATGACGGAAGAGAACTAATTCTCTAAAACTGCGACAATTTTTTTTAGCTTTCCAACACTGTTGTTGGTTTTCCTTTGCAGCGCCTGCAAAAAGGTTCATTTGAGTAAAATGTATCTGTGACTGCTATTGAAGACACGCAGCGGAATTTCCTGCTAAAAATGTAGTCACATTTCACTATTTATTTATTTTGCGTTTATAGTAACGAAAGACCTATGTCCGCTTCTTTTGTTTATGAAAACAAGGTGGACGTTTTTCTGACTTTCGAGCACTACGCATTTTCAAAGCCTCTAGGTTTTGCTTCATTCTTTATAGTATTGAAGAAAAATTGATTCAGGCCAAAATTTTTCCTCTAATATGTATAATTGAAAAATACGTAATCATCAGTGTCACCCTTGCTCCATTTTTATGGTGCCAACTTGGTTAATTTCTCACAAGTTTGTTTTAGTTGGACATTCATATCGCGGTTGCAGAAAGTAAGTACATGATCTTCAAAGCAGTCGTGACATCTTCCTCGCCTCCGTTTGTACACTCACTGCCGTCTGTTCTTCACAAGTGCTTTGAGTTTGGCAGAAGTCGTTATGGGATCTTGCTTGGCACTAACGGCTCTCTGACTAACGGTTGCTGAGCCGCAACAAAAATATCCAACACAAACAGTTTCGCGTAAAAAATATGCTGCTTCTCGAAGATGACATTTCAAGAGGAACTGAGTCACAGCTGAACAAAATAACTTTCTTTACTATAGGTTTGTTTTTCCATTGAAATCTATTATATTATAGTGTTATGCACATGAAAAATTCATTCTCTAAATTGAAAAAGAGAGAGATCCACTACGTCTACCATAATTTAAATTTACGACTCAAATTAATTATTCGATGATGAAAACGTACTGAATTAGGAGTGAAATCTATTTCACCGCCTGAGATAGCATGTTTAAAAATTTCAAACCTCACACTGACGAGTGAGGAGCACTAACATTTTGAATAATTTTTCGCGTCTGCATTTTTTTACAATATTTCACATGGTTGATTATCCTTAGTCACTCCCATGAGCAACTTCGTGCTTCGTGCAGGTTTGTGCGAAGTTTGGTTCTTTGCTTCCCACGTGACATCATTAATGCTATCTAGTAAAAATTATCGAGTAAATTCGGATGTTTTCTTGTGGCATTAGTTTTTTCTGATTTTTGTAACACTGAAGAGCAGCCAACGAAGAGCGCAGCGCTGTCGACCTCCCGCCAGCGACGGAGGGTGCGTATCGTCGTGGGAAAAGAGTCATCTCTGAGCCCGTCGCTAATTTGCCTTTAATGAACTCACTCGTGTTCGTCGGTTTTGCTTTGCATTTGCGGCGTGAAAAAAAGCTCGGTTGGTGCGCACATACGGCTTTTGTTTAGATGCTTCTCGAGGGAAACGAGCGTCAACCTCATACGGTCTGCCTTCACCATTTGCTTATTTTGAGCGTACGCTTAGACGCATTAATTCCTAACTTTGGTGTACCTGACTTGCTTCGGTGAATTCAGAAGGATTCATTCGTACTAATAAAAAATATGTTTCGAGCGAGCAAGTAAGTTACGTTCTCTAATTTACCAGCACTAATTTTCAGTATCCTGACTGATGAATTCTCGAATTTACTGCTGTCAATAATTATCAGCTTTTTGAAGGAAAACAATTTCTCCCTAATTTCTAAAGATCATTGCGACAGAAACAACGCAACACATGTTAACAAGAAAGACATGAACGGTCATTGAATGTTCGAGTCAATGTCTTACTTCCTGAAATCAGGCTCTTCTGCGGCGAAGGAAACATCTTAAAAAAGGCTTGTACGCTTGAAGCTTCATGTTTTCCTTGTAGCATGTCGTAGTATGTTACACGCACAAAAATGTAACAGCCAGAGCACAGAGGAGACGTTGTGTACTGCGTAATTATATAATTCAGGGCGAACAGCAGCACCATTGTAAGCACTTGGGACGCACGTTACGCTCCGCTGTCACGGATCAGCAACACGTGTTATGCCAAGCACTTTTCGCCCTGCGCCAGAGCTAATGATTACTTCTCTATATCAGTCGAAGTTAAACTAAGAGATTCATTCGATGTACAAAGGCTGAAGAAAACTAGTTGAGTAGCATTTGTTGATGATAGTTTTTTCAATAACTTTTGGGGGTTGTTGTTTTCGAAACGACGATTCCGAATGAAAGAAACAGCGTCCAGTTTTGTTTGGGCTTGTTCATTTTCAGAGAAGTTAGTTTCTTATTTCAGTCACTTAAATTTGTTTCAAGAACTGGAAGGTTTAGTCGCCTATCAAGTCTCTCGAGGATAAATATTAATGTGTTGCTTTTTTGCAAATGATGATTATGATAAAAGAGCAAAAACAATCGCTTTTAAATTTAACATTATTATCAAAACATTCATTCTTATCATGACCTAACGGGTCGAAACGTTCTTCTTTTAGTTTTAGACTCTCTCGAGGAATAACATCACGGATTTTCTTAGTAATTTTACAATTACCTAGGTAAGAATTGGTGTACAAAATTTTATTTTCATCATGTTCTGTAACGTGAGTCAGATTTTTAGTAAAGTATTTCGTGATATAATGGTGTGAATATATTCTCAGGTTTTAGAGCTAATCGCATTCAAGTTCACAGTTGATTTCCTTTGTAGAATTTTTTTTTGCATTTTGAAGACTATTATGAAAATTCCAAAAATGCACCAAATTACAATTGAAATACGTATACAATAATACATTTACAATACAATTAAAATACAAAAATAAACTAATTTTGAATACAAAAATACACCAACACAAAATTTTCGTCTTTGATGTGGATCCTAACTAAAATTTAACCTAGACTTCTAGCCATGAGGCTGGCTGTGAGCGAAGCTAGAATCAGAAAACGTTTCGCATTAAAGTATTACTTAATTTATTCCAACTCTCCGAGTACATGGCAACCACATTCTGTGTAAGTGTGGGCAAAGAGCGCATGAATGAGAGAATTCATTAACATACCACACAAGTGATGAAAGAGCTTAAACAGAAGCTCTGTGAATTTAATCTATGAGGTACGATTGAAATCGTTTCGCTTGAATAATCAATGTTCTGAGGTGTAAACTAAGCAAGTCTTGAGGTTTGTAAAATGATGACAATGAAAAATATTTGAGTGTGTTTAGTAAGCTAACACGAAAGCAATTCTCTGATTTTCTCTCAAAATCATTCACTTCATCTGTTCGTATATGGAAATAACAGATTTTTAATACCCACAGTTCACTAAAATTATATTGTTGGTAACATGTAGAATATCGGCGTGGCAAAGCAGAAATGGTTTCCTGTGGCTGGGAACAAGGTGTTTGTGTTGTGTAGCGCACCCTGGACAATCTCCTGTCAAACACAATATCGGCCAAACCCTTCAGATCCAGCGAGCCTGTCCGACGCATACCGACCGATCGGCCCGCACCACCGAGCCGTCCGTCATCTTTCAGCTTCCGTCTCCTCAGATTTAAGTTGTGGTGCAGAGTTAAGAGTGGAGTAAATACTCGATTTCTATAATATCCGTAGCTGTGTGCCTTTGTAGCAATCGAAACGCGCTGCTGCCAGTGATGTCGCATTGTTACGTGCTTAGAAAATGGAAAAAACATATCTTACTTTAGTGAATTTTAGTAATTGAGAAATACTAGGGCATAGTAGGCCTATTATAACTACAGCAGCAAAAATGTTAGAAGTAACTAAATCAGCTGAAAGCTAGGGATGAAAATATTAACAATAGCAACATAGTAACCTAAAAACAACGAAAACACTTAAAACACAACGAAAAAATAAAAGTAATAATAACGTAGTAGTAATACGTTTTATTAGATTAAATGAAAAACATTGATTTATAAAATGGTATTGCAACGCTCAAAATGACGTTGGTTGGTACTTCGAAGTCGGAAAAGAATGATGTGAGAGAACACACCAGTAGAACTGCATTTTCTTCTGGTTTGAGAGATTATTTGTATGGTACACGTAATGTTCCAGTGGACACCAGCAGCTTTATAATTCAAGAGTGAAAATATTTATTAATGGAAGTACTTGACAATTTCTGTACAGCAAGAAAAATTTAGCCAAATAATTTCATTAACCTGAAGTCATTCTTTCCGGACAAATGTTTTATTTTACAAATGCTTACATTCCATGCTTTCTCAAGCGCCATACTAATTACCCCTTTAACGTCTGCCACGGTAATGTTAATTTAAAAAATCCCTGCCAAGTGATGACAAATTCCAAAGATTATCTCGTTTGTCGTATTTGATTCAGATTTTTCCGCTCGTTCAAATAACAAATCGATCGAGAGAAGATGATTCCTTTGGATACTTAAGAACATTGTTCGCGACTATAATGAGTAATATATCGGGTCACATAGTTCTTTTGTCTCTCGTAGATTATACACCTGATTCCAACTATGATAAATCATATCGTCAATTGCCTCTGAAGCTATTTTTGTGATTTTTTTATCGTTGTTGTGGAAAATAAATTCCCCCCCCAGAACAAGTTCCTTAGATAGGAAACTATATTAAACACTTACATGTTTCAATTCGAATCTTTACCAGCTCTTATTATGACTTTAAGTCTCATAAATCTAGTTGTACCGTAATCACATTTTCTTACTTCCTTGGGATAAAAGTTACTTTTACATTTACTAAAAGCCGATTTAGATTTAAGTTTATGTTTAAGTTTAAGATTTAAGTGCAGGCAAGATCGTGATAGAATACACCTGATCGTGATAGAATCACGCCCCTAACGGTCACAAGGACAGGTATACGCTACTGACGCGAATGAGAACAAACGCCGGTCTTCCTAGGACAGCAGCTTGCTTCTATTTCCGCTCGTACATTTTGATCTTTCATGTCGCGCCCAGCTATTGAAAGTAATGCCTAGCCTTGTCAAAATGAATTTAGAGGATTTCATTTAATTTCAAAGATACTCAAACCAAACTGAATGGTCATCCAGTTCCACCCAATTTTACTTTTTCGTGTGGTGATGTGTTGTATTTGAAATGGACGCATTAAATGATCGATGTGAACTGTACCGATGCGCTTGCAGGTAGCTTCTTTCTTTTGTTTCGTTCCGCCCCTTCGGAAGCGTTGGTTTGGTCCCCTGCACCGGAACTCTGAATGGAAGCTATTGGTTACATTGCTATAATGCTCCTTTGGAGGCACTGCATGACATGTGTCGGGCCATACATGGCAATGACAGTCAACAGGTATGCCCGAGGCTCACCAAACTATGGGACGAACTGACAAAAAATACCAAAAAAAGAAGCAGTCGGTGTTGTGTGCGCTGTGTACGGTGCAGCTTCACTTGTGTGAGATACGAGTATACATCACGTTCTTCCATTCACTTCTTACTAACAACATTTTCTTACTAAAAAATTGTATTGCGCGTGTGATGGGAAATAAGGACTTACAAATTAAGATGTAGTGATATTTTCTGTTCCAATAGCGAGCGCACTTGAAATGTAAGAAACCAAGAAGCTTAAATTCAGTTAGAATTCCGTTAGAAAACCAAGCACCGTACGTCACCAAATTTCTTCTGTCATCGTACGTTTTGTGTGGTGCTTATCAAGATTAGGTATTCTGTCCTTCAGAGGCTCAATTCTATTTCTCCAGTGCATCAAAGGAAGACGAAAAGTGAGAAGAGATAAGATGTCAACAAAGCTCTTTGGCTTTGAGAGATTCTGAATCTCCATAGGTTTGGATCGGTTGATTTGAGGATGTTGCCACCGGCAAACCAAGGAGACTAGAAGCTAATAGCTGGATAGTTACATTTTTGTTTGAAATAATCACACACAACCCAGTTTTTACTCTAATAGAAAATCGATAATATTTCAATCGTGGAAAACAGCTCTCGTGGAAATTTTAAGCTTCCTGACCCAATTCATTTCCCAGTTTACTCTGATCAATAAGGAATTAAGGAATGTAAATCAAGCTGAACTTATTGATGCTCTCTCCACGAAATTTCTGAAGTGTAGTATTTCCTTTAAATGATTAGAAAGTAAAACTCTTATATGAATGATTCACAACGCACTGATCTAACATTTCGAGGATCTTTTGAACGTTAGGCAGAAACGGCGCGTGAAACAAGCTGATGCGTTGGTACCTGACTCGCAGCCTAACGCACCTCGCAGGGCTTCTTTGAACATCCTGCTCTGCAGCGGCCAGTGTCTCGCAACCCACCTGGCCTTTAAGAAACGACTGCCATTTAAACCTGCTCCTGCAGCCCAATGGGCTCTAACGAGATTCACCGCTTACGGTACGTCATGAAAAGAGCCCTGCGGAACCTTATCTTGAAATTAGTGCCCGCTTCCTGTGAATGGTTGAAAAGTGACAGCTCTACGGTACAATATCCGGATGCGAATTTAAAAGGACATCGGTTTCTTTAAATCGCTGAAGAAACCTGAAGTCAAACTTTTGAAATCTTATGCTCTTGCCTGGGAAGAGAAAATCAACGAATGTAGCTTTTAAATCGAGACCTAAATTGGATATTTTTTGAGTGAGGCAGATCCTCAGTCTTCAAGATAACTCTAGTAGCAAAAATATTCTACAAAATTCTTTCCATTTTAGCTTCATATCCAACTCCAAATAGCAACTTTGGCCAGTTGATCTTAGTAATTCCGCTACAATTATCGTAAATTTTTGATGAAACTATCTGGAGGATTTGGTTACAGGGCTTCTTTATTTTATGGTCCACAATTTATAATTTATTTTTTACTTCTTGACATGGTATATCATTTGACGTAGATAATTTAAAAAAGTTTAAACTTCAACGTACGTTCGTCTGATACATATTTGAAAAGAATTACTGAGCATAGGGAGAAACCTTGTTTCGTATGTGTATGGCGTGGCTGGTTTGTTTCATAATAATCTGACGATGGGACCCTAGTACGTTATTTTAAGAATCTAAAAAAAGGCAGATAGATAATACTTTAATTACAACCTGTCCAGCTTATAATTGAATATTAAAGAAGTTTACGATTCGCATGGTTATACGATGCATTGCAGCATTATTAGGTTAGAAATTTCCCCAAGAGTAAACATAGTGATTTCGTTCGAGCAAAACAGGGCAATCTATTGACGATCATGTCTAATGAAGTCGCCAGGATATTCCCCTCCAAATAAGAGGTGAATGTTCAGTCTTAAAAATATTGTTAATGAGGCAGATAAAGAGTCAAATTACTTATTCAATATTTTCGAAAGATAATTACTGTTAATATTAGTATAGATAAAGTTACCAGTCAAATTTGGTGAGTTTCTACTTTCGTCGAACATATTCCTCCATTGTAATTCTAAAGCGAGAAGCTGGCAAACCCTTGCAAAACCTGCATGAAACATACTTCTGAAAATAAGATTCATCTTCATCAACTCAAAGATAGTAACTTGATCATTCAGCTGTGCCTAGTCATTGTCCTGAATTAATTTGAGCAAATATTCTTTAACACCTGACTGGGACGAATTTGTTTTTTTTCTTTCAATTGCCCTTGCGATGAAAATTTTCTCATCGCAAATACTGCCAGTGTTTTCAGAGTAAGCTAGGTAAATAGGATATTTTGCAATCCATTATAAGCCATTGTGATTTTATAGAGAAGTAAAGAAATTCCTTCTACTACAAACTTCAGGGTGTTTTCTACCCTGCATTTTTTGGATCAGTTTTTAAGCGAAGGAATATTTCCGGCTGTAGAACTGATTGTGCTTTTAAAATGAAACTTGCTTGAATACTTGATATTAAAACGAAATGTTCATTTTTTTCGCTTTGAAATCATCTTTTCCAAGAACGAATTGAAACCCGATAACAGTGAAAGCTATTTTCTGTAAGCTATTTATTAAAAATATTTTATGAGATCTATTTTTGAATAACCCTTGGGGTAGCGAGTGGTCACATGGTCAAAGCGCTTCAGTAATACCTCTGAAGAAACACCGCAGATTTAACATGAGAGACGTAGGTGTCGCTCAATTGCAAAGCGGATTAGCGAGCCCTGACTAACCGATCCATCGCAATGCAAACAAACAATCAAACTTGCCAAACCCACTCAGCAAACACCGTTACAATGAAGGATGAGCTCGCCATTGCTAGGTCCGGATTCAGATTGACCATGCGCAAAACTGGTCCGCAGGTACCTCTGCCTGGGAGATCCATTTGGTGCCGCCATCAAATGACAATTTGGGGGCGCAAATTGCAAACGAAATGCCACTTTTAGATCCGGTTCATCGGGAGGCAATGCTATAACAAATACGATACTAGTCGTGAAGCGTCGCTTGTAAAGAAGAGGCGTTGGGAAAATAGAACTTGTGCATTGTTACATTTTATTATATTTTCATCAACGGATGGACAGTGAACGAAAGGGGTTTTGGAATCCAGTTCAGAACAACGAATTTTTTGAGCGTGTTTGGTCGCCATTGGTCACGCCTCATAAATATCGCACACAGTATGCAGGCCGCCTTTCATAGTTATCAAAAGCGTGGCAGTGTCGAATTTGGAACAAAGTGGACTGGAAATCACCGTCAAAAAGTAGTCTGCAACGTGTGCTCGGGGCGGTTCAAATGTTCTGAAAAAACCGTTGTATAACACGTGCTAATTTCACTCGAATGAAAAACATGGCGTGAAGTTTTGAGTTTTCTGAACCTATTTTATTCTACATGGATTTTTATTCACTTTTTCATCACCTTGATTTTATTCATAACGAATTTTCTAAAGCTACATTATTTAAAGACCGTCCAAGGTCTTTGCAAAAGCTAAATTTAATTTTTAAGCACGTAACGATTACAATAATTGAGCATAAAACGTAGATGAAAAACACTAGTAAAAGAACATATTGCAAAAATTGTCTCAAGAAGTTTGACGCGTATTAAATGTGTTCAGTTAAGTAAACTGTAAGTCTGCGTAGGTATAAGCTGTGTTCATTTTATGCTCTAGAGGATATGTTGGGATGAAGTCTTACAAATATTTTCTCTCCAAAATTAAAGTTTTGTACAAATAGAGTATGATTCTATTTCTATATGAATTCTATCAGTATGTTTTTAGGTATCAAAAAGTATCTTAACATAGAGATCTATTGATATGATTTTTTTTCACTTGGTTGCTTCAGAACATATGCACGGTCTTGCATCTAAGCCCGCTAAACGCAGATTTGAGTTTTAAAAATTAAATTATTTATATTCTTCAGGCAAGCTATAATTTGTTTTGCCAGGCACATTGTTATACAATCCTTCGTCAAACATCGAGATCAAACAATGATACATGCATTCGAGATTGTTATATTCTTGAGAATAGTTAGACATGTCGAGCAACGGTACTCAACGACGAATTGCTGGCTTGCATGTTTCCCTAAACGACTTTGAAGGAAAAGAATGGCAGTGGTAGGCAAGTGAGTACTGGTCACTGTGCCTGCATAAATAACATTTATACCAGCACAGAGAAACTGAACGACCGCTTCAGTTCACGCTATCAAGTTTCGTACCGATCAGTTGAGCACAGCACAAAGTGTACGTTAGAGACATGGGGGCACACAATGCAAACGTGATGGCATTCACAAGTCGGTATTTGGGGTTTGTTTTCGTCCCTTCATGCTCTCGCGTTCACAGCAGTGGTGTTTCCCTAAGTTATGTGGCGATTGTCCAACATAAAACGCGCATGATTAAAACGACAATTGCGCTTTTTAAACTTGCTCCTGTTCATACAGTATTTGTGCAAACTGCTGAGGAAGAAGCCATGCATAGGTTTGCTAGCAAAATAAATTTTGCGCTCAAATAATGAGCAAAACTGTTGAGAAATCAGGCTAGTCCCGCAGGCACTTTTCCAAAATTGAGCAAAATTTATTGCGAAAAATGAAAATTTAAATTTTAATAGACTGCAAAGTTTGCTTACTATTTTTTCCACGAGTTTATAACATGGAAAATATATTCAAGAAAGTGAGGAAGGTTCTTTTGAGGATTATTTGACAGTTTTTTTTTCATTCTAAGCAAACCGTGGTAAGAACACTTTTATTTGTTATTTCATTTTGGTTTCATCAAAAAGTTATTTTGTAAGTTATTTGTACGCATTGATTAGAAAAAATTTTGGAAATGAGGTTAAACTGACCACCGTATTTCACTGTAAACGAGTCGCCGGAACTGTAACGTTGAAAAAGATGGCAATGAGAAATTGTAATTTCCTAAAAGAATTGAAGACGCGTGCGATTGCAGCGGACCGTGTAACACGCGGGATCCGTTCGCTCCACCTTGGATTCGAAGAAGAAAATTTTTTCGTTTAGAGAACGTGAGCGGCCAAATTTTAACGTGGTGGACCTGAGCTAAAACTAAAGAACTGGTAAAACCTTCTGGCTTCTGCGTCAACTACTGAAAATTAGAGGAGGAGGTGAGGTCAAGTGAAGCTAAAATACATGCTACGCACTTCAGGCTGGCGCTGCGTATTACAATGAACTTGAAGCCATAGCATTTCTTAACTCACATTACAATTCATTTCTGAATAATGCGAAAAGGAACTTGATTCAAATCTTACGATTGTGATCTATTTTGCTGACAAAATATTATGTATTATGAGTGGAAACATGGAAAACCTTCGCACGAGCAGATGAGACAACTTTTTCGAAAACAATTCCCTAAGAAACGAATAGCAAAAGGATTTAAACTCGTTTATCAAGAACCAAAAAAATAATATATCACTTCAATTAACATCATTCCCAAGATTTTTTTAAACTTCCGACGGTTTTTATTAAAAAATCGAGCCCCGATTTTCCTTTTTTTTGGGATGAACCTGTTCCGCTTCCTGGCAATGAGCTTTCCTTGAGCATCTCTGCAGCCAATACAGAGGCGCCTTTCAAGGCCCAGGTCGCATTTGTTAACGCTTTTCACCCCTCCGCTATCAAAGAGCATTGTCGTTTTTTCGGTTTTTATACAGGATGTATTTGTTCAGAAGAATGAAGAGCACCTTCTTTTGAGGCCGAAAGAAAGAACTGAAAAATCGTGCCCAAAACATTTTTTTGGAAGGAATCTGGTAAAGTCAACAGGTAGTGAGCTGTTCTGTGGGCGGGCGCAATGCCTGAAAAAAGTGAAATTTTTTCAGTTGAATGCAATTGTTGAACTTTCGTTGAACTTATGTAGTTTAGGATGAAAATTTACTGCATTTTCTTACCCGTATAAATAAAGAATTAATACATAGTAGATGCACCCAGATTACTATTTTGTTGTCTTTGTCAGCATATTTATTTGTCAGTCCACTTTAAGTAAATGTCGTTATTTTGAACAATTTGCCAGTGGAGTGTCGTAAACATTGATGAAATATAAAAGTAGCTACTTCGAACGACTGATTTAAGGATTGATTAGCATATTGGCAACAGCATTCGACTGACATTTAGTCTTAAAGCTCCAAGATTGTACGTATACTCTGATGTGTCATTCAATTTACTAACTCATGTTTCAGAACATCAAAATATGGCCCATTTAATGTTGTAATGTTTTCCTAAAGATAAATTATATCGTCTCTTTATTGGACCAAGTTTTGAAAAATCATATGATCCTCACACCATTTACAACTTTTGAACGTCACAGAATAAAAAAGCGACAACACCAAAGCCATGATAGACCAAGTACTCCCTCTAACAGACTCGTCGATGAAACACCTGCATGTCTTCGAGCACGTTCCAGCAGCCGAATTACACTCCTGATTTGCTGTAAAAAACGTTGCACCAGCTCAGCGAGTCTGGGTATTTTTCAGGAAGTTTAAATACCAGCAACGGAAACCGGAAGATTGTTGAAATTCTGCACTATTGTGTGCATGACAAAGACGTGAGAACTGCCGCGGCCAACATGGGGGATCGATCCGTGAAAGGAATATCTTTCTTTCAGCGGTACATGAAAGATGAGAAGGGAAAGAGCAATAGAAAAATATTTGAGACGGAAAATCAGAATAAGCGAGAGCGAAAACCATGATTGGATGTGGAATTAAAATATAAACTCATTATTCAGAACTATTTACTCGAAATTTAACCATGATTGTTGTATACTCAATGAACTGTCTGTTATTTACTCTCTCTTTAGTGTTTATTGAGCTCTTTCCTTTTTTTGAGAGAGATTTTTTATTACTTCGATCTCAGCATTTACTGCGTGTCCATGTGCATTCATAAAGCTACTCCGATGCTACGATATTATATTCGAAAACACTAGCACGAAATATCAGTAAGAATTTATAGTAGAGAGGAACCTGCTAATTTTTACATCATTAATTATTGCATTCAGGTACATCCATATTTGCGTTTTCCCTACATTCTACGCCAATGAAAAAACGAAAAGAACATAATTCGAAATTCCGTTAGGGAAGTGAAGGAAAATTTCTACGCTCCGGAAGAGGCGCTGCTTTTAGATCGCGTAACTCGAGACCGCCCCTCATTAGTTATGAAAGTCTCGAGTTAAAATTGAAAACCTCAGAACCTGCGCAAAGCTCCCCTCAATGACGGAGATTACCGCGCCAAAAGACGGATTCCGGGGTTGTCGAAAAAGCCGGATGTTGGTGCCCATGCGGATCAGCTCGGCCGTTGGTAAATCATGGGTGATTTCAGAGATTTTACTGATTTTTCATAAAGAAACTTAGGAATTCCTATGTCATTAACAAAAGCTTCATCATTGGCGAGCATTTATACGATTGTTGAACATTGATGCTGTAGTTATAGGCCATTATTCAATATCATAAACATTATTTGATCAACTACCATTGACTTCACGACACGCTCATGCACTTGCGCCATATTGCCATGAAAACCTCGACGGGCGTTTGGTCCACAAAGCTAGAGTTATTGAGCGATTGATTTATAATTTATCCTTCCGTCTTACTTGCAATAAACATGCTTTGGGAGAAAAAATCTTTAAAATCTTTGAAGTTCTATTCCTGCAACGCAGGTATCGATGTGAGCTGAGTACATTTGAGTTACGGAGTAATTAAGCGCGCGGCTAACCAGGAGGGAAATAAATTAGAGTGCTGGAGACGGTGGAGACGGAAATAATAAGTACCCTAAATTTGCTTCATACATGGATGAAAAAAAAATTAATTCTAGAATTTTTGTAAATGGTTCTTGACGCCTGCTCACGAATAAATTTTTACTACTCGTTCGCCGAGGTCCGAATAAAATGAACTAAAGAATGAATCTTCAGTATAAGTTTTCATTATTTGAACTTTCTGAGAAATTGCGGTATTCACATACATATCATGCCCACAGCAATTTCATTCAGATAGGATGTATGAAACTTTCCAAAAACGTAAACTTAGTTTATGCTCAATCACACATCTGGAGTTTATCTTAGATTCCTATACAGTACATGAATGATTTTTATTCAATGAGCCATAGTCTTACATGGACCATCCTCGAGTTCACGTCTAGTCTTTTGCAGTCACCCGTACTTAAATTTCTACTGCATTAACTGTTCATTGATTCAAAAATTTGTACTCTCTAATTAAATCTCTAAGACTGAACTGCATATCTCTATAACACTATCGTTAGTAGATTCGAATTTGGAAAAGAAGAACGACGTAACGTAGTTTTTAGAACATCTTTTACCCGATGTATTTGCTCACACTCATGTCATGCTTACAGTGCGTTAACGTCACCTAAATGTTGACTACTAAAAATGGATTTGGAGAGGTAATTTTTTCTAGGTCATCATTATCATATTTATGGCAATGTTAGGTATGTTTACTTCTTCACTTCGGAATTGCGGCGACTGAATGTGGTGCACCGAAAGTATTTTGCTAATTGGTAAATCACCGTTGGCACAGGAAGTGCATGCGCGTCAGTTTAAAGTCCGTTGGAGGGACCTCAGCGGCCTTAATGAATTGCATCCTCTCCAGTCCCCAGGGCGATGCTTGTGGGAGAAATTCCCACACTCATACGCACACACACTCACACATACACCACACACACACACACACGCACACACACCCTCCCCTTTTCCTTCTCTTGTGTTCTTTTTCCTTGTGCTGTTTCGGTCCGATATACTCACGTTGTAAGCGCCTTGTTAGTCACTTTCGTTTTCGTCCATTGCAAGTCTATGAATATCTCTTTTATTTCCTCATTCTTCATTAGTTGGCAGAATAGTTTTTCTTGAGCTTTTAATACGTGAGAAGCCTTGAGAAATAGAAATTTCAATAAAGTTAAAATTGATCCTCTCGTTGCCAACGCATGCAAGAAATGTATTTCATTTAACGTAAATTCTCATACTCATTGCCATTTCAACAGAACTCAGGTATAGGAGATTCAAAGCCAGCTCAAAATGAAATTTTTCAAACTACTCTCTGTGAAACAGCGTGCAAACATAAAGTTTCCGCGGAAGCGTTCTGTCAGGAGCTCAGTAGAACGAACACGAAAACGTTACACCTGTCGCAGAGAGCGTGACAGCGACGCAGCACCCAAGCGTGTCTAGCAGCTAACGACGTCACACCCTCTCCTGTAACGCGAGAGGCAGTGTCGCCTGGTAACGCGGCTCATGATCGCTGTCGAGATGAAGCACTTTCTCACGAGACTTGGTTTGCGCAGTCGGCGCGTTTTGCAAGCATATCCGCGCGCACAGACTAGGATGGGGAGGTTCTTCAGAGAGTTGTGCTGATTTTCCTGCGAAAACTAATAGCTAATGGATGTTAATTTGGACTGAATGCACGAAACAACGCTTAACCCATCTCACAAGTCACTGAAATGTAGCATTGATTTATAAAAGAGAAATTTATTATTTATTTTTAGGTTTTTCAAACAATATCGAAGTACTTTGTCTCACTAGTTTGTAATTATATTTTTGTGGTTTTGAAGATATTTTTGGTTTGAATTCGTTTGGAATTTCTGATGTTGAATTTTGTAATATTTTGTTTACACAGATTTACGTATTAAAAAACTAGTTTTATTGAGTCATCTCAAACCATCTGAGAGGATAAGCATAGAGAAGTTTTTTCACTTTCGTGTTCGTTATTTAAAAAAACTGTAATTTTTGGATTTCATTCTCTTTTGCTCATTTCATGTTCGGATTATTGTTGCTAATTTGTTTGTTCAAATGCACCCATAAATTTATATCGCTCGATATCGTCATTTTTTTCCTACTAAATCAAATGTACGTTCACAACTATAAACAGAATACGGGGCTTTGACACCACATCATCATTTTATTTCGATGGGTCAAAATTAATGATGGAACTCCGATAAAAAATTGCAACTTGTTTCTTTGCTCATATGTTTTCAGTGAGGCACAACAAATGAACCTCGCTTGGCAGAGGAATTTATAGCTGGTGTATCTCAAGAAAGTAATCCAGTGTTTCCTGCCAATAATTGGTCGGGGGTAATACGTTTCATAAGAGGAATTAGGTTGAACTAATTGCGGTGGACGGGAGGGTAGGCCGCCTTGCTGTGGGCTGGTCTAGACTCTAGCGCGAGGCCGCGCGGCGCAGACGAGGCCTCCCCGTGGGAACGAAGCGCAACTTCATCTCATGAAATAATTTATTACAAAATTATTAATCGCTTGAAATTATTTTTCGGCTGGGAAAATCGATTAATTTTATGAAAATTCGGTGTTTTAAGTCTTTGTCCAGCGATGTTGGTAATTTTGTAGTAATGTTGAAATAAAATTTAATAAAAATGGCTTTTATTAACTGCAGTAATTTGCTTAGTGGAGGGATTCGGTCGAGGCACTGTTTTATTTCATCTATTAGATCATTTTTACTGGTATGACAGAACTGCATCCGAATGTAGGTCAGTATGCACTCAAACATATATATGACTGTAAGGAAAAGAACATGAAGAATGCAAGGATGTCAGAGAAAATGCTGCAGCTGGACTGGTACAGAAGTTAAGGAAACGCAGTTTTTGTTGATACTTGTAACTAATTTTTAGTCACCCGTCATTTTAAAAATAAATGTGTAAGTTTGAGTACATTGATTGACCACTCAAGTTTAAAGAAAACCTTTGAAATAATTATCAAGCACTGGCAGCGCTGTCGCTGCAGTAACCACTGGATACCTCGTGTCCCCAGTGGTCTTGCATGCTGTGTTCCAACTGCGTCATAGTGTTACCACCTTTGATCGTTTGTTTCAGTTGAAACTTCTTTACTTACGATGGTGCAAAACGGTCACATAAACAGGCGTTCTACGTAAAGAGCTTATAGAATTACAGGCGCAGGAACTGAGATGTTTTTACTCGTCTGTTGCAAAATATGCGAAGATGTTTTATAGGTAATAATTAAGAAACTGTCCTGATACGCAGTACAATATTCATCGTTGCACACTACTGAATGGCTTTTTCATCAGAATTGAAAAAACTTAGAGAGCAATATTATTATTGCACGAGTTAATAGCAAAACGGAATAATTAAAGCGGTAGAACAAGAAAAATTAAATTGTTTTCAGTCACGTCTAGTATTGCTCACCAATGAGAAAAGATTTTCCTGCATTGTTTGGAAAGTGAGAATCTTCCTTAACAAATAATTTACTCAATCTTGTAGATTTCATCAGGGCCTTGTTTTTGCTATAGCATTAGGGACTGTTTTGTGATTAAAATCTGAATTACCGTCCTGGACTTGATGCAGACTAGGGTTCAAGACTGAAATGATTTAGTGGAGAAGGAAAAACCAGACTGAGAAATATTTGGTAAAGAAAATCTTCCCTAGAAATTTGACGTGAGTGTGAGTGCTTGTGTCCACAAGTGTTGTCCATGGAGCGGAATATTACTTTTTTATACCTCGCAAAAAAAAACCGTGAAGCAAACTAGGGTACGTACAAATACTTAGTTTAGTTCACACGTTGTACATTTGTCATTTCACACGTTATTCTTAATTTGCCAAGGCAATTGTACGTTAATCATGAAAGTATGGCCATATTCACTAAAAAGTATGGCCATACTCACTAGAAAGTATGGCCATACTCACTAGAAAGTATGGCCATACTCACTAGAAAGTATGGCCATACTCACTAGAAAGTATGGGCATATTCACTAGAAAGTATGGCCATATTCAATAGAAAGTGTGGCCATATTCAACTAGATTGCTTAATATTACATCATGATTGCAAGTACTGTTGTGTTCAGTTAGAAATGGAGAATGCATTCAAGAGTTGCTTTACAATATTGCATTGTGCAGCGTCTGAATGGAGATAAATTCGCTCAATGAGCTGTATCATTTTAAATACCTTACCCAGCAACACATGCAGCTCCATAAAATTTCATGACCTTTCAATCGATGAATCCATTAAGATTTATTGAACAATAAAGAAGCTTAACTTGAAATTTATCACATTAACAAATTTAAATTAAAGTAAAGATATACGTACTCTTCGCTTATCTTACACTGCCAACACTCAATTTAGCGTTAGGATTTGAATGTCAGCTGATTCTTCTCCCCAATTGTTTATTATTGTGTCAAATTTAAGGCAAGTTCCCCTAAGGCAGAGTTGAGACAATAGAGGGTTCCTGAGTAACAAAAGATTTGTTGTAGCGAACCGTACGGCACTAAGCCGTGTACGACAGCGCTCTAATCTCCGCGCTAAACAAAGCCGCACATGTGTTCCGATCTGAGGCAGCGTGTTTCCGTGCGCAGGAGATGAACCCCAGTCCGCTTGTAGGTTTTGAATTCTTCTAATGACAAGCACAAATCCCAGGCGTGACAGAGGCATCAAAATGGCAAGTTTCATTTCCAGATAGAGAGCTTTTTATCACTGTAGTGCTAGCGATGGGAATCAAAACTATTTTCTTATGGTTCGTTATCATTTCGTCGGAGAGATAAGCTTACTTTGATTAACTCAGAGAGCAGTTTGAGATATGACGATTATCAAATGCATGACTACCAGAAAATTAGATCCAGGTGATGATAATGCCGTAATTATTATTTTTCCGCAAAATATTATATTTTTTGTCCACACTTAGGTGGAACTATAATTTGTACATTTTTCATTCAAAGTAGTAGCCATGTGGGAAACGGCCTGTTTAGAATTAATTCCCATGACGCAGAAAGAAGCGTCGTATTCACGAGCAGTCGAGCAATTCTGTCATGCGCGAAAGGTTTTTCACGTGTAAGCGAGCTGTTGTAGAACAAACACAAAATTTCATTCGTGTTTTGTTATCAATCCAATAGAGGGAACCAACGCGAACTTAAGAAACAATATTATTGAACTGATGTTAAGGATAGGTTCATTTGCATTTGTTAAAGTCAAACGGTTTAAGAGGCTGTGCATTTTATGAAAGCAATCATAATTATACATGCCGTATTTTACGTGCCGTATACAATTATTATATTATACCCATTTTTGACCCATTTTAACCTAAAGGTGGGACCGTTGAAATGAAAGCTTTTTACTCATAACCTTGTGGTCGAAAATGCTTCGTTAATGAGTTACAACGGCTTGAAATTCGAACGCAATTATTGGATTTTTTTAATGAAGTATTACCTGAGTTCTTAGAAAATGCTTAGGGGAATGTGATTCCAGCAAGATGGTGCTCCTGCACATTTAGCGATTGCTGTGAGGCAGTTATTGGATACCAATACCAAATAGCGGCCCCTGCACATGCACGCCATGGTCTCCTGATATAACGCCCCTAGATTTCTGATTCTGGGCATATTCATAGAGTTTGAAGTTTGAAACAAAGATTCATTCGGATGAAGACTTCATTGGTAGAATTTTTGAAGCCTCCGCAAGGATTCGAGAAACTCCTGGTGACATCGAACGCGTTCGGCAGTCATTAATTGCACCGGCGTTTAAACGCCTGCGTCGCAACAGATTGACGTCATGTTGAACACCTTTTGTGAAAACCTAGCTAAATTTAAAAGTCTGTTTTTGTAGTCGTCATAATTAAGGCTGTAATTCTCTTTCTTTTGTTATAAATAAAAATAATTTCCTTACTCTTATATTTCTTTTTCCTGGTCCCTGGTACATTCAAAGTACAAAGTTTTCTCCAAATCGCTTAAAATTTCAAGTCATTGTAACTATTCATCGACGCATTTTTGATCACGTGGTTATTGAGTAAAAAGTATGAACTTCAACGATTTGAACGTCATGGTAAAGTTAGTTCAACAAAGTACCGGCCGTGCTGTGATCCGTATACTCTGGCACTTATGCTTCGAATAGTAAAAAAGGATCTTTTTGCTGTATGAATAAACAAATTAGTAAATTTGATTATAGTAGCTAGAATTAAAGCCTCAAACCCAACACGAAATGAAGTTATGAAGAAGCTCAAGAACATGATTTACTTCGTATAATTCTGTTTTTTGTGACGTCACACTTAATTTTTCCCTAAGTTTTTGTTTTGATTAAATCTGCCATATGATTTAATAGATGATGTTCTTGTGCGAGCAAATCTTCAGTGTAGAAATATACATCGCCTGCTACAAAGGATCTTACCTGAATCATCTTCCTGTGTATAGTACATATTATTGCTCTGATTCTCATTATTGTGCAATGAGCACCCCTTCCATCTAAAATATATTGTTTTTCATGTATACCTGTTTTCTCCTAAAAAGAACTTAAGTTCATTTGCCTATGGTATCGGAAAGGATTTTTTTCTACCATATTCATAAGCTCGAGCTGCAACAGCAATCCTAAATACCTGCACTTAAATGAAGTTCAATTTTTATATACACTAAAAAATAAGGAGAAGCACTGTGTTTCGATTAATGGCTGAATGTTAAAATTCATTCTAAACATTTATCCCATCATTCAAATCTTAACACAATCTAATCAGAGCTTTCTTAGATATACAGCACTTTGGCATATGAATAGCGAATTATCTTTTCTACGAATGAGTTATCCGCGCTCTTGGGAACAAATATAACGCTGGATGCAGTGGGTGCGATTCATGGGCACAAATTTTGAAAGGGTTAACCAAAGACGACTCACAGATCGAGCTCCCTCAGTGCGGGCTCATATTCTCACTTGTAGCCTGTTTGAAGAGCGTAAACTGCCAGTCTTTGCTGTGGGGACGCTGGTGTGAGCTCTTCAGCTCTGAGTAAACATACTAGAAATCTGCACAGCGTCGGTTGCGTGTGTACACAAAATCAGTCCTGGGAACATCTAATGCAAAGAAAATCGTTAAAAAGGTTTCTCATTTCCGTTTGCTCGGGTGTAATTGGTGTATCACAGGCTCGAAAAGTATTTCAGTATGTTTTGAATTATTATTGATATCATTCAGCAGCCAGCTTCAATTTTTCAACGTGTTCGGTAATGGCTTATTCTAACAATGTATTGCAGGGTAAATGTAAATGAGGTACTTCTTCTTTGGTTAAATGCCAACTGCAAAATAATTTTGTATGACAGTGAATACTATGAGTAGCTAAATATCATATTAATTTTACATCAGTAAGTTTGATTCCGAACGAAATTTAACCAATCTTTTCGAAAATGAGTTCATAAACCAATGCATGAATTAGTGACGTTTAAAGTAATATGAAGACAAAAGTTTCTGTCAAACTAGGAAAATTTTCCACATCCGCTAATTTTGTTACAGTGTTCATTAAATGAGCAATCACAAATTACTACAGCGTGTAGAAGGCCCTGTAATTTTAGCACCATATCTACAAAAAAATTTACATTACATACTGAAAGACTGATTTTCCTCTCACTGCTTAGTGATTTCCAAGAAAACTATTTCAACGTCATAGACGTCGGATCAAGTGGCAGAAGTTGACGATGACTCAGTGTGACTCGTTTTCTCTTATTCTAAGAGGGATCAAAAGTTTTTACATTTGCTTCGAAATGCTGCATACTTGTTTGAGGCTTTTTTTGTAGAATCAAATAATGATTATTTAGTAAACTTTCCGTACTGCTACCTTGTTTTCAGTTTTATTTCATTAGTTGCGATATTTCTGTGGCAAGAAACACTTTCTCTCGTGTAATAGATGACCTCAGCAGAAACTGTGAAGCTGCTTGATATACTACTGACAGTAATTTGAGATTCTCCCAAAAAATTTGAATGGAAACAGCCGCTTTCAGAATATATACTGTTCAAATATAACATCGTGCCAACTCATTCAGAACAATGATTTTAAAATTATCGGAAACTCAAGGCAAGTAAAGTGAGCTCAGAGAACGTCAGGAAACACTTTTCAGTTCCGTTGCCCTCAGTTCTGGTAGCTGAGGAGTCAACACTGCAGAAGACCTTTAACTCCGGCACCTGTCACGGCCGTCTCTCTGTATGGGTGCCATTGACATCTCGTCGAACCGTAACAACCTGTGGTGGAGCTCCCCAACGGTTTCCGGCTCCCAGCAGACGACCAGCAAAAGCAGAGGCTGCACGATGCTGCACGGGCCTCGGTTAGTTTCATGAGGAACGATACTTTTGTCCTCAAACAATGAAAAATTAAACTGTGTATTGCTAGTCAGTTTTGCAGTAAAATACTGCTAGACTCAAGCCTGGCTTCAACCTTCTCGGTAGCAAGATATTTACCTTCTGCTACCTGCATTTCTTCAAATTTCTTACAAGGTAGTTTTTTCTTGCATTTTCCCGAATTGGTTGCAACCCACTCTCAATGCTCATTGATGGATAGCTATAGCACATTTAATTTTCTGTTTAAACAAATAAAAAAATCTTAGAAGCTGATAGTTAATTACGCACTAGCGGACGTGAGTGGTTTAATAACACACAAAATTAATTGTACTCGTATATACACCACGTATATTATATTTATACCGCGTAGAAAATAAAAATGTGATATGTGCTCAAGGACAACATGACAAACAAAAAACAAGATCCATTGATTCTCAGCGAGAAGAAATTTGGCACTTGTTGAAACACTCGTTCTTGAAAATACATCAGATACTTTTTGAGTCTCCTGAGGTGTGAACTCCTGTATCTGGTAGCAGAATAAATTAGAGGCATTTGACGTCCATTTATTTCTGAACAATTGCACCAAACTAGATCGGAAAGATATGGTGCAGAGCTAAAATAAATTGTGCTATCAACGAGTTAAAGCGCTCTGAGCTAATAATTCATCGCCAGCAGCAGCAGAGAATTGAATTTATTTGTATACATATTGCTATGAGTATTACAGTTTACGCAGAGTCATTTAATGAAATTGTGTATACATCCTCAGTAAAATATATAAGTCATTCTTCTCTGCAGAAAAAATAGTTTTCGCTGAAATTTTTTCCATGAGATATTTAAATAAATAATTTCGAATGCATTGCAAAACGTACAAAAAACGAAAATGGGGATCTCATCTCTCCTTCTGGATTGAAGTTATGAAAAATTTTTTTTTTACTAGGAACCCAGTTTTGCTAAGAAGATGAATTAAGAGCATTAAATCATTTGAACATCACAATTTGCACCACTTCAAGTAAATCAATCAAATGTGTTATATAGATTGTCTTTCAAATTATCTACACATGGCCATTTTTCCATAATAAAAACATTGAACTAAACTGACATGTAATAAGTGTAGGGAACTACGATATTTCCGTTAGATCAGTCCGTAGAGAACACCCAAACTAGCACACAATTAAGCTCTACCAGTTCAAATTTCATGATTCTAATGTGTCAACAACGACCAAACAAATTACCAAGCATATATGTTCGGACGAGTATGCCAATTTCCATTCCAAGTCATGTTTGATCCCTTGTCATGCGCCTGACCGCTCCCTCTTGAGAGTCTGATGAGCAGTGACTTACAACTTCAGGCCACGGACTTTGAGTGTGCCACAACGCTTCAGATCTACATATCTCAAAGAAATCTGCTATAAAAAATGAACTCGTCTCTTTTGCTAACTTATGGTTTTTTCGTAAACGTACATATTCACAAAAGAAGTATCTGGATCTGCTCTGAGGTTGAATAGTGATACGTTTTTAGCAGCTATTTGATTTTCACATTTGATCACCATGAATAAAGATGATGTCCAAAAACAGGACAATACAAAAATAACAGCATGTTTGGAGTAGTGTGAGGGCTATTCTGGGTGAGATGTTATCACAAATTTTTCAGGCATCTTGTGTTTAGCATTTTTATCGTTAAACGGTGACACAGTCTGGGTATCGAACCAAAAAGTATGATTTTACAGCTTTTTTTCCTTAACATATTTTCCGCTTTAATGGAGACCGCTAAAATATTCAAAGTAATTCCAGTGCAGCGGCGAGCGTTACACCCATCAGGTATCTCTAGAAGCACTTAAAAAGTGTGCTATTTTAAGAAACTCAAAGAGGCTTGAAGGAAGTACACGAGTGCCTCTGCAGGTGTGACCACGCGGACAGGAAGCGGTACAGGTTGGGATCACACTCTCTGCATCGATGTAGCCCACTTGTCAACAAACAGAGGAGGGCCTCCTCCTAACAGGACACCCATTGTTGTCCTCTGCTCACTTCTCTTGTTGTCAGCAGGGAGACCCTCAAACCAAACAGACGCGACAAGCTTCTTGGTGAAAATAACATTAAAAGCCTACCTCAGATTCAAGCGCTGTAAAACCGGTTGTAGAGTGGAGTCGTGACTTATATATTCATCAAGGGTATATCATACATTATCATTCTAAGTTGACGGTGATTTTATAAGAAAAGAGGTTTTGGAACTGGGGAAAATATTTGTTGAAAACTTCATATTAGGGTATTAAATCATTACGAACAATAAAAATGTAAATAATTTTATCGTTAAAATCATTTGCAGAAACTTGTTTGCCCCAACATAGCAAATGAAATGAGGACAGAAGCATTTTATATAAAGAGTAGACTACAGCCGAGAATGACATACACACATTACGACCGTGATTGTGTTGACACTTCTACGCAGTTTAATGCTATTAATTATTCAACGCTGCGTACTCCTCGTAATTAAGAGCTTTTTGAGAAGTTGCCCTTTCAATAGTGCAAAAATATCAGTAAAAGAATTACTCTTCCCGCTTCTCTAAAATGATTATTTTGGGCGTTCACCTAACGGTAGACAACATTTACTCCAAACTCACACTTTCATTTCATCGTCTCAGATTAGTGTAAAAATAAGAATTTTATAGAGAAAAAACGATGTAGTTCAGTTTAAAATATTCATCGGGCGAAAGAAAAACAGAACACTTAAAGGCAGTGAACCCACGGGCGAATGTTATTTTAAAAAAAGGTGATAGACAAGATGTACTTCTTCGTTTCAAGTCAGAGTGGAATAATGTGTAGCGATAATGGTATCACTGAGGCACCATCGGCAGCGCTTGTTCAACTCATATACGCCGTTATGACATCCAGAAAGTTGAAAATAATCGTCAATGTGGCTGACCTCGCCCACAAAGGTTAATTACCCATGCCTGTAAACAGATGATAATTAATTTTTCGGGAACTGAAGACAGCCGTCAAAATTTTTTGCGACTAATTCCCTTTTGTTCCCTTGCGACTAATTCCCTTTTTGCGACTAATTCCCTTTTGAAGATCTTACGCTGTCTGAAGGAAAACGTTACTTAGTTTTGAGAATTAGTAAACTCTCACCAGCTGTTGGTGGAAGGCATTAACCCGGATTTGTCGGCTAGGTAATTTATCACATTTAGAGTGAAAACTTAATTGCGCGCGCGAAAAGAAATATCCGTTGTAATAAGTTGTAATTATACAGCGTGCACCAAGCCCTAAAACTGTACATTGCTTCGCTGTCCAAACCGCGAGCGTCACTTATGAGCCACGCGTTGGAATAAAAATAGTAATAATCTTAAGTGCACTCGACGGCGTGGGGTGAAAAATTCTAAAAGATGCCGAGATAGGGAGATGAGGAGATAAAAAATTATGGCAGTGCTCTTGTTACACGGAATTAATGTGTGAGCTCCATTTGCATACGTAAGATTATTTATGGAAAAAAACCTAATGGCCATTCATATGTAAGTTCAGGCCATGCGTATAAGATACCATCTAGAACCGAGAACTTGCACTCGCATGGGTAGGTTTTCTCCTTCACTTAGGGAAGGTTTAATGGAGCTGAAGGGTTTCATAGGTCAAATGTGAAGATTGAAGTTAAGGGGAACTAAAAGTTACAAAAACTGGTGTAAATCATTTGAGTGTCATAATGTATTTAATGCCCTTTTTGGAAACGGTAAAAACTATTTAAGTCATTAGAAAAATGTGTAATGTTTTTTATTTCAATTGCTAACACAATTTTACTAATTTTATTCAAAATAAAATTTAATCGACTGCAAATATCGCTTTCCGGTTGCTGAATGCCTGAAGATAATTTGATTTGTTCAGATGATTTCCAGAGATTCCGTATGCCAATTAAATCATAGAGTCCTATAATAACTTAACATAGATGTGCCTAAATTGAACGCATGGATAAGTTCATAAAATTTGTGAAGATCAGTTAACCTAGAAATTGATTTCAAATCGCAGCAAAATGTTTTTTTCCCATTGGAAAATGTTTTTGGCTCATAACTTTTTCAAATAAAATTTACTGATTGATAAACTGATCAAAAGCAAACAGAAATTTTCAAATTTGGCTTCTCATGATCAACCAAAACCCTTTGCTCTCAAGAATTTGCTAGACAAAATAAAATATGAACGTTTATTTTATTCAGATTTTGGAGTGAGCATTTCTAAAAACTGAGAATGTCTCACACCTCGCCATCATGCACTCAATTATACTCTCCTAACATTTAGAAGATAGATGGGTATAAAAATAGAGTTATATAATTTTTTTATATTAAAATGATTTTTTTGAGTTTATAAACTTCTTAACAAGTTTACGCTTAACAATCAGATCTACGGCTGAAAAGCTTTGGCCACCGATTAGAAATTTTAAATATTCCTTTTACGTAGCATTAAGAACATTCATTTTAATAGATTATAATCCCAACTTACTTAATAGATTTTAATCCCAACTTACAGCAGGGTTTCATTTGTAGTGAAGCAGGAAATTGTTGGTTTTGTGACAATGAACAGTTCAAATCAGCTCCCGAATAAGTTCATTCTCGAATAAAAGATCAATTTTAATGAGTGTGGGAGGCAAAGATATCCGTAATCGCTAATGCTAATACTATTTGTGGTATAATTTTGTTGGTACAAACCTCGCACGAAGCAATTGCGAAGCGTTGCTAGCATCGCGCGGTGATGCGCTGGTCCGCAATGGTAAATGCGGCCTCTCGGCGTCTTAGCCGCGCCCATCATTCAGGAAGCTGAACGCTCTTAAATAAAAACTGGGAAGAATTTCTAGCATTGTATGAATTTTCGTAAGATAAGATGTCTTATCAGTACGATAGCATAATTCATTAGTGTTCATTGTTTTGAGTTTGTTCACTGCAAAATTCCTGAGTTATTAGAAAAATGAATACCCAAAATAAACGAAACAATTGTTCATGTCTTTGTACAAACGACAGTAGACGTGTAAAGAAGCAATCCGAGTATTCCCAAACCGTAGACAAGACACGTACTCTACACCAAAGCTTGTGTTAAAACGACTCCGTATATTCTTTACTATTACGTTCGAGAAAAACATTTACTGTAACAAGAAAACTATGTGAGAAAAACAATTCTTTAGTAACATTTGTCACATAAAGCGTTTGACTCAGCACTTCTTATCAGTGGCCCACAAGCTTACAAGCTTTAAATGTAAACGATTATTTCTGAGCGAAATCAAGGTTAAAAATTTTAAAAATATGCTCGATCATATGTTACAAAAACAGCACTAACACCTACCGGAGATGTTTTTTAAATTTTTTTTCTGCTCTGTGATAATCACTACAAACACCGGTAGATCATCAGATCGCTTTTGGAGGCGTAGAAGTAAAACAACCGAGGCACGAGAAGGTTTTTATCTCGAGTGCGACAGCAGGAAAGTAAGTCGACACAGGGGATCAGGTGGCGACCTCCTCCAGGCGACTCGAGATCGCCACATGTGCGCGACAGCGCTGCTCCGATTTTGCAGCCCGTTTTGTTCAAGTGCAAACGCCAGGTAGGAGAAGGCGATGTTTCATTGTTTTATAAGCAGAAAAAGAGGCAGTAGCATAGAAAAGTTGAAGTACCCCTGCCAACTGCAACATTGTATAATGCAGACGCACGATAAGCTTTCTTTTCTAGTAAAAACGAACACTGTCATTAGTTTGCTGTCGGTGCAGACTTGAGTTTCGGGTTAGGGTACGAATGGTAGCTTGGAAGTTTGTTTTTTGACATGCCAGCTTTTTCTTTGTTGTCTCTTTGTGCACTTTGATTGTTGACATCATTTTCTATTTCTTCCTGTGGACCATTTTCGCACGATACAATAGTTATCATGAGTTCAGGAAAAATTCATTAATGGAGAAATATTTCCACTAAATAACAAATTTAGGATGAAGAAAATTATTTCTACGATTCCAGGAATTTCAACAAATATTAAGACGAAAAAAAAACCTTCTCCGTTTTCTGCAAGACTTGGTATACGATACTTTCCCTGAACTATCAGCTTGCATTTTCAATTATCCAGCTGAATAAACATTAACCGTTATCATAACTGACAACATGTGCCATTAATGTTGATGTCTTAACCTAACAATAAAAAATAAGACGACCAACCTGAAAAATTTTCACTTATACTAGTTAAAGACCTGAATAATAAATATTTATGGGGTTCTGTTCCACTCTTGCTACTAGAAGTAGTCGGTCTCACATTTGAATGGTATGCACCTCTTCAGTATTGTCTTTAAAAATATTTGATTTTCAATACCAACCAACCATGAATTCATGATATGACGCATTTGCCACCTACTTTGTTTGCCGATTATAAACACGGGCGTCGCACTAGAGACGACTTGGCAATAACAGAAGCTGAATATCAACTTAACTAAGTCCACATGTGATGAGAAGTGGAAGACATTTACGTTACTTTTTGCGACATTTTTTTGTTCATTAAACTTGTGCTGCGAAGTCTGAATATTTATTGGTAATGCCGGTACATGTTTTTAGCTAGAGACAGGGTGAATATGAGTAAGGACTTCGCCACAGCGAGAGCTCAGTTTCTCGGGAGGTGGCGGGACAGGAGCCGAAGGAGGGAGGGCGGGAGGGGGGAAGGAGCAACAACAGGTTGGAGGACGAGGGATTGTCAGGGAGAGGGGGACTCATTTCCGGTGATGTAACGAACACGGCGCGCTTGGCGAGGCTGTTGATTTACAGACACGTCAGTAGGCATACTGACTTCAAGTCTCCTCTTGCTCAAGAAGACTGATTCTGGCTACGGTGAGCGCAGGCATCAAGAATTCCTTAAACTGACACTTTACTCACGGTTCTGCGAATTGGAATTTTACAAGGCGCCGCAGACTGAACTTTGGCGCTGGGTACGGCATGCTGCTGTTGTTTGGTTGCAGGGCTCCTTAAAACGATTATCACACTCATTATGTTGCCCTGAAGGCTGATGCTAGCTGTGTTTTTTACAGTGGTTTTTAGTTATCGAGGCAAAAATGAAGCATCTCGCAGCTCAACTCTTTGAAGTGAGTCACGTGGATCATGAGAATGGGTTTACATTTATAAAATGAGGGCATCGTAAACATTTATATTCATCAGAGTGCAAACAAAATTGTGAACAATAAACTGATTTAGTAATTACAAGAAATAAAAGGAAATTTTGAAAGTTTCAAATTATTACCAGTCGTCAGTTGAATAAAATAATGGTCATAGCTGAAACACGTTTAAAAATGTGGCAAACACCATTAATTTGGGCACGTCGTATCTCTGCGTAAGCTTTAAAACCACTTCGTTCCCGACGGCCTTGTCAGGTCCTAATTTATTTGTGGTTCCACATCAGGGCAAGAAGGAACGTTGTAAAGTAATTTATCCAGTAGGATGGGCAGCTAAATTAAAATGGGAATGTAGAGTAGTCAGTAGCATTCGCTGTATAATTTCAATGTTTCAATAATCAACTAAACGCAATTTGTTAACAGTTCCCACCAAGTTTGAGCCAAAGAACTTGTGGTACATATTGAATATTTTATTTTTGCTCAACTCTATAAACCTGTTCCTCTTTTATTTTATTTGTTCACTGATAACACAAAGTTACAACTTGACTCAAAAATCTATTTCTGGAACTTTTTTCTCAGTGTAGAATGCATTTTATAGCTGTGCAAACCTCACTAGATGGTCTCACTCAACTAAGAATGGGAGGGCATTTGTACATGGAAAATGCGCCATATTAGAGCAAGTTTGAAAACACTGTGGAATGTGTACGTTCATTCCCACTCAACTGATTAATTCAATTGTTTTCCTCCTGTACCAAACTTTCCGTAACGACGTGGTTAATAAGATGTAACATCATTTGGATAAGACTGAAACTGATTTTTCAAATACATTATAAACTCAAAAGCACTTGAAGATTCTAACATCCTAAGTTTTGCATCGAAGGAATGTATGGAAAACTGAATAAGTTACAATATAAAGCAATGTTGCCAGTGTGTTCATAATCTCATTCGCGAAGTACGGTTGTGTAAGGCGTATGATGCACGTTACGAAAATTCACGCCAACGCCTTCAGCCTTTTTTGCCAGGTAATGCGTAGGTACGCAGATGTACCAAACTGACTTATGGCTTAAAGAGGACATTGTATTCGAACACAGTTTCTTTTATAGATGCTTTAAAGCCATAAGCCGAATTATTACTCGGAAACTTTTATAGTTTTTAATTTTGCTGATGTAACTCACGAATTCTAGGAATAGCTTTTCGATGAATATTAGAAAATAACAGAAGCCGTGACGTAGTAAGTGATGGATCTGTTTGAATTTGATGAATTCAACTGAGTTTCCAAGAGTCTGAATTTGATTTGACAAAAACCGTTTATGCAATAAATTTCCTTAGAATAATTCTAAGTCGCAACATTTGATTTGTAATAAACCTGCTAAAAACGTCAAAATAGTCTTCACTGAAACTTTATTTAATATTTTGAAGAATTACAACTAAGGTAGCTAATTGCCGGTCCCTCTTTTTTGTAAAGAGCTCAGATTTATGAACCCATTTGGTTTCCTAAATTTGGCAACTTCACGAGTATGGAAGGGGAGAAGTTTGCGGCCATAATTCCAGAGAGCTAACTCAGAACATAGCTCCTGTTTCGTTTGCAATATACAGTTCTATTAATTTCAGAGTAATTCAGTCTCTACAGCTCATTTTTCAAACGATTTGTTTTCTAAAGTTGATGGAATGAAATCGAGGGAAAAATTAGGATAGGTTTTTCAACCACAGCACTATTAGACTACCTGATGCCCTTAACTAAATGTTTCTGGTTTGAATGGTGAAATTTCTAAAATCTTACATTCACTAACATTGTTGACACAACAGAAGATAATACTAACTCGGCTAGCGGGAGCAACATATCACCACGTAAAACCTGATGAAGAAGACCTGATGATAAAGAAGAATAAACTGTTCACGACGAAAGGACACGTAAGGCTCACAGAGCAGTGAAAATTAGTGATACATTCCCATAGATACATCCGCAATTCCGTGCGTTAAATGTAATATTAATGATAAAAAGCAGTTAGTGCGGCTGTTCATCCATAGTCAACAAAAACAGCCTCAGAGTCTGTCTCAACATAAATAAATATCAGTTACAGTCAATTTAGAAGACACGTATGACATTCACATAGTAAAAAAAACCGTTAAATAGAGGGATAAGATTTCTTTACTGCTGTCATAAAAAATCTGTATTTTAAAATCACAAAATCCTCGAAATTGTTAGAAAAATTTAACCAAATCACTTTTTATAATCGTGTGTTCGGGCACGACAGTGAATGAAAAGTTATATTCATTTTTTGTCAATAACCGAATGGTTGTTACAGTTTTCACGCTTTGTGCGATTTAGAAAATGTCAAATTAACCCTTCAATATTTTTAACGTCACCGAGTTTAGATTTGAGATTTTAACTTCTCCGAGTGGTTTGTCTCAGCAACAACTTATTGTTTTTTTGGAAACGAAGGATACAGTGTTGAAAATTTGAAGTTGATAAAATTTTGTCATCTTTTAGAATATTTTTTTTTCGTTCGTAAATATTTAAGACGTGCAAAACTATCAATCTTTTCAAAAACTCTGCTAAATAAATGAATTCTAGAGCTTTTTTGATATTTGACTCATTGTGAACCATACCTGCTTCAAGGAATGAGGGAATCGAGCTCGTTAACTTTTATTTAACGATTGCTCAAAATTCCAGAATGGCTTTAATCAGTGCAGTGTACCGGAGAACCGGTACCAGGAACTTCAACTTTCGGAAATGAATGACTCGTCTATTTATGCAGTTTTTAAGGGATTTAAATCCTTGGAGTGGAGAAAAACATTGCAAACGGAAGGGTGGCGGTTGCTGCAGGGTTTCCGCCAGTACACCTGATGTTTCTTCGCATTATTACTTATTTCCGTCGCTGCTGGCTGGCTTCCGGTCTCGCGTCGACGGTTGGGCTTCTGCTTCTGGTGCCGTTTAAAGGGCTGAGTTTGATGGAGATCAGGTGAACCCGATGCTCATTGAAAAATTGTGCATTCGCTGAAGATGTCTTATTGAAGACCATCATTTGGTGTTCCTGAGGAAATTCAAGACATGAGAGACAGGTTACAGCAAATCAACTAAATTTTCTGCACTTGGGTACCTAATACTGGGAGTGCATTCTTGTATCTAGTACAACAGAACTGCAACACAAATTAAAAGCACTCAATATAGGGAATTGTGCTGACTAAACCAACAGAACTTTTGTCACCCACTGATTATTAAATTTTTAATAAATTAAGTCCTGTGTCGCTCTGGGTTCTCTGGTTTTTCTTTAAGGCCGGCGTAAACTGGCAAACGACTTATTCTTCACAGTGCTAGAGATTACACCTGGTCAATTGGTCGCACAGTCAATATTATTTAAAGCACATCTGAAAGTGGTAATTCGCACCAATACTCTTACTGAATGAGTTTTAATTAAAGTCAGGAAGCCTCGTTATAGAAGAAGTACTTGAATTTCCAAGAAACGGGAGATATGTCAGAAATTACAACAATAAAGAAGTGCGCTTGGGTGCGTTTATTTTCCATTTAAATTGAGTCGTAACTTGAATGAGTTTAACAATGTGCTCTGATGTGGAATGGAAGGAAGAATCCACATTTAAAGTTCAGTTATCACACATTATTATTTAAGAGTATATTTAAACGTATATACTCCAATGAGTGAAAACAATTACGGAAAAACTTCCATGGTATATGAGATAATTGAGGCATAACTAATCCCTAAAGTTTCACGTAAAGATACATTGTCTGCTAAACAACAAAACTGCAGACTTCATCTTCCTGCGTAATTTGAAGGTTTCAAATTCATTTTCAAAATATAAAGTTTAAAAATGAATTTGAAACCTTCAAATTACGCAGCAAGATGAAGACTGCAGTTTTACCCTCATGATTTACCCTCATACCCTCATTATTTACAATCATTAACAGATTATTATTCGTTGATGATTGTAAATTTCCGGGCAAAACAATAATAGTTTTAATTCCATAAATGACTGTATGAGCGCTATATGACCGACTCAAGAGTCACACCTCTAATTGCTAATCAGTATTGTACAAATAGAATTATTACGAAAATCTACCTGATTCGCCGTCATTGAGCACGAGCGTACCAAACTGCCTCCCTCTTGTCACTGCGGGGCTTAGACATTGAGCAGTCCATGAACCTTACAAATATCTCCATTAATGCTTTATCCAAACGCTAGTATAAAGGGGTAAATTACCAGGGTTAAAACGAAGTCTTGTATGTGAAGCTGAACGATAAACATTCTGTTTCCTTTCTCTTCAAATGCCTTTAGACAAAAAATTTAAAATTTCATAACCAAAGGCGTATAATGGAGAACGTAAATATTTACTCGGAGCATTATGAAGCTACCCTGTAATGAATTTAAAAATTAATCCGTCGTATAAAGAGCAGGACAACTGTCTCTATGCAGAAAATCAGGACGCGCGGCATCAGGAAGCTTTTGACATTTTCGGGTTAAGTTTAGGCGAATTTGAGGATTTCACGTAAGCTTTTTCAGAATACTTAGCAACTAAACAAACAAACAAACTTCGACATCTAAGGATGCTTTATTTCCAATCAAGCCTGATACAAATCACCTTGTACATCGGTTTTTCAAATGCCTAAAAACTAACGCCATGACAGTTTCCCCTGGTCAAAACCGGTATTCATTTCAGACACTTGGGTAGAGTGGGGTATTGTGCTTTGAGTTTTTCCCTTATACCCAACAGAGAAAATCGCCGCTCAGAGCCGGGATTCGAACCCTCGACACCTTCACGGAAGGGCGGGTACTTTAACCACACGGCTACGACGGAAAGAGTGAAATGATTCATGGACTTATAATGATGTTTCAAATAACGACACTGTCAAAATAACGTGGGATGGTTAAACAAACTTAATCTCATATATGTAATTATTTCATACCATAATTTTTTAAATATCTTGTCTAGCTTGAACGTTACCGACTTTCTTTATTAAAATAATTTACAATAGGATAACGTTACAATTAGTCCTTGAAGGTCGGAATGATTCATAAGTTCACTTCCTTATGAACGCCAGCAATTACTGAAAAATTGGTCATTGTAGGGGTAAATGGGATCTAGTTAGAAATCAGTAAACATGCTATAATTTTATCAAGAAAGAAAATGTTGCGAAGAACGATGGGGAAAAAATTTCCTTTCATCCATTCAAATTAAACGTTTCGAGCTTTAAATACTCCCAATGAGAGTATCTGTGAGAGAAAAACTTGAATACTTGTACAATCGAAATCAATCATTGCAAATTGTTCCAAGAGCTATGAAAACTAAAAATGAGTCGCAAGAGAATAAGAAAAACTAGGAAATTATTAATTGAGTTTTACAGAGTGTAAACGCGCTGTGTCTTTCAGAGATTATTTAAAATGAGAAGCATTTTAACTTTGAAATCGTGAGTAATAGCTTAACATATTACGGTCACTTTGAGTCGATTTCACAAACAATAATTTGCTTTCCGACATCCTCATTCACCTATCATAGAAAAGTAAATTTCTTTTTCATTGAAAATTAATCATTCTATCCTTATTCTCTCATCTTCATCGCCCTCGTTTCACTCACAATATTTAATGGTCAAGTAATATTTCAACGACAGATCCAAATAAGTGATAATTTTCTGAGATGCCATTCTCGGTTGGTAAAAAGGACGATGGAAAATTTTGTCGAAAACTTTCCCTGAAATTAAAGTTTGCTCATTTCGATAAATGTCTACGTGATGATGTTCTTTTAGTGATTTGTGTCGAATGTAACTCACGAAATATACGTTCTGGCCACTATAATAATTATGCAAGGAGAACTGAATGCGCAAGTCAAAGTATTTCGTATTGAGGTTATTTATTAGTTCTGCAACCCATGTAACATTAGAATGCACTGCTCGAATATGGCTCCAAAAAAATAATGTTCACAATAAATTATTCGTTCAAGCATTATGGGCTGTAGACTTCTTTCTCAGAAATACTCAGTGTTCATTCTCTGAAAAGAAGATATTTATCCTAGGAATTTTTCCTCCGTGTGTACTTGTTTACAATTTAAAAATTTTTTTGCTCACAAAACATTTCTGGGAGAGCAATTTTTGTATGAAAGTTTTTTATTTAGTTTTATAATTGTAAAACATCTTTAATGTAAAAGAGCGAAAGTGTGAACGGTTGATATTAAATTTGTTTATCACTCATCTACGCACCACTTCGTAAATATGCACCGCACACAAACCCACAAAATACCTTCATGATTGCAAAGAATTGAAATCGTAAGTTCGATCATTGCACAGAAATAGCATGACGTGATCTCTGCCTAAAGGGTGTCTTGAATTCTGTTTAACACTCTCTTTTTTAACCATCGCACAATACTAAGTATATTTTGAAGCTAATTCACTTTGGAGGAACTAGATCACCGCGAAAAACGAAGTTGAATGCTCTTAACTGCTTGCCATTGAGATGAACATTTTTGAGAATTGAAGGAGAACTGAGGGCCCCAAAGTTCGTACTGTATATATTTGCCAGATACTCGTCAATCGTCGGTTTAGCGTCTAGACATCAGACGTTCAGCTTCGATTCTGTGGCTGGGAGAATTAGTTCACTGTCTGTGAGTGAATGTGAAAAGAATACGGACAAAAAATTTACAATGATATCTAACAATTTATTCATTTTCATAGCAATCATTTGGTTTTCCTCTCCAGCTTGTATACACAGGCTGTTCAATTATCAAACGCTCAAAGTCTTCTGAAAAGTATTCTATCCGTTCATCTCACATGAGTCTTGCACTGTCCCAAGACAGATAACAAAATCTTCACGATCTCTTAACACGACAGTATTGAAGAGCGCAGTGTTGGGCTTGCGCTATATAACTTATAAACAATAGTGAAGGAGGCAACCACCAGCAGAGCAGGGCGGTGCCCGCCAGAACCGTATCCACTAACCTTGCACTGTCCAAAAGAGGAGCGCGGCCCTCGCTGTGAAGCTTCCCTGAACTGCGCCGCGCACTCCAGCTTTTCTCTTTTTTAGGCTTCGGTGCCGCCTGCATCCCTTACCATCACTCAATTCCCGCCGACGTTTTCTAGGATTGCACTCGCAAATTATGGCGCTAATCAATAGTCGCGCATAAATAGAGAATTACGGCTCATCGTGTATTCATTCCCGAGGTAGCCGACAAAATCATTACCAGTTGCTAACGATACAAATTGATCAACTAACACTAATTGGTGATGATCATATCAAGGAAGGTGTGAGAAATCAGATGATGTTTTACAATAAGTATTTATCATGTATCACTTCGAAATATCGAAACACGAAAACCAACGATTGAAACCTATTAAAATCAAATCTCACACAAATATAATCGAGCTTTAACTGAAAAATTATGTGCTATTTTAATAACGGTTTGCAAACTCTGAGCTAAACCATTTACTCCACGTGACTTTGACTGTAGTCATTGATGCAAGAGTAACTAAAATAAAATGGAACTATTAAACCAGTACAACGAACAAATGTGTGTTCTCTGGTGCATTATTTTTGTCACATTTCTAAGTTATATTTTCATAGAGGAGAGGGTGGCATTTCAAATTCAAATATACGATTGTTTTTTGTTCAAGTTTTCTGTTTGATGATTCGATTTTGAGAGCCATGAAAGATACTCGCATATTGGCTTACGCTGAAAGCGACTGCAACACGTGATGGGATGCCTCAATTTAAACAATTTTAAACAAATTATTTACCTCAGGGGATACAGAAATGGAATGTTTCTTAAGTCTAGTACAATGGTCAAATTTGAGTATAACTACTCGTGGGCCCGAATAAGTTCAGCGACTTCTAGGGCATCCTACCATCAATGTTATTCTAAGGTGTACAATAATGTTTAACCTAATTCACTTAAGCCAGTTTCGCATTGGGCTGGTCAGTGAAAGAATTAACTCGATATTAGATGCTTCATTTTACAACGTAGTTCATATGGACTAGATTTAACAGAATATTCGATAAACGATTTAAGAGCAGACTGAAGATCGGCGATTTTAACCATGGCAAATTACATTGACCAGTCATGTAGGATACAAGATTTGACTTGGTGATCTTACATGACTAGGATTCTGATAGTAAGAGAGACTCAAGATTTCTTTTGAATACCTCGTAAGAATTACTTTCACGGATCTCCGCAGGGATTGAGTTCCAAGTTATAGTTCCAACGAAGAGGATACTGTGTTGCGACCGGGCCTTCGAATAATAAGGAAGCATGAATTTACATCTATTTCGGGTTAAATGGTCGTAACGACCAGTTTGTGCAGTTAATAATTGTTTTAGGCTATTATCGCCATCATTTATTAATGTTTTGTAAATGAAATTACAAATAGAGATTTTGTAGAGCTCCGAAAGTTTAAGTATTTGTAAATTTTTCAATGAATCATTTGTGTGAGCATTATATTCTAGATTCTTTACCGCTCTGATGGCTCTTTTCTCCAGAGTAAAAAGTTCATTTGTTTCATTTTTTTTCAGTCCGATGCCATGCTTCTATTCAGTGTTGTAGGTATGGTGAAATGAGCGTTAGTTAGAGCTTTTGTAAAGCTGTTTCAGGCAGGAAATTTTTTACTTTATTTAGGATTTCGATGGATTTGATAATTTAGAACTAATATGAGCGATGTGCTCTTTGAAGGTTAAATGTTCAACTATTATGATGCCCAGGCACTTACATGAGTTGGTTTCTTCTATTCACCTTTCGCCAATTTTAATGCGTGGGAGAGATATGTTTTCTTGTATGAGAATGTAATATATTTTATTTTATCGATATTAAGGCTTATTTTTTTAGCTTTAAGCCACAATGAAAACTTATGGAGTTGATTATTTGTGCTCTCCGCAATCAGAGAGGGATTTTGGTTCGGAAGGACTGCAGAAAGCGTGCTGTCATCAGCAAAAAGTATGAATTTGAAAAACGATGTAGATTTAATAATATCATTGATAAACATCAGAAATAGGATAGGCCCAAGGACAGATCCTTGTGGAACTCCATGACTAATTGTCCGTGGGTCTGATTTTGCGTCGTCAATGACAACGTTTTGCTTCCGATTTGTTAGGTATGATCTGAACCAATCATGGCCAACCTTTCGAATGTCATAACAGTGTAGCTTCGAGAGTAATTTGTTATTGTCTACACAATCGAATGCTTTTCGAAAGTCAAGAAATACAGAGAAGACAGGCTTTCCTTCATCTATATTAGAATAAAGGAATTGTAAATGATTTAATACAGCCTGTGTTGTTGATTTTTTAGAGCGAAAGCCGTATTGTTTATCATAAAGAAATGATTTTTGTTCAAAATAAGAGTACATTTTTTATACACAATTTTCTCGAATACCTTGCTAATAATTGGTAGTACGGAAATAGGTCGATAATTGTTTACACAGTTTTTTCACCATTTTTAACGGTAGGGGTTACTCTAGCAACTTTGAGGGAGTTCGGGAAAGTGCCTAGGAAGAGAGACTGGTCAATAATATTGGATATGAGCGGGGCTACAATATCAGTAATAACTTTAAGTACTTCAATCGAAAACGTTTGTAACCCACTCGATTTATTTTTCAGGTTGTTTATGCACGCAATTACATCGGAAGAGTTGGCGGGCGTAAAGAAAAAGGAGTTGTGTTCTCGAATATGATCCATGTATTCCAGGTGATCAGTAGGTTCACTTGGAATACCATCAGCTACAGTTTTCCCTACGTTTACGAAGAAATTGTTAAAGAGATTAGCAATTTCTTTCTTCTCATGGTATTTTACAAATTTATGAACAACATATTCAATTATCTTTTTATCGGCGTTGTTCGGTTTATAGCAGGAGTAAAGGAGGCGCCAATCTTTAAAACGTCAGCTTTAAATTGAGTAAACTTGAGCGTAAAGTAGTTCTTTTTTGATCTGATTTGTCACATAGTTTCTGAATCTGTTATATGTTTCTCTAGAGATTCACCCTTCGCAAAGGAGGGCTAGGTACGCTTGGCGTTTCTTTATATTTATCGCGATGTCTCCAGTAATCCAGGGCTTTTGTTTATTTTTCGGTGTAACTGTACGAGTTACAATTATTGAACGATTCAGTATATCCAGCTCATAGATGTGCGCCCGGCTCTTTTTAGATTACAGCTTTTTCAAGATAGGCACGAACTCTTTTTAAGAAAAAATGCATGAAATCTTTTGCCAAGAGTGCTGAAGTAAAGTGCTGAAGCTGTGCAGTACTTTAACATCCACAATTAAGTGTATTTTTTACCCCAATATCTCGTGGAAAAGAACCTGTCTACCCAGATTATTGTATTGAAAAAAGAGATTTAAAATTTAATTTGGTATGAATAATAATAGTATTACTGAATAAAGCCTTAATAACCTTATAATGAAATGTAGTCCACGGCCATATTTTCATGGCTTGAAACTTTTTTATGACACTAGAAAGGTTTGTGTTGGCTGATTATCTTCTTAAGAGTCTCAACGTTATTCTATCATTAGATGTTCAAATGCTAGGTTGGCAAAGAAGAAAAATTCAGTTAAGAAAGACCGCCAAAGCCAGCGGGCGCATGAGTACAAAGACAAATTTAGAGCCATTGAAAACGACACTGAAAAGGACGGCAGAGCTATGGGACAATAGCCAAGACGAAGAGGCGAACGCGGGATGGTAGGTGGAGAAGACGCCACTTGCAACCGGCCGAAGTTGGGCGCGAATCTTAGACTACGAACCTGAGTTTTCCAAGTGATGCAGGAAAAATAATTTATCATCAAAATAAATTATGAACTTCTTTTTGAATTCGTTAGGAAGATCGAAGGTCAACAAGTGTACAGTTTTTATAACAGTAATGATCTGTATAACATGGCGTGGCAGCTGTACGCCAAATTTTATGAGCGTCCGATAGATGAGTTCAGTTCATATTCGTGTAATAAATTTCATTGTTCCCGTCAGGGCGATCAGTGTTTTGAGTAATTTACAGTGAAAGAATTCTTCACCGGCTCTAGATACCATACTAGGGAAAACCCTCATTGAATATCTACATCGTTTCAAAACAATTCACGACAACTTAAGCAAAAAGCGTGTGTAAAACTTTGTATTTTACAATCACGAAAGATTCTATGGCTTTCTGAAGTATTATAAAGGAGACACGTGAGGCAAAAACTTAAGTGGTGCAGCAACACGGAGCCTATCAACATATTGCTATTTTTTAAATACTTAAAACTGTAATTAAAGCGCCTTTCCCCGTAAAGTTATCTGCATCGCACTACCGATGAAAAATAATTGATTTAAAGCTTTACTAATTTGGAAGATAATTATCTAGAGTAGACACATAAGCAACTACAAGCAAGAACTTGAGAGAATATGTGCCAAAAAAAGAAAAGCAAATGTCAGATAACTAAATCAAACGAAATCTATGATAGAAGAATGCAAAACAGATTTGATGCAAATCCTATTAGATCTTAAAACGCAGGCTATAAACTTTCACACATTGTAGAACGGGATTGCATTACTTATGACCTATTTTTAGAGCGCTGTTTTTCAGTCATTCGCCGCTATTTAGTAAACTTCGCACTTTACGTCTGGTGACGGAGTTTCTTTTGTTGAAGATATTGCTGGTGATTGCATTGTTCCTTACAGCCGCTCTCCAGAATGCGACCATCTCGATACAATGACTGGAGCTCGCGAGGTGGTGCCCCAATGCCGTACCTGAGTCAGAATTCGAAAGTAATGCATTCAAATCTACTAAAGGAATTAGACAGAACTCAAAAGTGGAATAGCAGAGTAGATTTAGAATTTGTGGAGAGATACACTCTTACACAGTGGAACTGTGTACTGACGAGCCTAAATGGGCCTGTAAAAACATTTTAAAAGAAGTCTGAGCTAATGGCATGTAGATTCTTCCCTCAATGTTTGGAATTTAAATCGTTCAAAAAAGAGCACTTTGCTGAACATTACAGGCAAGATGACCAAGAACAGTGAGAAGTACAACAACCGTATTTCAAAAACGCACATGCACGAAGAATTGATTCGTTCATGATGACTAATATCATCATTAAGAACTTAATAATGAATAAATGAAACTAAGCGATACTTTACTCAGAGTCAAGCGACCAAGAGAAGTAGTATTAGAGTCAGTGTCCAAGCCACAAGCGAGAGTTTGACTCAAAGCCTAAAATCTCTCTAAAAGCGTCAATTTTTTGGCGAGTTTCGATCTGTGATGCTTGTGGGACTTAAAGATGAACCTCGATGCGAGAGAATAGATATGCTTCTTGTTTATATATTATAAACATTCATATAATGGTCATTCGTCATACTGAGTATATGCTCTACTTGATGTAGTATTCACTTTTACACGCCGTGTTAAAAGAATCAGGTTCATGAACAAAAGCCCAAGATTGATGTTATTGAAGAAATGAGAAGCGTTAACAAGAGCGGGGGAGCCTTTCGGGTTCCAAATATTTTTTCCAAGAGAGAGAAGATGAATTATTTGAGTCCTCATGATTCCAAAGGAAAGGACGTCAGGGGAAATCTGGAATTGTGGCCCAGTGCAAGCCGGAACTTTTTGAATGATTCCTCCAAGCCTGGAATGTTAGGAATGTCTTGTAGGGGAAAATTATCTTCACGTGCAAGCTTAATGCTATGTGGAGTGTTAAATGTGACACGAGCTGTGTGCGTGAATTAATTTGACATTAAGAACAGCGCACGAAGTTCACTTGTGACGTGTAGACTTGTTTTGAGATTGAAAATGAGAAAATGCGAGGTAACCGTCTCTGCTGTACAGTAACTCATTTCGATCTGCTCACAGCTACATCGAGTTTTCATGGGTGAATTGATCTAGTTCTACACGTTTTAAAATACGAAGATAATCACTTATCATTGGGTACGCCTGTATGTACTGTGTATTGCCTATACGCTTATGTATGGTGCTTTAGTCGTTAGAAAAGGATTTATTTATTTTCTTTTCTTTTGAGTTTTTTGCTGAGTATTTCTATTCAGGCCTTAAACGTCTTATTCATGATTGAAAATATTTTTTATTTCTACCAGCACTGGTGATGGAATAATTTTATTCCGAAACATTTGCTTAAAGAAATGTTCTCTATAACGTTGGTTCTTCTATTTGTCATTTTACTGAAATGAACACTCAATTGCTAAAATTCTACTGTATAAAAGGCAACGTTTTGATGTTTCAAACATCATCTTCAGGCTGAAAAATACAAAACAAGCACATAGTCACATTGAAATACCTATGTAAATTCAAAACTTAAGCTACATCAGACTGAATAAAAATTGGTAATGAAGTTCGAGGGTAAAAACTATAGTTTTCTAGTTTTAGGTCCGAAAGTGAGAATGCGATAGGACAGTTCAGCTATCTAGTTCGACATGGAAGTGATGAGTAAAAATCATATTATACCTCATTAATTATTTTAAGATCGCCCAGTGAACTCGTAACTTTTATTTTGTACTGTCACAAATTATGCTCAGGACAGGTCTGAGTGTGTTTTGCGTCTGGAGGAAAACCTAATAAAAAATCTTTATTCATTTTTTCCAAGACGATTGAAGTGTTAAGCAGAAAATTTCTATTTGCTAGCAACACTTCATTGGGCAAACTCACTTTTAAAAAGCTTGGTTGTTCTCCATTGTTCCATTTGCAAATCAGCAGAAATAATGAGTTCGAATGGAATTAAGAAAAAGATATTTGTAAATAATTTATGTATAAAAATGAAAAGTAACGCATACAAAAATGACGCTGAAAACCTCTTCAGTTTCACACGAAAAATAAATTACGTATCTGACACGTTCCGGAATATAATTCTAAACTCTTAATTTTATGTTGTCCCGAGAAATGTTTTTAAATAGGCAGAATCTGCTCTACTTTTATTCTTAATTCATTTTTACGCAGGTTAGTACCACTTAAATTGGTGCACTGGAAACGCATCTTGAGGTTTCAAAAGCATTCACGATCGTAAGAAGAGTACAAAAATGAAAATATAATTCATTTTTCCTAGGATTCAACCAGCGTTGACGACTAACAATCGTCATCAGTTTTTATAGACAGTTGTCTCAGTACCGTGATGAGGAACCAAGATTCCGCTTAGATGTCGCAGACTCGATACGTTGACCAGTGTTTTCAGGAGCGGTGGTAGCTCATGCCCAACATTACGATCCACAATCATGGGCTCAGGCTCGGAGTCGTGGGCCATTTAGGAAAACCCTTCACTGCTCACCAAAGCCTCGAGCGAGTCTCCACAACAAAGGAGCATTTCAAGCCGATGTAACTTGAGAAGAATTTTGAGAAGAACGGGATGTCGATCACAATCCAAAGTTCAAATAAGGCTTTAGCCGTCATTGGGCAAATGAAAGAACCGCTGTTCACTTCAACTCAGAAAAGGAAAGCGCGCCTCAGGAATGTCTTGGGCACTTATAGCAGCCGCATTTATTAGGCCAGCACTGGCAGTGTCAACGCGTGAACGTCCAGTTGAAAAGTCACCCCGCACATTGTCATTTTAGAGAAATTGCAAGCGTGTCCTAAAACTGTCAAGTGTATTAGAAAATCTTGTGTGCGGAAATATTTTTATACAAGAACTATACTGTATAATCGATGTATTTTGGTAGAGAAATGAGCTGACTAATGGCGTTGCATTATTCAGCTACCGCAGAAAGTATCGCTTCGTGCATTCGTTAGATTAATCATTTTTATCTGCTTTTGAGGTTATGAAGAAAATATTTGATATTTGACTGCGTTGAAGCATTCTGCTAAGCTAATTAATTGCAAATGCAAGTATCCATACAAGAAAAAATAATAAATTAAAATTCAAATGCTTTGACGATCTTAGGACAGTATATACTTTCTGTTAATGCAGGTAACGACCCAAGGAATACAGTAATAATAAAATACATGCTCAGAGAATTGTACACTGTGATAGCTTTTAGGTTGCACTTGATGCACGACACAGGGACACACTAATACTCTAATGAGATACTGGAATATTAGGGTGAGCTCGTCTTGTATTCACTGAATATTAGAAAAATAAGCCTTTGAAATTAAGCAGTCAAGATTGTTTTTTCTACATTTTTACTTAATTATCAGACGCAAATATTTGCAGTTGTTCACTTCCTTCACCCGTTGATATGCTCGTATTAATAAATGCGATGATAGTAAAATTCAAAAACTAGGTCTAAACTACCACGTGAAACAATGTGGTACAAATACTCAATCTCAACAGATGTGTTCCCAAGAGAGGAAGGAAGAAGGCACCATTTGGCATATGACTAAAGAAACCTGGAATCGACGCAAGAGGTGTGTCAACACACCCTGCGTATAAACACAGCAGGATGGAAAAAAGTTTAAGAAACAAAGGAAGATTTTAAGAAGTAATAAGTGCTGAGAAACAGGAAAGCAGTGAACCGACAAAAAAGATGCCCCGTAACAAAACAAAGAGTTTGTCTATTTCAACAAAGGGATGGCCTACCTAACCTTCAGCTTGGGACCTCACATCATCGCCAGGGAGAGCTACTTCCAATTAATAAAATAAATGTTTCTCCCCGAGGGATATCCCCATGGAAACTTTTCCTTCGCATGCTATCAACACTTCAATAATCTCAAGACTGAAGCATGTACTCTACTACAACATTCATTAGTCATTGCGTAAAAAAATGAAAGATGAAGTAAAGTCAAGGGGCTCCACTGAATTTTATTTCGAATTACACGCCACTCCAACTCCTCCCTCCAGGCACCTTTCATCCAGCGTGCACTTCCATGCCTGAAGAAAAACAAGTTTCAAATCGTGGCAATAATTAGCAAACAAAGTTTGAAATAAGAAAAATATTCAAAAAGAAAATATTCACTGGTATCACTACAGAAATACGGCAATGAAGTAAATAATCTAACGATTCTTCCTCGGAGGACCAGAACCCTACAGGATCTTAACTGACAGCGCAAGTGCTCCTGGCACACTCCACGCTTACCCAGTCTGGGCCATCAATGCGGCGATCCGAGAGAAAGAAAAAAAGAAAAACGTTTATTTCAAATAAAGTACAAACATGAAATGTCGATACATTGATTTTTAAAACATTTTAAAGAGATTTTAACATTTTAAAGAGACTCCCTTACGTCCACGGGCCTCTCCAGACAGGCGGCCAACTGAGGCAGCGGTGTAACTCTCGAGCGCGCATAACTGTCGACACCACGTCATGCGAGTACAGCACGCGAATTTGGGCCCAAGTGTTACAGTATACGTCACCAAATATTATATAATCGCGCTAGCACAGCCCTGCAGATCCGATTATGCGAACAAGTGTGGGTGAGTAAGGAATCTCATGCTGAGACTTGCGTACTTAGGTCAGCTGCGGTCACTTATTTAGTTCAAAAAGCGAAATGTGCTGGTGAGTGTTGAGTGTTGGCCACAGATTTCTAAATTTTACCGTGACTTGTAGAATTTTTGTGCAAGCTGAATTACTAATCAACGTTTACTGATCGGAGTTTCAAAAGCAAAGTTCATGTGTGCTTAAGTTGTTCGAGAGAAGCTCTAAATTGGCACAAAGTTCATGATGCCGATGAGAGGTCGCAAGGACAAATTAAGTGTGCCTTCAGCCATGTTACGAAAATTGATTATAGAAGGGAAAATCTATTTCAAAAGATAAATCTTTAGTTGTCAAAATGCTCAGGATAAAGTGACAATGCAGTAAAGACAGCATTTTGTAACATGACTTTCTATTTACTAATGTAAGATGACAACGTCAGCTAAACTAAGTCATGTGTACCTGTAGCTTGATCCACGGTGTACGTTAATGCTCCGCGAGTGCTAGCCGGTGTTGCGAACAAATATTGCTCAGTAATTTATGCATAAAGCAATAGACAGACTAGTCGGATAATTTATGCAGATAAATATGTCTAATACAATTCAGAAAGCAAAAACGTTGAGTCCACGTAGAATTCTGCAATTTTCTTTCCAAAAATTGAGTGTGGACTCTTGTTTTTCCTGGGCAAGCCTTCATCGTTAAGAACTAAACGCAGTCGCTCAATAGGTGAAATGAAAGATGAATTACATGATCCAGGTAACCTTACAGCAGAGGTAGACAGAAATTTAAGCTTGATATCAGCAATTCTAGGACTAGATGTTTTATGCATTCTTCACTCACTTTTCTGGCACGTGAAATTCTTGCCCTTTTCAGCTTGTTTTTCCTGACCTACAAAGTAGGATGGTGATCACCTGTCAGAAAAATTCTCACATTAGAATAAGATCAGTCTAACAATCAGTCAAGGAGAGATCTTCGAAAGAATGCCAAATTAAACTCATTTCACGTTGTTTGCAAAATGCAGTTTTTGTATGTAGAATTTCCGTATCATCCTCCTCAGTTGCTCTATTCAGGTGGAGTTCTCTGTACCATCTCAAATAAAACTGCACAACTTCAACTGAAAACTAAAAGACGAGGTGAGCACTCCATTTGCATTCGTCTCACAACGCAGACATTATCTCAAAATGTTTATTGGCTTAGGAAAGAAAAATGCTCGCTAGAAATTAAATTTACTCACGTTACTGTAGAACAATCGAGTAAAAATAACCCTTAAGCTTGGGTATCTTATCAATAGATGAAATCCTCAGACAGACTCATAAAACCTAAGGTTAAACTCTAACATTCACGTAGACCAGGCACAAAATCACATTCGAAATTCCCACATCTGTGATGAAAAAGGAGCGAGATTACCTACAAGGTTCTCTATGGCTTCAATGAACTGCAGCTTGTTTGAAACCAACAGAACGAACAGTCCGAGAAAAAAATCCTCCGCCTCTCAATAGGTATCAATCCACAGCCTTAACACATGAATTAACTAGTTGCAGAAATAATACATGAAAACCGTTGAAGAAAAGGTAACAAATGATAAAAGAAATTTTATAAAACGCACACTTCGCAGCAAAACTTGCATTCCAGAAATAAGGAAGCAAAGGTTTGCCTCGCAAATTTTGGTGGTCTTATGCTCGATGCAGATGCCCAGGATTCTAGTACTCAATACGTTCTGGTTTCTGAGCTTCTAAAGCAATTAAGCTAGCCAACTTCCTTTCCACGATGAAAATATCAAGCGCCAAACTAGGCATGAGAGAAGTAGAATGTACTAGGTTTCTTTTAACCCGGGTAAGTCTAGAAATGAGAACTATTCCATACATTAGAGGCAAAATGTAAACGAGTTTTATATTGTGTAAAAAATTTCATGTTCAGGGAGATTTAAACCGTACAAAATATTAAAATCAGTCGTGGGAATGTAGCTTTTACTTGTTTTGAGAATGCACCAACACATTTCCAGTCATTGATGCTTCTACACACGCTAACACAACTGAGAACGTTAAACAAAAATATGTTTTCGGTAGTTAAGACCAAATTCCAAGTTTGAATCGATGTAACCCACGTATTAAGTACTTCCGTTTTACACAAAACATCAAGTATCATTCAAAAGTTTTAATGAGTAAATTATGACATTTTTTACATTTGGAAACTGTTGACGCACAGAAAATTGTTCACCAAAAAGTCAAAGTGATCAAGTTATGCATGAACCTTACGTCAGTAGCATTGAACTCACAGAACATGAATCAAGGATGAGATTTTGCACTGCGACTAGCGCAAAAATTAACCTGGATTTCATGCCTGACACTTGTACTGACTCTAATGTGGTAGAGCATAGCAAATGCAGAAAAATGCAAAGCAGGACGATGATTTCAGGCGATTATCATCTTTCTGACTCGCGCGACAATTGCAGGGAGGAAGGCGACGTGTGAAGTTTTAGAGCTATAGTCCTGATGCAGCTGTTGGAGAGCAGGCAGTAGATCATTGAAGAGCTCGCCGACTTGTTCCTTGAGAGCAGCTGCCTGTGTAGCACTCAGAGACTTCTGCACGGGAGACGGCGACAGGGAAGCCGGATGAGTTATGGCTAGAGTTCTTGAAGCAGAGGCCGCACTCGTGTCGGCGGAGCTGAGAGCAGTTTGCAAGTGGCGCCATAATACGTAAGTTAAGCTCTCACACAAGAATGCACTCAACTGTTGCTTCTTCATCAGAGTTAGCAGTTTTGTCCTGGTGTGCAGCTCCCTGCTGTTGGTGTTCGAATTTTCTGCACGCTGATGAGATGAAAGAGCGCGACTAGCTTCCGAAAAGGAATTGATAGCAAACTTAAGGGCTTGCAATAAAGTGCCAACATTGAGAATTTTGCTGGAACGACAATCAACAATTGGCTGGAAAAATACTGCACGGGGATTTGTAAGCAGATGGTGGCAGCAACAAGCGACGCAAGACGACAAAATTTCCAAGTGGAGGAGTTCAGTGGCAGGATCAGCATCTTTGAGTAAAGGAGCGTAGGGAGGAATTAAAGACGGAATAAGACCAACAAGACGCTGGTAAAGAAGAATGGTCGAGTTGTTGTTTTGACCAGCAGCAGCGGTACTTGCAAGAACGCTGGCTACTAGAGATAATGTGTCCAGAGGAATGCTGGCTGAAGGTGTTTGCAACACACTGTTCATGCAATTAATATGATTTGAGAGGAAATCGGCGATCTGGCTGCCAGCAGACCAGTCCTGGCTACTGAGGGAGCTCACGATGGCTTGGCAGACTCGGAGAGCTCCTTTGACGGCCCCCAAAGTGATGCCCTCGCCAATTTCTAGGCCTGCACTCAGGATTTGCAGTTTAGTGAAACGTGCCATGAGTCCAGCCTGCAGCAGCTGTCGTGCACCCTCAGGGTTGAGAGCCAGCTGCGCCAGCAGAGCGCAGCGAGACTCCCACACATAGAGCGGTCGCAGATCCCCGCCGGTTGATAGAAGGTTGAGGAGCTGCTGATCGTCCTGTTCGATGCCGTCTAAAAGACGTCGCAGCTGCCCTTGTTGAGTCAACTGCTCCAGTAGAGCAGAAGGTGAAGATGAAAGGAGAGAGCCACTACCCAAAACTGATCCTGATCTTGTTTCCAGAGCAGCAATGGAGCTGAGGCAGGTCAGAGCTAACATCCTGCATAGGTGATGCCCAGCAGTTGCTTCACAGCACAATACCGACAATAGCTGACTCATTTCTTCTTTGACGACATCATAACTCTCTCTCTGATACTGTTCAATGCTATTTTCTGCAGGAGCAACCACCAAGGAAAGAACGTCCTTAGGCTTCAGAGGATCGGCTGAACTCTCGCTGTAGATCTTCAAAAAGTTCAAGAGAGTAGCGTAGACATTAGCTCTAACTGATTGATGACTGTGGCGGAAGCGAGCCACGCACTCAACCAGCCCGCGAAGAATTAGCAGCAGTGCAGACGGCACTTGAGGAGCTTCTCCAGAATCTAAGGCAGCCACAAAATTAGCACTGACCGATGGGAACATTTCAGGTGAGTAGAGATTTTTCAAGGTAGACACAAGGAGTAAAAGCGTGGATACCAAGAGAGAAGTGAGGTCAGGACGAGCCATGTCATCAAGCACACGTCGAGTGAGTTCGAGTGTAATGGCGTGCAAGAAGGCTCGATGTAGAGGGCCATCTAGAGTATCAGCTGGTGTCACTGTCACGGCTACTTCAGTGAGCTGGCCCCAGGCTTCCATGAGGTTGCGCCGCGATACCAGAAGCGTGGAGGCTGCGTTCTTGGCCAGAGCGTAGTCCAACACAGCTTGAACTTCTGCCTCGAGAGGACCTTTCTGGGTAATGGATGGCCCTCCAGGGCCACTATCTTGCAGCACTTGGTTCAACAATTGGTAGAGCTTCTCAACGTTAATGTCTGAGTTTGGCCCTTCCTCACATGACTTCACAAGTTCAGGAACGCCCGTAAGAAATTGACATTGCAGAGGGTGAGGCGGATCTACATTTAGTTCCAGCATTTCAAGTAAACTAAGAAGAATTCCTCGGTTGGCAGAAGGTGCACTCTCAGTGTTATTAATCCAGGAGACTGTGCCATCCATGGTACCTTCTGAAGGGCCATCAGGATTACTCTCATAACCAGTCACCAGCACGTTGATCAGTCGTATGAGTTGCGAGCGTTGTTGATGAGAAGCGTGGTGGCGCAAATCAAGGGCAGCAATCCTAAAGATCCAGGCGGTCGCAAGGATCCTGTCAGGCGTCTCTTCCACAGCAATGGGCAAAGAAGTGAGGGAGCGGTGCACGAAGTCCCTCGACGAGAGGTACCTGAGAGTTGCATCGGCGGTGGAGTGATGGCTGGCGATGCAGTGGAGCAGACTCAGAGTCAGCTCACAAGACTGGGGTGCCAGGGTCGGCAGTACGGACAGCATGGCATGAAGCGCCGTGCGTGGGAAGCCACGTACACCGGGTTCCAGTAAGTCAGACCTCAGCTCACCACTCCTGATGCCAGTACCATCAAGGAAGCCAAGGAAGAAATGAGCCAAATTGGGAGCTGGCAATACGAGGAACGTTTTCAAGAGCTTGATGGCAGCCCTGGCAGCTTCGGCATGATCTTCATCCAGGGCAGCGTGGTCGATGAGCTGTACTAGGAACTGGCGCGTAGACACGGCAACAGAAGGCGCCGTCAGCAGTGGCATGAGGTGTTTGTGGCCCGACACAGTCCCGCCAACCAGCGCTAGCAAAGTGCACGCCAGAGTCGCGTGAGTGGGGAGAGTTGCATGATGTCCTATGATACGAGTCACATTCAAGAGGTGGTCACAATTGCCTGAGCGCGGATTCATTGACATCAAGAGTTTGTCGAGACCAATTAAGAGAAGCGAGCCGTTTTCTTCACAGTTAAGAATTACTCTCTGGTTTCTCAGTATTTTCAAAAACATTTCCAAGATGAGTTTCACAGTAGCCTGCATATCCTCATACCCTGGCGAGTCGGTGTATAGCTCTAGTACCTGCACAGCATCGTGAAGCACATTCAGCAATTGTCGCGCGAGGTTGGAGTCATGGACGAGGTCGAGAACAAGTTCATGCCCGGGGTGCTGTTGAAAGCTATTCAGACCACTTGTTTTGGCAGCTGAAGGCTGATATTCCATGACTAGTTTGTGGAAAAGAGAACAGCAGACTCTTGCTACGGCCCAGCGTTCCTCAGCTCTTCTGTAGGTGCGCGAGTCATGAGGAATGAACACTTGGTCCCTCACGAGGCGCAGGTAAGGCGTAAATCCATGGCCTCGCAAGGAGGTAGAAAGCTGACTTGGTATTCCTGAACTGATCAACTCCATGAGCATAGACACGAAAGCGCGGCTCAAAGGAAACTCTTCGGCGCTGCTCTCAACCTCCTCGATGTCCTGCCTGATGCCGCGGTTCGAGTAGCCTGGCGCTCCTGCAGCAGCTGGAACAAGACCTGCAGCTTCAATGCACTGCCAGACGGAGACCGCGATGGCGGACGACTTGCTGAAGGCAGACAAAACCCTCAACAGCTGAGTTTTGAGACTTACAGGCACATTGCAAGTAAGTAGACCCGCGCACACTTCAATGGGAGAGAAGGCAACGCGAGAGCTAAGGTCAACTCGGGCAGCTTCATTGCGCTCCACAACGGCAGTGAGGAGTTGCATCACCACCACGAGGCCTTCCAGCTCCTGCGGGGTGATGGCGCGTGCGGCGCGGCTGCTTCGGTAGATGCTGTCAGGCGCAGGCTGCTCCACTCTCAGGTTTTGGTAGTACTTGGACAGGGCACTCAAGAAGTGGTCCCATGACAGGTTGCTCTCTTGAGGGCCAAACCTGCCGCTGTGACGCAGATAATCGTACAGGCGGTGAGACGACGTTTCAGTGCTGGCAAGACTGGTCAGGAACTTCACGTATGGAATGAACAGAGAGTGGGGTAAAAAGTCTCGAGGCAGCTGCACAAAATTTTTCAAAGCTACTTGGCGGGAACTAAGCGCCCCAGTCGCAGTCACGGAAGAACCGTCGCACCAATATTCGTCGATGAGTTCACTGCAGTTGGGGTGGTGATAGAGAGCAGCAAGGCAAGTCAGCAACTGCTCAAAAGGTTGGTCAATGTTACAAGGAACTTCCAATCCTTCTCTTAGATGAGCTATGATGTTCTGAGCATTCTCATCAGCCTTGGTTTTCATGTGCTTGACGCGCTCAGGCATTCTGTGGATGAAGTCTGCCATCAAGCAATGAAACCTCCTGCAGTAGAATGAATCGAGCGACGTTGAGCGCTCGTAAAATACAGACTTCTCTAGGAAACTAAAAACTTTGCATTTGAGAGCTTCAGAAAGCATGACTTCATCTTCATCTACATAAAGATCATAATCGGTTAGCTGGATATTGATAGCCACTTGTTTCAGGTTTGCTAAACTAACAGCCCATGCAAAATGAACGACGGCCTTTAGACCAGGACACTCCCAATCACGACCATTCTTCAACTCCTTGTGAATTTCAGGCACAAAAGTCTTATCTGCAGTAATGGGGAATGAACTGAGCGCATCAGTCATGTCCTCAACAGCAAGCAGATGGCCGGCCTCGATGCTGTACAAGAGAGCCATCAAAAGAGTGACAGTGACGTGGTCAAGTGTTCCATCACCAGTTTCCTCCAGCTTCACTTTTGACAAGTACGCCATTAGACGCCGGCAGTCGTCTTTTTCAAGCGGAGTTTGTGCAGCCCAGCAAAAGAGAGACTCTGCAAACAGCGTCCTTACAGACTTGAACTTGTCCAACACCATCCGTCGGTGGCGTGCGTCGCCTAGGGCTCTGTTCTGTTGCAGCATCTCCACTTCTTTGGTTACATCCATGTTCCCTATCACGTCCAGGATTCTGTCTACCATGTTCAAGGTGAGCATTGGCTTCAGGTAACGTGTAATAGACAAAGAAAGCTCTTCATTACCTTCCAGCAAGGTCCATGAGATACCTTGTCTTGCTTGTAGCAATGTTTTGAACGCATTTGCGAAATGTTCTTTGCTGTCGTAGTAAAAAAGAACTGCAATGAGACCTCTAGGCATGCCTGGATAGAGGGTCTTCTCCTCCTCAGCAGCCTTCAACAGTGACAGTGCAGCAAGCTCATTGAGGGAATACATGTCTGAGATGAGCAGGGCTTCTCGCACCAGGGCGTCTGGCAGCTTAGTTTGGCCCGAGAATCCAAGGATGGCAGTCGGAGTTGTGACAGAACGCTGCAGGGCATCTCTGTAATAAGCACAGAAAAAGCATTGGCATAAAAAGATTTTCTCTAATTTCAATAACCTTCTTATTCATCCTCCCAAAAGGCATTTCTAAAATTCTTACTTTATTATGTATCACGAGACTATTCTAAGATTGGAAGAAAAATTAGATTGAAGGATAGTTCAAGCCTCTCTAACCATGGCAAAGGTGTTCCAAAAAGAAGAAGAAGGATGAAAGCACCATTTTACATAGAGTTGAGGGAACTTGTAATCTATTTGAAAGATGTGTTCCAACACTAGGTCCTCTCCGCAGAGATTCAGCACGTTTACTAAACAAGATAAAAGTCAAAGAAGAGAAGATTAGGTGCTGAAAAGCAGGAAAGTAGTAAACAGATTGACATGGGTTCATGACAAAACAAAAAACTGTTTCTATTTCAACAAAAGGGACGTGTACCCAACCTTCAGCTGAGGCCCACACCGGTTCTCTAGAAAGCGCTGATTCGCATAGGTGCAATAGTTGCATCCGCTAAAGGGAATAAAATAGAAAGTAACCACCAAATGCACAAAAAGTTTTATCAAAACGTTTTAAAATATTCATGACAGCGCCAGGATTAGCTAGGACTCAGAACTATAAAAGGTTGCATCAACAAACTTCCATCCCACAGTAGTGCCCCAACTTTCGCGCCTAATTGGTGCCAAAAAATCGGCGCGAAAGTTAAAACCGCCAAAGGGGGGGCAATGACACTATGGAAAAAATAATAATCGGTTCTGGACCTACCCATAAAATACTTTAACCTCCATATAAACAAATTCAAAACCGTTTCGTTTAATTATCATACTGCGTCTTTTTCAAACCAACTCTGTACTCGCGCCTTTTAACTTTCTCTCCTACTTTTGAAGGTCCCGGGCTCTTGCTTTCTTTGTTTATGTCACAAAGGTCGCCCTTCGATCGTACCACGTAGTGCACTTATGACCATAGCCAGTGAGAATCCGCCTTTGTAGCAGGTCCCCAGAAGAGCCACGGCCGCACGAAAATAGAACCACGTGTGCACACAGAGGCGGAAAGGTATGTACGGTGACGAAAACACAGTGACGTCACCCAAGATGCCGGAAACAGTTGCCGCTCAGCTTGCGGGTGGTTTAAATATCAAAGTTAAATAAAGTTATCACAGTTAAATAAAAGTAAATAAAAAATCTATTTCAAATTTAAAACAAATCATTTCCTATTATTTATTTTGATACAATATATATTTATTTTTATATTTTGATTTTGATAATTTAAAAAAAATTAAAATTTAAATACATATATATAAAAGTTTGAATATCGCCCGACACGCAATTTTTCGCCGCGAAAGTGCGATCGGTTGCCGCGAAAGTGCAAAGTATGGAATATTTAGGGTATAGCGCGAAACAGAGAACCGTGAAAGTTCGGGCACTACTGTATTTGAATACCTACCACTTAAAACATTTTGAACACACGAAAAAGATACAGAACTTCAACCAGGCTAACACTTGTTCCGCTCAACATATCCCTCATTTAAAAATAAGGCCAAAAATGTCTTAGTTCATTCTTGCAGCCAACAAAATGCTGTTGCTTGTAATAGAAAGAGAACCGTAAATGTGCTTTCATAGCAAGGTGGCCAGTTACAGCAACTAGATCACTCCTGCTACGGTTAAGTAGAGGGTGGTATTATTTTATAAAATGAAACTTATCCATGTTCCACCCTTTTAAAAATATGGAGGCAGCCCTAGTGGTTAAAAAACACTAAATTTTGAGAAGTTGAACAAAGCTAACCCCCTGTACATTCCCTTTGAAAATAGGTACGGTCAACGCGTGGTAAAATAATGCAAGTTCTGTAGTAAATAGGAATGCTACTCTTTTGTAGACAATTTCAGGTTAGCAGAATCAAGTGACTATAGTTAATATAGTTAATTAATTATAGTGGATGTGTTGGCCTTGAGTGAGACGAAGTTGAAAGGTAGTGGTGAGTTGATGTTTGGGGGTGGGGGGAGAGTATCTGGGGTGAGTGGGGGACGTGCAAGAGAGGGTGTGGCTATATTATTGAGTGTAAGAATCAAAGAGAAAGTAGTTGAATGGGGTGAGTTGTGATCAAGAATAATGTGGGTGCGAGTGAAATGGGGGGTAGAGTCATGGTGTTTGTGAGCGCGTACGGACCGGGATCGGAGAGGAGTGGGGATGAGAGCGAGAGGAGTTTTGGGAGAAGTTGTCCGACTGTGTTGCAAGAGTGGGAAATGGTTGTAGAGTTGTGGTGATGGGGGACCTGAATGCGAGAGTGGGTGATGAGGTGATGGATGGTGTTGTTGGTAGGTATGGAGTAGCTGGGGTGAATGAGAGTGGTGAATACTTGATAGAGTTATGTGTAGAGAGTGAGTTAGTGGTTGGGAATAGTATATTTGAGAAAAAAGTATAAACAAGTATACATTTGTGAGGACGAATGGAGGTGTGATAGTGGAGAGAGCATTGATGGATTATGTTTTGGTTAGCAGGGGAGTGATGGGTCGTTTGCTCGATGTGCATGAGTTCCGTAGTGAGTTGAATGGGATATCGGATCATTACTTGGTCGAAGGGAAGTTGAGAGTAAATGGTGTGTGGGGAGGTGTAAAAAGGAGGAGTGGAAGGGAGGTGTTAAATGTGAGCAAGTTGCACGATTCTGAGCGTGAGTGTGAGTATCAGGAGAAGATGAAAGTAGAGTATGGGAGGGTGAAGGTAAGTGAAGTTGGTAAAGTGGAAGGGGAATGGAAGCTGTTTAAAGATGCGGTGGAAAAAATTGCAAGAGAAGTGTGTGGGGTAAGGAAGGTTGGAGGGGGAATTAGAAAGGGGAGTGAATGGTGGAATAGAGTAATAGGAGCGGCTGTGAGAAGAAAGCGGGGGGCGTTCGAAAGGTGGCTGCAAAGGGGCGGCCAGCGAAATTTCGAAGAGTATAAGGAGAGGAAGAAAGAGGTACAAAGAATGGTAAGGAGAGCAAAGAGGGCAGCGGATGAGGAGTGAGGGAGGAAGTTGGGAGGGGACTTCATGGAGAGAAGGAAGGTTTTCTGGAAGGAAGTGAAGAGGATTAGGAAAGGACAGGTGGAGAGTGAGGCAAGAGTGAAGGATGCAAATGGTAGGCTGCTAGTGGAGGGTTGTGATGTGAGGAGATGGGCGGAGTATTTTGAGGAACTGCTGAACGTGAAAGATGATAGGGTTGCGAGAGTGGTAGCTGTTGGAAGTGATGTTAGAATGCCTCCGTTTGGTGAAGTTAATAGAAGTGGAATAAGAAGTGTAGAAGTGAAAGGTGCGTTGGATGTGATGAAAAATGGGAAAGCACCAGGTATGATGGTTGCACGATTGAATGTCTGAAGAAAGGAGGAAATGTGGTTGTAGAGGTATAAGTCTACTGAGTGTCGTTGGGAAGCTGTATGGAAGAGTTTTAATTGGAAGAGTGAGAGTGATGACTGATCGTGTGCTGGCTGAAGAACAATGTGGTTTTAGAAGTGGCAGAGGTTGTGTGGATCAAATGTTTGCTGTGAGACAGGTAAATGAAAAATACTTGGCAAAAGGTAAAGATGCATATTGGGCATTTATGGATCTAGAGAAGGCGTATGACAGAGTGGACCGTGAGGCTCTGTGGCAAGTTGTGAGCTTGTATGGAGTGGGTGGGAGACTCTTGAATGCAATCAAGAGCTTCTACATTGACAGCAGAGCATGTGTGAGAGTAGGGAATGAGATGAGTGAGTGGTTCCCAGTTATGACAGGTGTGAGACAGGGATGTGTGATGTCGCCGTGGTTATTTAATT